>MSJE01000312.1:548587-1123572 GCA_001931935.1 Aspergillus aff. floccosus IMV 01167
GGGGGGGGGGGGGGGGGGGGGAATTCTTCGCTGGCGGTCACCAGAATGTGGAATATGGATTAAGCGCCCAATTTTTGGCTGAGCACTAGCTAGCTAGGTACCTACATACGGAGTACGTATCGGCTCCAGCGCGTATATGCAGCAGCTAGCTCATGACTGCCAGGACGCCCGGCTAACGCATCGGTGGATCGATCGCGCCTGGCTCCGATTGATAAGTTTGATGGAGGCGTTCGATCAGGAGCCTTGCCTCATCTGAGAGCTGGACCATCGTGAATGGAGCTCGATATAAGCTGTCTTCAATCCAAATGCCTCTCGGCCAGGCGTCCCAGAGTCCCGGGTCCTTCTAATCGACCACGGCGGGTGAAGCATGCAGGGCGGCCGAACACTGATTTTGTTTTGGATTCGGATCTGCGACTGATTCAGCTCATCCCTTCTTTTGCGACATTCCACGGTTCCAAGCCGCGGGCTGAAATTTGGGATTGGCTACCGCCCTCTTCCCGAGGGAGGATCAGGTCCCCGGCCGAAAGCTCGATCGTTCTTGCATATGCTGGATTGAGATTAGTGAGTGACTGGAATGAGCTTTTGTATTCCGGTGATGGAGACGCTGGAATCCACCCCGACGTACCCTTCGGAGTCAGCATTTCCGGGGCTTTTAATTCGATGGCTTGAGGCATGTGAGATGGGAATGAATGGGTTGTATTCGAGTCTCCGACCGAGACTTTTGGTTCATCTGGAAGACGGGAGATGACGGGAGACCTGCAGGACCTGCAGGACCAGCTGCACTTAGCCCAGGGAATTTGTCCTGTATAATTAGATATGAGATTAGGGGGTACGTAGTAGTTAGTAATGAGTATATTCGAGTCCTCGACAAAAGTACATTTGTCATGATGACGGGGTTCTGATCCTGCTGGTTCCTGGGAGGAGGCCAGAAGGTCGAGACGGTGGTAAGGTAATAATACCATACATACTTGTAACACTCCTGGAATAAGTGGGTTCTCTGATCGATTCAGGACGTTGAGATCAGACAGCCTGGAATGATTGGCCGTCGGGGGATCTCGGACAGCACCTATATGGTTGCACTAGTCGATCTTGGGTATAGGGTACCCGCCTGCCGGTCCGCCCGTGATCGGCGCGAAATACCACGTAACCATGGATGTATCAGAGGCTGTAAGTTACATGCAAAATACCTGGTCTGCCCCCATTCCACTGACATCTTTCCAGCTGAACAGGCACCCCTTAGTGCATGCCTATAACACCTGTCATAGAATTCAACATGTCGTCTTCCATCAGAAATCCCCACGGTGGAAAGATACACCTGCGCTGACTCGCCCTGGACCAACCTACCTCCCTACCTACCCCTTTCAGTAGGATTCTGCGAGCCCCATGATTTTTGACTAGTATTTGTCAGGGTGGAGTGGCAGTCCGTGACTATACCGGAGTCTTTCCTCAGTGCGGGATGGCCTCTCCCCATTGCAGAGGCCCAAGCACAAACCATTCACACCCAAGGCGTTCTTCACCTCCACGTGGACTTGTCAAATACCAGCCGTTGCACCGGAATTACCACTGCTTACCACCGACTCTCCGTCTGAGTCCATTACTCCGTACATACCGTATCACCCTCGTCCGTTTGCTCTGATCACGCCTTGAATGCCCTACGCTTGGCGACAACGGTTTTTGGCAGTCAGACCGAGGCGTTATGGAGTGTTCTATGGGATAATATACGGGATAATAATGACCGGAGGTGTCGCAATACTAGGAGGTGGATAATGATGATAGTGGCGCATCATGACCTGTGTCTATCACAAACAGGCAATGCCAATGTCTAAAGAACATACCAATCACAGCCCCGATCTACCGAAACATGACGGTCTGACTCGCATGGCATGCTGTCACTGCCTTCCGACGACACTATTGCGACTGCGCCCAGGGATTTCATCCTGCTATGCCGTTGTACCACCTACCTGCATACCTGGCGTGCCCTCGACCGTCCATCTCCGATGGACAATGTTAACCCCCCCCCCTTCGTGTCCAAATTCCAGTCCAAAATCGGACAGGGTCCATCGCGCCCCTCTCATCGGCCGTCTTAGCTCGCACTCCGTATCTCTCTTGACGGCCCCCTGAGTCGACGGTCGACGGTCGACGTCCGTCGATGATAGACAGCCGGCCGCAAATACAAATACAAATACAAATACATCCCTGTCCGCTCCACTCCCCGACGGGCTCCACCGGCTGCTTCTCTAGCTGGCGTTCAGGGCATCCCGTGCCGGCCGGGCCTGTCTGGTTGGCATTGTCCGGCGCTGCTGTGCGCCAGTCGACTCGCCGCACCCTACCTTCCAGCGCGAACGCGATCTTCCGCTAATGCGAGCGAGCCTGGAGGCCAGCACAGCTGAATTGCCGCCTTCATTTCGGCCTCCGCCAGTCATGGTCGGTCCTGCAGGTTGTTCCTGCTGAGGTCGCGATCTGAGAGCCATGCAGGGCGTTGTGTCGGCTGGCGTCGCTCAGCTCCTCAATCTGTGGTCCTTCCGCTTCTGGTAGGAGGATCCTGTTGGCGGTGGTGTGCTTCTCGTCATTCAGTCGTACATTCGTATCATGGATTCGCGCTGGGTTTCCTGTTCAATATGTCGGGCGTAGTGAGGTCCAGACTCGGCCACACATTCAATCCATGACTACCAGGTACTGGTGTAGACCCTGATCAGCTTACCCTGCAGGAGGCGCTTAGCACTTATGTGGAACTGTCTATGCTGGCCTCATGCCACTCTCAGCCGGATTAGAAATTGTACTGGCCAGGTGGATTGGGATTGCGCCTGGCGTCCAACGTGCTTTATCAATCTACGTTTGTAGATACATAGACTGACGTCAGTGATGAAGGGTTCGCGTCCGCTGTCTGGGTTCGGAGGTGTTTGTTTGTATACATTCACTGATGGACTACGCCGTTTGAAGGCCTTCACTTCACTGCGTGTTCCCGCCAGAAAGACCTCATATAGTGTAGTCACCGGTGGTTTGTCGTGGAGTCTGAGTGGTGAATCTGGTTTGATCGGATGGGTTATAAGCCTTCTTCTTCCTCGCCTGCTTCCTCTTCTTTTTCATTTCCTCGGTATACATATAGTGTCTGTATAGCCTGTCATGTTGACTATATTCTTCTGCTTTTGAACAACCTTATATAGACATGTTCTACTACCTTTTCAAACTCTGCAGATTCGATATCCACTGACGAACTCTTTAACTATATCAAGTGCTGTCGAAGCATTGCATTGGTCCGTCAACCCTACCGCACCTTGGATCGTTACTGACAATCCCATCTAGTTTCGATAGCAGCCATCGACAGGCTGAGAACTGACCGAAAATTACTTTCGCTTATTGCTCATCATGCAAGAACCTGAACGACTTCTTTATGGCCAATCCTGCAGTCGGTCTCACGTCGTCCTGTGTCCGAGGGCGGCCGTCAACACACTGAACTTGCGAAAGCCCACGGAACAAAGAAGCGGTCCTGGTGCAGCCCGCAGTGATCAAATGAGAAAACGAAGAGCCTGTCACCACTGCCGCCGCACCATGAGCGATATCCAATCTATGTCGTGCGGGCTGACATTTCATCGACACCTGTGTCTAGCCACGCAATTCTCGACATGCCAGGACGATTATCTATCCCGCTAGCTTCCTCTGTGGTTTCTAACGGGCACCCCCAGCTAATACTGCTAATTTCTGCGCCTCACGGAACAGCCGGGATTCCAGGATGCATATCCCTATAGCAGTTGAGCTGAACTAGAAGCACTGGACAAAAGAGTTATGCTGGACCGAAGGGGGTAGGTACCTCGTTGGCTTCTCAACTTCACTCGCCAATCTCGATATGGCGAGTATCCCTTTTATACCTCTTAACAGGAGCCTTGAAGGACCACGGCTATCGCCCTCGAGGGCGAAATCGACGACATTGTAGTGGTTGAACCGTTATCGGGTGGGTTTCGCGTTTTACACGCTGCGTTCAGTGCTAGATGTCGTGTTGCTGAAGCCAATTGTATTGTTGAAGGGAAGCTAACTCGATATAGGACACGGGGCTTTCTCATACCTGGTCGATTGTTACAAGCCCACACCCGAAGGCATCGTTTCGGAATGGAGAACGGTACCTGTGGCATTTGGGCCAAGTCATGTCAAGCGTCTTAACCCTGTTACTCGACATCTGTTCGATTATCTATCATGGACAATTCTGGTGAAGGCGAGAAGCCTCCTACAGGAGAGGACATCTGATCTCAATGGCGGGGAGAACCACACAACCAGTAGCGCAATGCACGCGCTGGAACTGTGACGACCATCACCAACCGGGAGTCTGCGATTTGTAGGGGAGTTGAAAACGCCCTGGATCAAGGAGAACTCCATGCGGCTGCTATGGAGAACGACGGCCATTTTTACCACGCAAACGGTACGCCTTCGATGATACGTGGACGTGGAACGTGAATATGCTGATAGTATCAAGGACAAACTGCGGAGTACACGTTCCACTTGAAGCTGCAGTATGGTCTCTGGGCCGGGCATGATATACAAAAGCCCCTTGGTGGTTTGACCACTCCATTAAGGTAGGCAGGGCCTTTCGCGACGAGTGCCACATCAGCTACAACGAAGTTACCCCATTTTGTCGGGCAAACCGAGAATCCTGGCACAATCCTGAGCCTGCGCACATTGGTTGTTATCCGCGACGCCCTATCCCTGCTCAGCAGGAGGACTAGCCAACTGTGCCCTCGACCACCCCATGTGACATTGAAGGTGTTCCTTACGGTAGAAAGTGGCTGCACACACTACAGCGTCCTCAGAACTATCGGATACCGTCAAGCTCCGCGAACTCTAGGAACGAGATCCAGACTCGAAACCTGTCAGTACGGAGCACCTCGTCTACCCGATTAGGCCTACCGCCCCTCCAGGCAGAAGCCAACCACCATAGTGATTTGTATGGAGCCTCGCTCCTTTTATGCCTTCAGATAGTCATCTCCAACCTATCAGTTTGTGGTGCATAGCGTCCCTCAACAAACCCTATTCTGGAAGAGTGGATCAGCGATTGGAAGACAGACTTTGGCGCAGCAAAGAAGTTGGACAAAGGTCATAAGGCTCTCCGAGAAAAATACCTGGTGCCCGGCTTGAACGATCAACAGCTACGCAAGGTCTTCCCGGGCGCTAATAAACTCACCCTCGAGTCTCCGCGAGTGACGAAGGAGACCTTCCATGCCGTGGTTGCGCTGTGGTCTTGGTCCAGCCGCGAATACACCCATGAGAGGGTGGGGAGAACAGAGCGGAAATAATCAAGTAGTTCTTCCCTGTCAGACCAGATCGGTGGAACAGCTTGGTTTTCGCAAGCTCCAGGACCGCTGCAACATCATATCCATGACATTGGCGGAAAAGAAGGAGTGGTCAACTTCGCGGCCGACCTCGATAAAACGGGATACTGGCACCAACCGGGAAAACGCGACTTGCTCTCTTCACCAGAGCTTTGAGTCCAGCGGCGGCCAATGGATCTCGGAGTCCCTTTTGGAGTTCGTACTGCCCTTCCCGTCGGTTTATGCTGAGCTAACGATCATTGATCCAGGTGGATGGCTTTTCACGGGAGCATGAGCGCCCTCTGTTCCGGGAATGCGGGTCTTCCATTCTGCATTCAACTGCTCTTGTGCCCTACATCTGCCGGCCCAGGCTGTATGGCAAGAGCTATCTCACGCGATCATCATTGTGTCACCGTCAGAAAGTCCGTGTCTGTCTCATCCAATTCTACCTCTTCTTGCTAGTGAGGCCTTCAGGCGGCGGGTGGCTTCCGCCATGGCACCTACGCGAGAGCTGCAAGGTGCTCGGCCTGCACGACGAAAACTCACCCCTGGGTGAGAATCTGTTGAGGGCCACTATTCAGAGCAAACTCGTGGATTGATTCTGTCTATCCTTTTTGGCCTCTTCTCTGGATGCAGGTACCAACACTTCTTTAGCTGGTGACTACCATAACGGCAATATCCGCATTTCCCATTGTCCAAGGTCTTTCGGTAGGTGTTTTAAAATGCAGCGAAGGTGGGCTCCTCCGAGGTGCCAGGAGGCGGCCATGTGTCCTTTTCCAGCCATTATCTTTCCCGTCAGAGCCCTTTTCCTTCCTATCTTTCTTTCCATTTGACTTCTTGATTGACGGGATTCCCACGTTCGACGACTCACGACGTCGCTGTAGGGCGTTTCCTTTCTCGATTGCCTGTCCGCAGAGCCTTGAGAAGTCTGCCTCAGTGACCTTGCCATCTAGGGGGATCATATGTTCGACATTTGCGGCCCAATTGGGCAGGTCCTCATCCAACTCGTCGAGGAGATTCAATGTGGCAATGTAGTAGGTGATGAAACCCCCTAATTCGTTGGTACGGCGTACGGCTTGTTGATACTCGCTGACGAACTGCTCAAGACTTCCATATGCAGATCTAGACATGCGAGAAGCGGGTTTCCAAGCTTCCAATCTAAGGGTATGTCCATGGCCCATAATAATCGTTTTGATCGCTTCAAATGCGGTGTCCGCGTGTCTGGGAATGTACGTCAGGTTCCTGTAGCTTTCCACGACCTTTTGGCCTAGCTGCGGGACTAGCCATGACGCCGGAGCCCTTGACTGTCTGTCCCAATTGTCGTAATCAGGAGAGTTCTCACCTGGGCGTGGGATTTTCGAATCGATAAGGTCTTCTATAAAGAAAGGGCGGGGCGCGTTGTTGACATAGAATGCCCAGTTCTCCCATTCCTCTCGTCCTTGAAGCCTCTTGTCGACTCCCATCAGATTATCAGGCGGGTTCTTCCTTAGGTTCGAAGCCTGGGTCCTGAAGACAGGGTTTCCAGTTTAGTCCTGACCTACTGGTCGGTTTTCAGCGAAAGAAAAGGCTCCTCCGCGTTGGTTCGACGCGTTGTTTACAGCGTTGTCCGCCATTTCGACGATTTTCTTGCTGATACTCGCGTTGTCAAAGAAAAAATGAGATAAATGGAGTCTCAACACCATGGGCAGAGTGCCCCGGTCTCATAACCTGCTGAGGGCCACTATTCAGAGCAGACTCATGGATTGATTCTGTCTATCCTTTTTGGCCTAAGAGGAGCGAGGCTCCATACAGATCTCTATGGAGGTGGGCTCCTGCCTGACGGGGCGCTAGGCCTAATCTGGTAGGCGAGGTGCTCCGCACCAACAGAATCTGGGGCCAAGTGCCCGGGCCATCTTCCCGTGGCAAACAACAGTGGTGCCCTGATATTACAACAGGAAGACTTCAAGATCCGTGACGCTGTTCTCTCTGACCAATGTTGACTGGGAACGACCATAAATCTAGGGAGGGCCAGAAAAACATACGCCTTATCTCGCGTCCGTCTCATCCAATCCCATTCATCCTTGCTGGAGCTCGAGATTTGACAACTGTTGCCTCTGACTACTTAATATCCCGAACCAAGTATCTTTGACCCAGCCATTCTTTCCATCTCGCTGGCGTTAACCTCTGAGCTTTATCTACCTCAGCCATGGAACAGATCCAGGAGCAGGTCCTCCAGGACCGCTTCCGGGACCGCTTCTAGTCTCTTGACGGAGCAGCTAAGGAGGTAACAGTTGCTTCACTCGCCCTAATATTCAACGTCCGATATGTATAGACCTCTCTTTGAGTAGATTTCAGAATAGGAGTTCATAATCGCTGGTTAGATAGGAGAAAGTCTAAGGATCACGACTCTCGCTGTTGGAAACCGCATAGACTAAATGCGAATCGTACTTACTATGTTTGATCTGGTATAACCAAGTAAGTGTCCTAAGTACTTTCCACTCCCACGTAGCGAGCCGAGCCTGACAAGTGTATGAGTAAGTAGCCTCCTGAGATGTCTTATTCCATTCATAAACCATGTGAGTTGACTGCGCCGCAGTACAAAAAAGGAATAACGTCAAACCACTGCTCCGTAAGCGCCAGGGGTTGAGGCCCTTCAGGGGCGCTCACAGCAAAATCCTGAGGGAATATTTTCTTGCACAGATCTCCTCCGTCTCTGCTCTGTCTCGCACAGGTTGCTCAACTAGCAAGATGGCGCAATTGACCCGTGAACAAGCTCAGGAAATCGTGGATGAGATCGCCCAAAGGAACGGTACCATCACTGACGAAGACCGAGCAGCAACACCGCCCGCTGTTCTCAAGGCGCTGCAGAACGTTCGCAATCAGCTTGCAAGCCAGCGACTTCTATGGACGCCACGCGACGAACCCGATGTTAGAAGAGATGTTGTGTTCCGGCTGATTTCCAGTGCTCGCTCGTTGCGCTACACTTGGGCAAAGAAGGAAGGCAAGGAACCATATTTCTCCTTGGATGTAACCCCGGACCGCATGATTATCGACACCAATGATGATGGGTGCCAGATAAGCGACATCAAACAGCTTTCTGAGGCCCGTCATAACTTTTCCAATGACCAAACCAACAACCTGTATGGTGCAGTTCTTTCCTATACATGTAGAATTTCCGGGGAAGTCCGTGTCCAGTCAGGTCTGTTTTCTTTTGCCCTCAGGCCTCAAAGCCCCGGCGACATACTTGGGTCTGCAACCCCGGTGAACAGAGAGCCGGCATCCTTGCCCGAAGGAGTCCGCTCCCGGATCATCCTGTACCCTCTTATGCCGCGAGGGTTCGAAAAATTAGTGGATGAATTTGAGGCTATTGCAAATAATGGTTTTGTGCTGCTTGATCCTGAGGACGTTTGCCTACCTATGTGCAAGAAATTCGTGTTCAGTACCCGTCGGGCCTTGCAAACTAGGTGTCTGACATACAAAGTCTACCTGAGAGACGGTATATCCGAGGTCACTAAAACTCATCCGAGTCTCTTTGGATCCTTCACTTTGTCATCTATGGACCGGTTCCTCCTATACAAGTCAACCAAGCCGGGGTCGTTCGATAAGCTAGTGCTATTGTTTCCTATTGATGAGGATTCCAGACCCATCATACGATCTCAGAAGGCTTACCATATTGTTGGATCATTCGCTTTCCCTATCAGTGATGTGGAACTCAATGTAGGTGGTTCAATTGATGCAATCTGCAAGAAAGTTACTAATTCTTTAGTTCGGTGTTTGTGCGACCGTGACGAAGTGCGATCCGGTGAGAGAGGCCGACATCGACACTTCTATACTGAAAAAAAGTGTCATCCGTCCCTTCTGCGATGCGGTTGCCTTCTGTTTCTGTCAAGCCCCCTCCAGGACTTATGGATGGGTCCAATACATTCCCCAACAAAGCATCGTCACAACAGCTTGGCATGAAACAGTTCAAAAGTTACTTGAGAACCTCCGAGTGACCCCTGTTTTTCAGAATCACAAGGGGTTTCTCAGACGCCTGTCCTCACTTCGATACTTGTCACCGGAGCATTACGGCGGAGATAACAAGCCCCTGTTCGGAGATTCGGAGAACGAGGATTACCTTTCCACGAGATACAGTGCCCATCTCGATTGTTTGAGGCCTCTAGGCCTCCAAGAGATCTCAGACCATGAAGTCTTGGAAAAACTCAAGCCGCTACTGACAAACCCTTTTCGCGTGCTGCCAGACCCAACCTTACGAAAGGAACGGATGTCGCTTATCTCGCGACTGCTGATAACGTGGCTAAAGAGGGATCCAAATAACACTTTGGCTACTGAGATTAGGAACATTCCATTTATTCAATTGAGCAACGGGTCTTTCGTTCGAGGGAAGGACCTCAGTATGACAAGATCTGAAGCCGATCCGGCTTCTGCACATAAAGATGTCTACTTTTCGACAGACACCAACGGCAATGACATTCCGAAATGTCTTGACATTTCGATTGTTCCGGCGGAAGCAGTCAGCGACGGCGACCAAGAAGAACTGTTTCGTCTCCTTGGGGTCAGACGTGCGTATCCTGAGCTGGTTATGGAGCTGATCAGCCAACACAGCCATTCCACCTCTAGAGAACTTCTGGTTGACTCTGTGCACATTCTATGCTACGTTTACGACAGCTGTGACAAAGATAGTTGCCTAAAGAGGCCTTGCCTTGTGGTTGCTGATGAGCACTGTGTGGGAATATTAGTATGCAGTACCTCCTGCCCTAGGTATCTTCCCGTCGATGTATACCTCAAGACGGATGGAGCCTACGGAACAGAAGTCATTGCAAAAACGTTGGCATCGACCTCGATTTCAAAACATTGCCTTCGTCTGCTGCATCCAGACTTTCTCTGTTCGCACCGCGTGGGCGAAAAGCACATTTCCCAAGATACGAGGACAATATGGCTGGAACAGCAAGGTATCGTACGGCGAGTTCCAGGGTTGGCACACTGTAACAACCCTAAACAGCTCTCCGGCATATTCAATGCGATCATATCCCACCATCCAGATATTCTTCTTGGTGTCCTGAGACAGTATTGGGACACATACAGACCAGAGATCATGGAAGAACCCCTTATTGCATCCGCAATCAGGAAAGCAAAAGTCCCCACGTTGAACGGACTAGCGAGACTTGATGAATGCTACTTTCCCATACCAGAGTTTTGCAACATGGTTCAGGCTGTGTCCACCACAATGAGCATCAACATTCTCAAACTGCCGGGAAGCTGGGGCCTAGATAGCGAGCAGGAATGGGGGTTTCTGCGGGAGCTTGGTGTGTGCGGTGGTACAGCGGCCACGTTCATAAAGGTCATTCAAGACCGCCTGTTATCCGCCATGACCTTGGAGGACGCCAAACCACATTTTTTTGAAGTTTACGGCTCGATATCCGGCTGGACGTCGGAGGAATCACTAGACGACGCATGGTATGACCGCTATCAAAAATGGGATGTTAGTTCTGACGCATATAGGCAATATCTCGACGAGGAGGAGGCCGTTTATATTCCAAATACCGGCGATGGTGCGAAGTTAGTGCACCTCTGCGAGTGCATTTGGAGTGGTCCCTCGTGGTTACGGACTGTGCACGCTCTTGCGTCTCATGAGGAATATAGGAGTGACTTAGAAGTACGGCGCCTTTTTTCAGACAGATTCGGTGTGGAGAACGCAGACTGGCGAACCTATCTTGTCGAATTAAGGCACCTACAGGAAGTTGGGGTTCGCTCAATAGAGGAGACACGGAGGATATACCAGGCAATCATGGAGGATGCAGAAAATGTGAATAACTGGAAGAGCCTGCGGTAAGTCGAGATTCCAGGCCGGTGCTAGAAACCTTCTGACAGAGGCTTGATGATTAGGAGCCACTTCCGGCAAGGCAAGCTGATCTATGTGCCTGGGTCAAAGCAGTGGCATGCACCTGGAAAATGTATCTGGACATCCTTTCCAATCGGGGACAAGATAGGCATAAGCAACATCTATTCAGATATGAAGAGTCTTTTTGTTGAAAAGCTCCAGGTCGAGATACCCTCCGTCCTTGATTACATCAGCCATATACAGCACCTTTGCAAGCACGAAGGAAGTGTTGCTGAGGTTATTGAGGCTCTGCGTCAGATCAACAACCTTGAAACCACGATGTCTGACCTGAACGGCCTCAAGGATATCGAATTCCTACCAATCGAGGACACCGACGAAGAATTCTCCTGGGGAAGCGTCACGTCGGATTTCTTTATCATTGATAGAGAGGACTGGCCTATCTTATTCTACGGAAAGGTGCCAACGCTTCAGCTTCATCTGGACGAAGTCCGTGAATTAGCTCCGCTCTTCAAATCTCTGGGCCTAGGAAACCGGTTCATTTCCATCTGCGCAGTGAAGGAGACCAGCGTCTCAGAAAGGCCTTCGCAAAGCTCATTCCAGCTCACGAATGATTTCCGCCAAAGATCATCAGGCTTGTCTAGGTGAGTTTGTCCCCGTGATCAATCTTGTGAGACTTACGGCTGAACCTATCAAGATGTATCCTCCACTACAACGGCAGCTATGCAAGCGCGGCTCGCGAAATATATGACACTTTTCGGAGGGCTAATGTATACGAAAGCGAACATATCGTAGGAAAATGCACCCTGACTTCCCGGTCCGGTTCCAGCACAAGCCTGCAAACATACAGCAGACTACATATGGAATATCTCAACGGCAAATTGAGCATCTTCGTTCCTCGTGACGAGAAGGAAAGACTTATCTGCTACGCGACGCAATTGCCGGAGTCTATAATGAGTTCACTGAAAATCAAACATCCCGTTGCCTATGGGATATTTGTCACAGTTCTTTCAGGACCAGTCGAGGTCGTGGACGGTATATTAGCGACACGTGGTATTCCCGAAATACCTGACCTGGACGCTGTCAGCCCGGTGATCAGCGACGATTCGACTTCCGACTATGAGGATGCGTTAGAGGATATTTTCGTCCCAAAGGCTTCGATCGCTTGGAATTGGAGTGACGAAGACCAATTTCTGGACTCTGAACGATCAGAACGTCAACTGGTCCTACGCTCAAAGGACACGGCAATCACAGAGTATCGCCCACAGTCTGACAGGCATGATATGACGGTCAACGAACATACGGATGGATGAAAGGATGAGAGATACAAGGTAGTGAGAACCATCTGTATTCAATTCTGCCTATAACGTAATCAACCGGCGAACTGGCAGTTTTTGCATCCATGAGAGGTCTAAGGCTCCCTGGCTGTAAAAACGTGTTCAATTTGCCCATGTCAGTCACACTCTATAAGACATATCCAGGACATCCATACTGTCCTTGCCAGTTTTTTCTCTCACCCCTTGCTGCCTATCCCAGCATCTAGACTCTGTGGAGCAATGTACCCCTGACTCTAGTGAAAGTCTAAGCCCTGTATCCTCCATGACAGTAGACAACCCCTACAGACAGAATGCGTGAGGCAGATGATGCCTCAATCAAAGAGTGCTTTCGCCTTTCGTTTCAAGGAATTCCGAATCCCCGCTGGGTTAACTTCTTCCTCATCGCGGTCTGCGTAAAACCGCCGAAACTCATCCAGATTGACCATACCCGCATCAAACCATATGGGGCATCGGTACCACATCTGAGCGAGAATCCAGATAACGATCACCGCAATGATGCTCACATAATTTGCGAAGAATTTCTTCACCGACGTTCGTTCTCCCAGCGGCTTGATGCTGAGATAAAGCTCTAGGATAACGAGAACAATGCACCATATTAAGCCCCACCATTGGGCATATGGCGTCCAGCGTGATCTCCAAGGCAGATTGGACTCAGCGCGGCCTTGATACTTCCAGATAGATCGTAGGCGTAGATTGCTGAGGCAGATCATACCCCATCCCACAAGCTCCAGTAAAGAGATGAGGTTGGACAGCCACAAAAACACGTCAGCGCCGGTGTGCGAGACGTTCATGTATGCGAGGCTACCTCCAAGAACCATTGTCGCGATATAGGCCGCCCAAGGACGGCCTACGGCGTCGGCTTTGCTGAAGATCTAATTGGGGTCTCAGATCAGCCGCCTTGAGGGGGAAGGAGGCTGCAAGCTTACACTGGGAGCCATGTGAATATGTGCCAGTCCAACAAGTGTTCTGGATCCACCATACGCGGTAACACTTGCCGTCGAGATCACCGAAATGAAGATGACAGCGTTAGTGATGTGCGCCATGGATGGAAGTCCCGCATTCTTGAAAGCAACTACAAACGGAGATCCGTCGCTACCTTCATGACCAAAAAGGTTTGGGTCCCGCGGTGAAACAACTAGTGTGATCATTAAGCTTCCCAGGATGTAAAATATCCCGAGGCGAACCCAGATCGAGCTGATTGCTCTAGGCATTGACCGACGAGGGTTGACGACCTCATGGGCCACAAATGCGGTGTTCTCCATGCCTGCCATTGCAAACACGCATGTTAGTAGTACTGAGAGGAAGCCTTTGAAGCCATTCGTAAAAGGACTTTCTTTCCAGTAGCGGAAACCGATGGCATCGCCTTGCGGAGCGGCTCCGGCAGTGATAACTGTACCGAGTTGGTATCAAGCAAGATATGCTCATGCTGGGACTTACCTATGAAAGATATAATGACAATGATCATCCAGCTAAACTTGATCGTCGAACTGACAACTTCCACCTCCGCAAAGAATCTCACCGCCCAGATATTGATGAGTATAATGACAACCCAGAATATTGATATCCAAGCAGCTGTCGGTACCGTATCGGTCCAGTAGTTTGGAATCGTGACGACGGCCTGTATGTTTAGTCTAACGTTCAATATGCTGCTTGCCTACCACCATTGAAGACATACCTGAAGCTCGTTGGCCATTGAAATCCATTACGCTATCCAATAACCCCAACCCAACGCAAACCCGGCTGCAGGGCTGATGACGATACTAGTCCACTGCACAAAGGCTGACGGAAGGGAATACAGAACAGCCATCTCCCCGATGGCCTGATTGACCGCCCATACCAGTGAGCTGGCGAGCAGGAACCCGATGAATAGGGCGGCTGGACCACCCTTTACGAGAGAAGTGCTGGTTCCTAGCCACATCCCCATTCCGATTGCGGACCTTATGGTGAGATGTCGGGTCCCGAGAGTCCTATGAAGTTGTGTATCTGCACCATGATCAAGTTCTTCGATCTCGCCTTTCATCGGATGTGTTTCGGGATTGGCGTTGTGGTTATCGATGTCAGCTGGGCAGTCCAGCCTCTGCCCCTTTGCTGAACCCTGACCGGCTTGGACATCGTTACCTAGATTGGGGGACATATTGCAGAGTAGGCTCGGAGCTTCCTGGAGAGGGAGTAGACAAAAAGATTGTAGTCTGTTGGATCATGTCTGGCTTTAAATACCCTTCTTTCTAAGGTTCTTATGCCTAAACAGGTGGACCGGTGCTATCTGGCCTCGACAGGCATCGTTCTATACTCCGCACCATCTATACCCCGGATGCGATTCAAGTAAGCTGAATAGGATCACTTCCCCGCAAATGCGGAGAACCAGGCAGACCCAATGCCATCTTAGGATATCTAGGAGCAAACGCCGTTTGATTGAAGTTTATTAATTGGTTTTAGCTCACCTTTAACGGCAAACCATAGATCCGTCAAGGCACTTCGAAGGTCGGACTCCGGTCTACTGAGAGGCAATTCACGGAAATCGCCCAAGAACTTGGCGTTGGAGTTTTGTATTTCAAAGGCCGGGTCCATAATCCTCGATCAGCGCAGTTAATGGTTTTTGTACCCTTGTCCGTAAAATAACACTCGTGAGGAGAGATTCCAACTAGGGATATGATATCTATGTACAAACTTCATCCGCATTTCCTCACTACAGAATGAGTCCGGGCACTACGTGGCCTTAGCTTGATATGTATAACATCCAGAACTCGCATGTCTACATCATAGCTGGAGCAGATGCTCATTTAGAGGGATGAGCCAGGTAATTGCAGATTCATACGTACCGTCCACATTCATCATGCACCAAGCTCCTAAAGCCTTTGACATACAACAATACGTATAGATGTCGCATAACTGGTGTTTTCCTAAGTATAGCCTTTTGGAATAGCCAATATAATCATGCTTTCTTCTGCATACGTAACAGTCCCAGACACGCCGAGGCAGCAATGTACATGAATCCCGCAAACAACTGCGCGCCGAGGTAGCTGCCCGTAGCAGAGGTCATTTCCAGGGCGATTGGTTCAGAAAACGTCGAAGGCACCACAATGCTTAACCAGATGAGATTCATTCCAGATGGCACCTTTTCCAGTCCCACGACCTCTGCTACCAGCGGCGCAATCGTTGCCCAGAAATTTCCTGCCACAAGACCTTCGATAATTGCAAAGAAAACCAGCAGTCCATAACTCTTCGCATTAATCCAAACAGCCAAGCATATCACTCCAGCCAGAAAAGTTGCGATACCGGCGATGTTGATACGGCCAACACTGTCGCTGAAGTATCCGATGCAAGGTCGACCGACAGCCTGGCCCAGGTTGAACAAGCCGCTAATGAGAGACGCCTGGGAAGGAGTAAGGCCGATCTCATCTCCATAGCTTGCTAGACTGAATATAAGGATGAAATAGCCAAAGATGGTAAAGCAACTGAATCCAACCAGAACAACGAAGCCCCCATTTTTAGTCAGAGCTAGCTCCATCATAGCTTTGCTAGATTTCGCCGTCGTGTTCCGGTCCCTTATCAAGAGGATGCAGGTAGTGATGACCGTAAACGCAAGAATACCGAGTATCCGAAACGCCCAGGTGAGCCCGAAACGACCGATCATCGCCTCTGTCGCCAGGGAGTAAACAAGGCCCCCGAGACCAGCTCCCGAGAGAGAAACACCGCTCGCTAGTGAGCGCTTCGAAGTGAACCACTGTGGAATCACGGAAGCTACGGGAATGAACAGCATCCCCATTCCCATACCAAAGAGAATACCTTGCGTCAGGAAAAGATGCCAGATCTGGGTTGCTAAGCTGGCACAGATGAGGCTGGCCGTCTCAAAGATGACGCCTGCGAACATGGTTTTCCGAATCCCGTATCGTTGCGTGGCGACGGTGGCTATAGGGGATATCATGAACGTCGCCGTCAAACTTAAGGAGCCAACCAGGGCGTAGTGCAGATGAGTGGCGCCTTTGAAGGTTTTATGGTCCATGTAATATGCCAGAAAGACGGCGTATGCCGAATTGAATCCCCAACAGTGTGCGTTGACGACTGCTGCTGCAACTGTACAGACCCATCCGTAGCCTCCATCAGGAGGTTGGTCCGGTTGTTCATCCTCACTTGAGGATTCATTTGGGGGGGCGTCGGTGCTGGGCTGTGTGTCGCATGGAAACGGATGTGATACTTTGCTGGTGCAAGGTCGTGAGAAAGAGTCGTCACGCAAGCTCTGAAGACGGAAAATAATAACAAAGAACGACTATGAGGAAATGACAGGTCGTTCTAGATTTTAAGAATTCAGGGACATCTGCAGTGGAGAGTGGTGTGGTAGTGAGCGGCCTTTGGCTTTTATACCATTAGACAGGACAATTTTATCCACACTAGCATCCACAGCACAGCCAGTCATTTAGGAACGCTCGTCTTGATGCCGAATTTTACGTGGCTTACTCTCATATTGTCATTCTCCTCGTTGTTTTCTCGTCCTCAATCTGTACTTGATTCGCTGCACGAGAAAGAGAAGAGGCTTATAGGCGATAGTCCTTGAGCCGACGGTCTCGAGATCCAGCAAAATCAGCTGCAGAAATGGCTTGTTCCATATCTGTTGGATGGGGACGGCATTGGGTCTCATGACGAACAAGCAAGAGATGTTACGCTTTAACGGGCAAGGCTTAAGGTGCCTTGTGGTTCGCTCAATAGCTTTTCGTCTTTAGAGCAGCTACCTATAACAACGCGTGAATGATCCCATACCCACGGCTCCTATACATCCAGATGGAAAAGCCCAGCCAAGACAAAGACCGAATTGCCACATCTTGTCGCAATGAGTGCTCTTGTGGGCCCGGGCTTTGATCTCGGTCTACCAACGGCGTTTGATTTAGCAAAAGATTGTCAAAGTGGGGTTTTCGGAGAGTAGCCGAACCAGGGTGATATACACCTCCGTATATCGAATGAAGCAGAATTCTGTATCGCTGTAAGCCGAATCACCGTCGACTTGCTGTGCTATGTGAGAAATCTACCACTAGGGTGGTTATTTGCGAGATCTATTTTACCAACCACACTATCAACGTTTGACAAAGTATGAGACACTCATAGATTGCGTATATGCACTTTCTAACTTCTAATCCACTCGAGCAGATATCAATAACAAGGAACAATACAGCATCCAATAGACCATCATCAATCCAACATCCCGCTCATTGAACTGCTTTCACAATCCGTTCCATTGCCTCCTCCAACCAAGCGGAAGGATGTGAAAACACCACACGAAACCACCCTGGCTGCGTGGCCCCATATGCTGTTCCATGGGCTAGATACACCCTGTTGTCCAGTAATCTCTGATGGATGATATCGGTAATATCAGAGGCTTTTGCTTCCTCTCCAGCATGTCTCTCCATGTACTTCTTGCCGAGATTGATCCACAGGAAGAATCCAGCATTGGCCCCGGTGGCGTATTCTATGCCATGCTGCTTGAGCATCCGGACAAAGAATTCATGGGCATCGGACAGCTTCCTCTGGTTTGGTTTTTATATACCGGTCGGTAAAATCATCGTCACGCAGGATAGACGCTGTGATTTCGTCCGAAAACCCAGAGACAAAAGAGTACAAAGACAAAGACCGTTGGGCGATATGTAGGTCCGGACTGGATTGGGAGATAATGGCACCTACGCGGAGCCCATTGGCACCAAAGTCTTTGCTCATGCCCCAAAGCACATGCACAAGATTGGCATCAATCAGGCCAGTGGTGTCTCGTGAGAGAACCGACTCGAATGGGTCGAATGTGCAGTCCTTGTCCACTCGATTTTCCCAAACAGAAAGAGCGTAGATTTCATCGCTGATGAGGTGCATCTGGCGCCTCTGGCAGAGTTTCATCAGCTCAGTGATTGCCGCACGAGGATAACAATGTCCCAACGGGTTGTGGGGATTGCAAAGCATCACGGCTCGCACACGTCGTCCCGTGCGTGCCTCAAAGTCTGCCGCCGCTCGACCATATTGATCGACCACCTCTGGACTCAACGGATCCAAGTCTCCAAATTCAACGGGCACGACGATTGCCTCAGGACGTAATGAGATGTCGGGTATGAAGGTGGAATAATATGGCTTCCCGAGGAGGACTGCTTCTCCGGGGTTCAGGAATGTCCAGCTCAGTTGCTCGATGGCAGAGGAGCATCCGTTCGTCATAAGAATGTGCTGAGGCTCCACTGGTCGAAAAGGATTGAAATGGCGATTAACGAAGTGCGACACGGCTGTTCTTAGCGCCTTTGACCCCATACTTCCGTTGTTGTAGGTGAGATGTCGGGGTGAGAACCGGACATTGGCCTGGATGTATTCTAGCAACGTGTCGTGGAGCAACGTATTTTCTGCCATGCCGACAGAAACGAATCCAGAAGGATTGAGCTTGTCATGCCATAAATCGCTAATGATGTCCCATACGACACGTTTGGCACCTTTCTTGACAGCATCTCTGCCACGTTCAGAGAAAACATCATCGGAAGATTGGTAAGAGAAAATGGAGCCCATAGTTGAAGTAACGAAGACAATGCAGAGGATGTTCAAATGGTAGTCAAGAGGGTGAGCTTGAAAGGCGAGAAGTAGAATATGACAGCCTCTTATATACTCTCCGCATATACAAGTCCCGTGGCGGTCGAGCCCGATCATCCCGGACTCTACATACACTCTACAAGATATCCCTATTGCTCGGCGTTTGGTAGATGACCCCGATTCACTGGTTGAATATCCTCTTCTGCTACATTAGAGAACCCCCGCATTGCTCCCCCTCATTCTAGGAACCAGACATGTCGCGATGTTCCTGGTGTCAACATGTCCCCAGTGGAACCTTCACCAGTTGAGCTGAGCAGGGGATTGTGGATTTCCACATATCTTCCATATTGTATACATTTTGAGTCCATCTGTTTCTTAGATTGTTGGTAAACAAGAGAACGATCCATATGTCAAGTTACGATAGCATATTCGCCACATGTCAAGTTGCAATTGTTCAGAAACTCTATAATCTGTTTCAATGGCTTTTTACAAGAGAGTCGTCGCATGCTAAATCAAGAATACTCGTCTATACGACTAGTCATCTTGCACGGACAAGCGAGCATAGTGGCCACTTCTAGCAGCATTTGGAACCGCATCCATTGATGACCTGCGGCGCCTGAGACGTGTCCAAACGACAGAAGCACGATGCTTTGATTGGAATATCCGCCACAGCAAGGGCCAATTTGGCAGCCGGCTCGATCACCGCGGCTTCATCCATCCTGCCCAACCGCACCAGGCATTCATGGTATCCCTGCAGGGACCAGACATTGTTGGGATGCCGACGAGGGCGAATGAGTGACTTGTCCAGGCCCAAGTCTGCCCGGTAAGTGCGGGCTGCCTCTTCAAGATGTCCCTGTTCCATGAGCAGAGCTGCATACGCATGACGCGTGGGTTGCATCCACGACCAGGGCTCGCTGTATGGGAGTCTGTCTTCCAGGTCAATCGATCGCCGCAGCGCTGCAAAAGCCTTCTCGTAGTTGGCACAGCGGTACTCAATTTCCCCTTCCAACATCGCCGCTGCCACCTCCAGCACCTGGACGATTTTGCCATTATACGCTCGGCGGGTCTCGGGGACGCGAGCCCATGCCTGATGGAAAAGCTCCTGTTCGCGCCGGGCTGATGCAACGTCCCCTGTCGCGGCGAAGGCGATTCCTCTTGCGTAGTGGGTGGTGGCGGTGGTACCGGCGTAGAGTGCCTGATCGCGCGGGAGATCCTTGCGCTTGAGCTCCTCCCACATACCAAATCGAACCATCACATGCAAACGGATCGACATGAATTGTTCTAACCAATCCGCCATGGGTGGAGATTGGATGCGGAGGACTTCCTCGGGCACCGTATTCTCCATGCGCGTGACGGCATCCAACGCTGTCTTGGACTTGCCCGCAAACATGGCTGCATAGATCAACGAATGATAGTCATGCATGCGGTAAAAGGTATAAAATTTCTTTGCGCCGTTCTTGTGAAAGTACTTGTCGTCGGCGAGGGTCGACTTGTAGTTGGAGGCAATGGAGCGCCGCCAATCCCCAATCAGGATATCCAAGTGGGTGGGCATATGATGGATGTGGCCGGCGTCGGGGACGAGGTCGCGCAAGTGATCCGCCGCGTTGGTGCCCAGCTCGGGCGTAGGAGACATCTCGATAAAGTGGATGTACAGATGAGGCAGGCCGGGGTGTTCATTCGACCCATCCTGTTCCTGCGCAAGCGCGCGTTCCAGCACCGCCTTGACCTCCATCGTGGGAGCATTGGGGACTGGTTTCTCGGTGAACAAGTCCCACAGAGCCCAAGGAGTCATATTCATCAGGGCATCCGCATAGACGGCTGCGACATCCAGGTCTCTCCCAAAAGTCTCATAGACAGACTTCATCGCAGCGGCGTAGCTTTTATTGACGGATATGTAGTCCTCCGGGGGGTGCTCGGACGGGAATCGAGCTTGGATCGCTTCGATCAGAGCCTGCTCCAGCGGGGTCGCGGTTGTTGCAAGCTCCTTGGCCTTCTTTGCCGCATCGAATCCTCGCTTCACACAAGCTAGGAGGTCCTGGCGATCAAATTTCTCCCAGGGCTTGTTGTAGTTGGGGCCCACGGCGTAGGCAAGCCCCCAGTGTGCCATGGCACACGAGGGATCATGCGCAATAGCCTGGTCAAAACAGAAAGCGCCTTCCACATGATTAAACGCATACACCCAGGTCAGGCCCCGATTGAACCAGGCTTGGGTGTCGCTGCTGGTTGTGGTGATGGTACGGCCAAAAATACCGAGGTTGTAGTATTCATCGCTGGCGGGAACGGGGGTCGATTCGCGAGTCATGGTGGAGGTATGTAGAGGAGACGGTGGTTAGCAGGAGAACGAGTCCAGCACTGTCTTTAGTCAATATATATGGGTCTAGCGAGGAGGCTTATCAATGAGAGCGGGTCTACCAGCACCTAGAGCACATCAAACACCGAATTCCGGCATTGTTAGTAAGATCGAACCTGTCCGTTCATGCTCAATAACTCATTTATAGAATGTATACAAGATGTATGCAATGCGTTTGTTCTGTTCATGTACACTCTTATCTTCTGTATAACTGACTGTAGATAAGAACAGAAGAACATCGTCAAGCGAGTGTCATTAGTAAGTGGTGTTCATACTCCGAGATGGTCTTTGAAGTCGGTGTTTGAACCCGGCTAAGCTATAGAAGAGTATTTATATGCTCAACATGCTCAGCAGCGCATGCCACCTTCTTCCATACACTCCTGCGTACTTTCGACTAGCTCCTCCGATCAGATCCGAAATGTCATTCAATTCTATGCCTGTCATACCACGCCCTCCCACGGACGACTATTACAATCTAGGCACATACACCCGGCCGATCAGCACAACATCCCAGGCGGCGCAGATCTGGTTCGACCGCGGTCTCATATGGTGCTACGGCTTCAACCATGGCGAGGCTTACCGATGTTTTGAGCAGGCGATATCCCACGACCGCAATTGTGCGATGGCGTACTGGGGCCTGGCATACGCGGCCGGGCCTAATTACAACAAAGCCTGGCGGCTGTTCGACCCAGTCGACTTGAAAAATAGCATTCAGATTTGCCATGATGCGGTACGACAAGCACGCGAGCTGCTCCGCACTGAAACCTCCACGCCTGTGGAGCGTGCCCTCATTGAAGCCATGCAGACTCGCTTTCCCGTCGACTATCCCCTCGAGGACTATGATCAGATCAACTGTGACTACGATGAAGCAATGAAACAAGTGCACGACCAGTTCCCGGATGACCTCGACGTGATGGCGCTTTACATCGACGCCAAGATGCATACCGCCCAGCGCAAGATGTTTCACATCAAGACGGGCCTGCCCATCGAGACCTCGCCCGTCTACGACGTACAGCGCCTCTTCGCCACCGGTTTGGCTCTGCCCAGCGCGGAGAGTCACCCTGGCTTGCTCCATTTCTGTATCCACTTCTGGGAGATGTCTGCCACCCCGGCTGTTGCGCTCCCCGCCGCAGACCAGCTACGCCATCTCATTCCGGATGTGGGCCATCTGCACCACATGCCCACCCATCTCGACGTCCTGGTGGGCGACTACCGCCGCTCCGTGGATTCGAACATCGCCGCCACCCAGGCTGATGAGAAGTATCTCGCCCGCGAGGGGGCGAAGAACATGTACAGCTTCTACCGCCTGCACAATTACCACTCGCTCGTCTACGCCGCCATGCTGTCCGGCCAATCCAAAATCGCTTTAAAGACTTTAGACCAGATGGAGGCGTCCATCACCGACGATGTTCTTCGGGTTGAGTCTCCGCCGCTGGCAGACTGGCTCGAGTTTTTCAAAGCCGTGCGTGTGCACGTCTACGTGCGGTTCGGGATGTGGGAGGAGCTCAAAGGCCTTGCCCTGCCACATGATCCCGAGCTGTACTGCGTGACGACGACCATGACGCACTATGGGAAAGATATTGCATGGGCGGCTACAGGGAATGTAGACGAGGCGATGAAAGAGCGCGCCCTCTACCAAGCAGCCGCTAAGCGCGTACCTCCCAGTCGGAAAGATTATCCCAATCTGATCATCGACATTCTGAAGGTTGCAACCGCCATGTTGGACGGCGAGATCGAGTACCGCCGCGGGAACTACCCGCAGGCGTTTGAAAGTCTGCGCGAAGCTATTCGCCACGATGATGCGCTGATGTATACTGAACCTTGGGGATGGATGTTGCCGACCCGGCATGCGTACGCAGCTCTGTCGTTGGAGCAGGGACAGGTCGAGGAGGCGGCAAAGGCCTATGCAGAAGACCTAGGATTGGATCCTTCGCTGACACGGGCCCATCAGCATCCGAATAACGTATGGGCCCTCCATGGCTATCACGAGTGTTTGATGCGGCTGGGACGCAAGGCAGAGGCGCTCATCATCAAGCAGCAGCTAGATGTGGCCATGAGTGTGGCAGATATTGAGATTCAGTCGTCATGTTTCTGTCGCTTAGGGGTTGAGAAGGCCGTATGTTGCCAGTGAAAATGGAATGGAGAGCACTATAACCTGGCCAATATCTTGGTGATTAGAGTACTATCATGAAATGACACTTCTTTCTGGTGAATTAAGTGTCGATACCTCTACGAACAACATGCACCTGGCAGTCAACATCACTCCTTAGATCTCCATCTGAGACACCTCAGGCTGCTTTTCTTTCCTCCGCAGCTTCAGCCCGCCCTTCCAGCCAGCAACAGCCACAAAGGCTGCGCCAAAGACGCCCGCCAAAACCCCATAGACAATCAAACCTGCATGCGTATTGGCGGCTAGCTTTAATCCCATGCCTCCATTGATAATGCCAAGCAGTACGCAAATCCTACCCAGCCAGACATGAACAGAGGTCCACGGAGAAGCCTGCTGCGTAGCACGAAACCGACGGTGGTGAAAGAAGCCGATGATCGGTTGGACGAGTAGGAAGACCACCAAGATTGTCCCCAGAACGGTATGCGCGTTGTTGTGCGACTGTAGAAGAGTTAGCCAGCGGATCGCCGCGACGAATAGCTTGAAGATGCTCACCCGATCAAGGATCTTGCCGACACGTATTCCTGTCGCAAGGCCCGCAATCATGAGCGCAACACCGAGGATTTGGCATGCGATATGGATGGAGACACTGATTTTGGACTGCGGCACTCGGAGGAGGATGGCGCCCAGGGGGAAGATCACAACAAATGCGATGCTCATGGTAACTCCATGCGCTGTTGCATATTTGGGCACAAGAGGTAAATCTTCATAGATGATGTTGGCTTTGCAAAGACGTGCTAGAATGCCTGTTTGAGCAATCGTTGATTAGATTTCCTCTAGCGATCGGTGTTGTTTGTGCTTACACCAAACCCACAGGTGGGAAATATAGAAGTCGCGAGGCATTGTGGTTGCTAAACTTCAATGATAGACCCAATGCGATATGCTTGTGTATCAGAGAGGGGCATCTACAGCAGAGACTTCTTCAGTTTTATATCAGGCCATTCCATACCGTCCAACGCAACTGACGCTCATTTCCATAGCTATACCATTTACAGAAGATGTATATAACAAGTCCGAGAATCCCGACACAATCCACCAGTTATCTTCCTCTACTCGCTGTGCTTCTGACAAATAATGCCCTGTAAGCAGGCCAAGCTACCGAGTTTTGCGAGCTTCCCGTGATATCTACACTGCCACCTCGTGTTTGCTTGGCTCGCTCGACAACGTCATCCTCGGGAGCCCCAGATGCACCGGAGAGACTCATCGTGAATCATCTCCTATGCTGCTGAACATGGGATATCAGGCATGGAAGAGAACAATCTACTGGCGCAGAACGCCATCCAACTCTCTTCATCCACGGCTCTGGTTCACACCCAGCCAGTCCTGAAAGCAAAGTCATGCATCGCCTGTCGCAAGAGGAAAGTCAAATGTGACAGAGATGTGCCATGTAGCAATTGCGCGCGGTGGTCAATCGACTGTGTGTACCCGTCTCCGATTAGAACATGCACCAGGCCCCGCAAACGGCCGGCGAGTCAAGCCCCAGTTGCGCAAGGATTCCCTGGCTTCGAGGACCGCCTATACTCCAGTCGAATCAGTGTTCTAGAGTCGCGCATCGCTCAGTTGACTGCAGCCCTGAACATGCAAAGCAGCCAATTGCAGGCTGTGGGCCAACGACACAGCCGGATCCATCCAGCCCGTCACTCCTGGTCTCAGGCCATGGTCCAGCTCTTCCCGCCAGCGGAGACAGCACAGACCTGCTGGCGGGTGTTCCTGGAGACCGTTGACCCGCTTGTCAAGATCCTCTATCGACCCCACGCTTACCGGGTTCTCCAACGCATAACCCAAGCTTCTCATGCCGCACGAGACGGCGAACATGCACTGGTGCTGGCCATCTACCTCGCCTGCATCTCTGCCATGGAGGAAACGGACGTGCAGGCGCACTTCCAAATGACCAAGGCAACCGCCATCGCGACCTTTCGCTCTGCAACAGAGCGCGCGCTACTGCAGGCCGGCTTCACCACCACGGACGACATGACTACCATCCAGGCATTGGTGCTCTTCATCTCGTTCAGCATATACCAGCGGGAGCAAAAGTCCGCCTGGACACTCGCCGGGCTGGCCAGACGCCTCGACTACTCCCCGGGTAAGGGGCGTTCGCTGTTCGACACGGAAATGCGCCGTCGGCTCTGGTGGCAGCTGTGGTACTTGGACCACCGCGCCACTGAAGACTACCGTGGGAAAGAGGCTGCATCTCCTGATCCTGATACAGACCCCGCGCAGGGTAGGATGGCGCTGCCGCTGAACTGCTGTGACACCGAGCTGCATCCCAACATGACCCAGTTGCCAGTCCCGCAGCCAGCTTGGACTGGGATGAGCTTCTCGCTGATCAGATTCGACATTGCATATACCCGGCGGTTCATCGAGAGTGACCCGCCGTGGCCGAGTAAAATTCACGCAGTGCAGAACTGCCAGCGCAGGCTCCAGACCAAGTACTTGGTGCATTGCGATGGGTCGCAGCCGATCCACTGGCTCGCACAGCATGTTGCCTACGTCTTGACCACTGAGATATGGATGAACCTCTACAGTGACAGCTTTGCAGTGCAAGGCGCGCTCTCGTCGACTGAGCAGCTCACTTGTGACAGACTGTTCATCGCCGCTATTGACATCTTGGATATTCCAGTGCGGCTCGAGAAAGAACCCCAGGCCAGAAAATGGGAGTGGCTTCTGGGCGCGTACTTCCAGTATGCTCCACTCACGTTTCTCTTGAAGGAGCTCATCCGACGCTTTGACAACCCTCTGGCAGAAGCCGCCTGGCATATTGCGCAGCGGGCGTTCCAACGCTGGACACAGGATGTCCAAGAGTCAGCACACGGAGCGGTGCTCACCGAGTTGATGACAACAGTGAGGTCTATGCGGAGTCAATTAGGCGATGGTCATGTTCCTTTTAAAGACGATTCGACATTCTTTGGGCTAGAGATGGATTTCATGGATGGCGAGGGGTTCTTGTCGGGGATTTCTGTGGCGGAGGACATGCTACTTCCCATGCAGGGGCAGCACGGAGGAATATATGATGTTAGGGACATTCCGTACTTGGACTCTCGAGAAGAGAGGTAACAGTATACTAGGATAGAGACTCTTCAGGAACAATCAATATCTATGATGTCTTTGTTGGACAGGCTGATTACTAACCCGGCGATTGAATCTTCAAACGCCGGCACAAGAATGGAGTCTTCCAAGTATTGACTTGCACGCACTTCTCCCTCCAATACTCCCAGTGTAAAATCACCTGCTACATGCCAATAAGCAGTCGACAGGTAAAGGTGGCATGTCTGGCATGGTATGTGATATCCATCTGCAAACCAGCCGCAACACCGACGTACAAGCCTGACGATCCATAGCCGTGCCCACAAGACCCGCTGTGATGGGCAATCTCCTTGCGCAAACGTATGAGACTCCCCTTGCTTCCCTGCATTCATCCCGACTGGATCGGGACCGATGACATGTCGTGCTAAATCTGTACCGGTCAATAGTGCCTCCAGAATCACCGGCAATGCCTGTATCGTCCCAGTCGCCGCGGTGGAGCGCGAAGAGGCGCCAAGTACGAAATCGCAAAGAAGCAACAGCAGGACCGGCAGGCTGACATCGGAATCCACCATTTGTCCCCTCTGGTTGAGGACGGAGTGACTGGTAGCTGGGTTATCCACTGTAGTAGAAACGAAATTAACGACTGACAGGCCCGTTCTCGGACGACATCGTGGGAGCATCATGTCCGACGTCACCGCCTCGCCGAGTTCAGGGCGGCTCATACGACGCTCGCGGTGCCATCGCTCTCCGAACATACGTGACGGAGAAGGACCTGTAAGATGTACACTCCATGTGGAGCATGACAGCAGGCTGATCTACAGACTCAACGCCTACTACATCTACATCCATCCATATCTCCCACTTCTCCCGCCGCCACCCTTTCCACAGACCGAAGACCGTCCGCTCGAGAGATTCCCGCCAGAGAGCCCAGACTGGTCAGCTGTGCCCCTCGAACACCGATCCCCTCTCGCGCTGGCCCTGTCCGCGCTTCTCGTCCTGATCCCCCCAGCCAGCGATCTCACTCCCTTATCCGAACCCGCCACCTCACTGCGCGCGTCCTACTCGCAGCTCTACATCCGCGCAGCAGACGACCTCCTCCAAGCGCACGCTCGCCCGGCAGAACCAACCTGGGCATCGCTGTTCGCGGCCCCTGCCTCCTCGTCATGGAGCCCGCTGCACCCGCAGGTCCCAGCGGACCTGGACTGCGTGCTGGCCATGCTGGCGCTGGCGGTGCACGAATACTGTCAGGCGGGAAACCGTAAGCAGATGCGCGCGCGGGCATACCAGGCCCTCACCGCAGCGATGGACCTCTCGCTGCATAGTCTCGGAGTCGACGAGCCTGGTCTGACCCTCACCGATGCGCACAAGCGGACCTGGTGGATGACTGTGCGTTTTGGCTCCAGCCTACCCCTCCGTAGACCTAGACCTTGTTGCTGTTGCTAACAGCCTTAGATGTACCTGGTGACCCAATCGGCCATTTTCAATCACGCCGTATGCGCAGCCGTCTCCTCATAGCTGTAAACAATTAACGCTATACCAGGAGCCCATCATTCTCAAGGACGATCCCCGCATCCGCATGCCGTATCCCGAATTCCGTGGCTGTCGAGAAGTACGTCCCTTATGCCAGCCCCGTATCATACACCATATTAACGATACAGCCATGGCCCCTCTTAATGGAAGCCCAAGACGCCCTCCGAAGAGCCGGCCTCCTCGCTCAGAAACTAGCACAAACGCGCCGCAACGGCGCCCTCCCTTCCCAAGGGTCCGCCGACGACATCCGCCGGCTAGACGGCGAGCTGGTCGCGCTCGGCTCGCGGCTGGACAAGTCGCGCTGCATCACGAACCAAGAGGGCGCTGAGACGTTTGCCGCGCGGAATCTGTGGGTGATAGCGATCCAGCTTGTGCATACGTGAGCCTCCCGGCACCTCTTCCAGCACCACTTGCACAGTGAACACTATGAATGCGAATACTGCGAATGCTAACTCTGCCCCTTCCAGAGCCCGAATCAAACTCCACCGCTTCAACGCCTTTGCCGACAAGCCCCTCTTCCTCGACAAACACTGCGACCTGACAACCTTCGGCCTGGACGATCTCGCCGGCCGCCCATCAACAACGTCATCACCCTCCCACAACTTCATCCTCAACCCATCCCCAGACGGTCTACCGTTCACAGCGCAAACCTCCGCGCGGATCTGCCTCAAATCCGCGCTGGTGATCTGCCGCATCGCCCGCACCATGCCGGCGCCCAACGCGCGCTTCTCGGAGCTGTCGACAGACGCGGAAGCGGACACGGCCGTCCCCCTGCGCGGGTCGTATCCGCGCTCGCTGCCATACCTGGCGTGCGCGGGCATGCAGGCTTGCTACGTGCTGCTTATGCTGGTGCGGCTTGTGCGGGCGTGCGTCGCGCTGGGCGATCTGGGGGGTTGTTGGGGTCTGCTGGATAGTCCTGAACCCGGGACGGAAGTGCAGGAGGCGGAGCGGGTGGTGGAGGAGATGAGGAATGGGGTTGCGGCGGTGCGGGCGTCGTTGGCGGGGGATGGGGTTTTTGCGGGAGTGTTGGGGATGGAGCGGGAGGTGGATGCGACGTATCTTGCTTATTTTCAGGAGGAGGTGGGTTGTATATGATGGTGTGTGTAGCGTAGTTTGTTGGTCTTACAGGTGTAAGTCTTCGGCACTGCGGTCTTGCTCGAGATGAGATGCTTTACAATGACAATATATGCGTTGGCCTTCAACTCGTCTATAGTCAGGCCAACCAACCCAACGCCATGCTTACCCTAACCAAACACCTGCTCATACCTAACCAGCAAGACAGATTCATCATTTCCTCCATACCCTACCACAAGGCACATCCAACGCCAGCATGCATCAAAAGCAGACAGGTATAATCCCTTTGCAGGGTACATCAATTAGAATGACAGGCCAGAAACCAAATAGATCCAACCTACATGAAGACAAGATACATGAAGAAGGAAAAAGAAACACATGCAAAACGCTCAAAGGGTATATCCAAACCGCACATCATAACCATATATCACCTTCTTCGCCATTCACCCATCGTTTCCAAACTTGTTCATAGGCATCTTCCAAATCACGAACCCAGCGCTTCGTGTCAAAGAGCTTGTTGCGCCATCGCGCGTGGAACAGCATCTGGCGCAGGTCGGACAACCGGCCGCGGCCGCGTCCTTCGCATCCAGGTCCGTACTGCTGACTCGAACACAGCCGGATAGCCTTGTTCTCGTAGTCGTCGTCCGAGACAGCAATCAGCTCCTCGCGGGCCTGGTTTCCCGCGTCCGTGTCGGGGAGAGCGCTGCTCAGGATGCTACTCGCCATGCGCGAGCACATCTTGTATTTGTACCGTGGGTACGTCAGGAGGGGTGTCCCGCTCCACAACACGTCCGTCGCGGTGGTATGTGCGTTGCACTCGGGGGTATCCAGGAAGAGATCGAGGATCTTTGCCCGAGAGATATGTGTGTTTTTGGGGGCGACATCAGTGAAGATAATCCGCGAGGCGGTCTCCTCCCCGGCCCAGGCGACAGCGGTATCACGGAGATTCTGCTCGCCAAGGTCGGGGAAGCGAAGAAGCCACAGCACGGCGTTGGGGATCCGCGCTAGGATCCGCAGCCAGGTGCGGAATGTGGTAGGTTCAATCTGGATGCAGCGTTAGCTTGGTCGGATTCCTCATTCATATTCGGGAGGATACCTACCTTGTATAGCTGATTGAAGTTGCCGAGGATGATAGCATCGTCACGGAGGTCAGGGAAAAGCTCCTTTCGCATACGCCAGCGTCTTTCCTGTTCCTGCTCCCAAGAGAACTGGGGGTCTGCTGCATCCGGTGCACTCTGTCGGTGATCACAGCAGAAGAACGTGGCGCGGGTGAAGACAATCTTTTCCGCATACACCCAGTCTTCGAGATCCTCCCCGTGATCTTCTTCAAGAAGTCGGTCCTCAATCGGCGTATTCCGTCTACCCAAGGACAGAGTCTCCGGGGGAATCGACATCTCATCCGCAAGAATGTAGTCGCACCATTCAGCACCCAGTGTTCCTGCGAATCCCATGAAAGACATGTGGATTGGGGCCGGCCGGGCAGCAAAGACCTCGTTGCGGGCACCCCGTGTGTAACCGTTCAGGTTGATGAGGATATGGATGCCGTCCGCGACGATCTGCTTCACAAGTCGATCGACCGACCATCCACTGGCGTCATAGAACACCGGAGCTTCCTGTTCGATCTGCTGGCGATGGACCGATTTGTCACTTGCGGTCGTGGCATAACAGTACGCCTTCACCCGCGAGGGATCATGCAGACCAAACACGGACTGCATCAGATGGGCGAGAGGGTGGTTGTTGAAGTCCGACGAGACGTAACCCACCTTGAGGTACGGGTTTGGAGGCGCAGGCGGTTTGTACACAGTAGGAGCGAGCCATGGCGACCGCAAAGTCGCACATGAGATGCGAAGCCCATTTCGCTGCGAGATCTGTCGAATTTGCTTGGCGGAGAGAGGGCAGGTGAAGGTATGGAAAGGAAGCACGGTGGGCGCATTGGGTGCGGTAAGACCTGGAGGCAGCTGGGGTCGTCGGTACTTAGACAGCGGATACTCCTTGCCATAGACGTAGAGGTCCTGGTACCACTGCCAGGTGATTGACCTAGTAGCGCGTTCGACAAGCTTGACAACCCGTGAACCTTCCCAACGCTGACCAGCCCATGATCTCAGAATGGTGGCCATGGAATCGGACCCAAACCGCCGGCTCTGCAACGCGGGGTTGAGCTGCGCAGAGAGCTGGTCAATCGCAGACGGGGTCAACAGCCCACGGCCCCAGGACTCGCCCTCCTTGAGTTGTCGGTCTACGATATCAACCACGCGCTTGATCCAGCCCGTACTAGTGTCAGCACGGTACGCGTCCTGCAGCAGCCCCTGCTCGGTGACATGCCATCGGTCGCGGAACCCATATCCGTTGGCGATCCCCCCACGGCCCACCCAGTTGCAGACGGAGTTGAGAGCGTTTGCTAGGCCACAGACAGCTTCGGCGAATTCGGGATTGACTTTGACAGCGCGCTTGTAATACGCAATAGCATCGTTGACTCGACCTGCGTCTTTGACAGCATTTGCGAGATTTGCCAGTGCAATGTCAAAGTTGCCATCGCATGAGACCGCTTGCTCGTACATGCGGATGGCAGCCTGGAGCTGACCAATGTCCTTGAGAAGACTGCCCAGATTCGTGTACAGGTGCGCATGCCGGGCATCGAGATGCAGACCGTAGTTGTAATACGCCAACGCCAACGAAATGCCACTACCGGGGACCACGCCAGGGATCTCAGGATGATGCATCTCCCCACTAGACCGTGGGAACCCCTTGCCCGAATTGTTCGGGATGCCAGCAAGCAAAATCCCAACATTGTTTGCTGTGGAAGGGCTTGGTTGCAAGGAAAGGGAGAGGTAGTACAGAGCCAAGATATCTCGGACACCCGGTGCAGATCGTGGAACCCCGGATGATGAGATATTGGACATTCCATCCTGGTAGATCTTTGCCAGAGACAACAACGAGTTGCTGGTTGTAGAGATAGCGGCTTTCCTAGCGAGGCCTTCGGCAACATACTTGAATCCAGGAGGCGTTCCACACGGAGGAAAGACCAGTCTCGACGTTTGCAGGGCTTTATCGGGGTAGAGAAGGATGGTTTCATTCGAGGGATGCTGGTCAGGGGCAGGATGGTGAGAGTCATGGGAGAAAGCGGCAAAGATCCGTTTGATCAGGCTTTGAATGCCATGGCGTCTTCGTCCTCCGGCGATCAGGATTGCATCTTCAAAAGCGGCCGCAGCCCCGACATTGTCACCGAGAGCGTAGAGCATGTTGCCCTTGGCGTGCACAAGAGCAAGCATTCGCCCGTTGTCGGTACCTGGGATGGCATAACCACTCGAACCGAATCCCGCACATGTGGTGTCTGCGGAGTGGTTGGCCGACACGGTCCGGCCCAGGTCATCATCGTAGTCGAACGATGCCTTTTCGTATGACCCCAGATCAGAGGCACTGGACGATCGGCTTTCGGCGTCACTTTCCGGTTCACTGGCGTGTTCGTCGGAGGCGAAGCAATCTCCGTTCTTAGGATGGCGTAGCGAAGTCTGTACAAACTCTATGATGTTCACGGCTTCTTTCCCGCGATGGCTGCTGCACAACAGGCCAATGAGGTGCTCGACGGCCTCGAAAAAGCTGGGGCGAAGTTTCACAGCACGGAGCCAGTGGTGCAAGGCTTCTTCGCGTCGGTCTAAGGCTAGAAGAGTGGCGGCTAGGTTTGAGATCGCCTCGACGTGTCTAGGGTAGTCAGCAAACAGTACACTCGTGCAGGGTATGCTGGGCACTCACGTTGCGTCTCGGGCTATGATTCTTGAGTACCATCTCATAGCCTTCTGGTAGTCGCCTAGACCGTAAGCCAGGCAACCGCCGAGGAGTAATCCATCGATCCACTCCCAGTTACTCTCCATGCAAAGATGGGACAACATTTCGAGGGCTTTGGTGGCGTTCGTTATTGTGTTCTCACTGTTCAAGGATGTACCTGGGAAGCGAGACACTGTGGATGTTGTAAATCGTCCGGTATGGCGTAGCCGATCCAGCATCTGCACATCGGACGTCGGCTGTAGCGGGAATTGATTCGGCGGGGGGCGTTCGGGGAGGCGATGACCTTGGAAGGTTGCCTTGGTGTGAGAGTCATATTGGGTGGAAGGGTAGCTGTTATGGCGCGTAGCATCCGGTACATTCGAATTCGAGAAGTCTAGTCCAGGCTGGCGCGGGGGCTTTGGATAAATGCTCGGTTTCAACATTCGTGCATTTTGGACGTCGCCCGCATGCGACATGCTATTCCGTCGAGCATGGTGAATCGAAGCCAACAGGTCTACGTAAACGCCGTGGGCCCATGATAAGATCTTCTCTTTGAACTCGACATTGGCCGCGCGCGAGTTGGCCGTGGGCCCAACGCTCGGTCCGCTTGCAGGCCCCGACCATGACGGAGCCGATTCGTGAGGGGCCGGGTGGGACGAAAATCCGGATCCAGAGGGGTTGCTATTGCGGGTATGGAATGGCAGAACACGCTGCGAAGCATCCAGGGGCTTCTGCTCCGAATGTCGTGGAGGGAAATGGCTCTTAATCGGGTCCGGGTTGATCATGCCCGAGGGCGGGGGGTTCCAACCGAGACCTGAGTCGGGATTCGATGCCGATGAGATCGAACCCCTTTTGAACGCCTGTTGTGGTGTGTCAAAGAAGGGGACGCCCGGCGGCGTGACATGTTTGGCGAACGGCGACGGGCCAGTCAAGCGAGGTTCTCGAAACGCTGCAGGACGATATGGGATATAAGCACCATCCGGCCAATAGGGCCCGTATGGGCCGGTCCCCGCGGACGCTGTGGGCCCCAGACACGGTTGAAGGGTGGCCGGTAAGACGGTGGGCACGTACGGTCCATTGGGCCAGTAGAGTCGCTGTTGGGTCGGCTGCATCGGCAGGGACTGGTTGAGCACGGAATCGATTCCGGGGTTGTAGTTGACGGACCGAACCCAGCTGGCCCCGTTCGGCCCTTGTAGCATCTCAGACATGGTATTGACTCGGGCAGATTCATTCTTGTACATCGGCGGGAAGTTCATGTGTTTGGAAGCGGCGGACTGATCTAGGGCAAGTTGGGACCAGCTGTCGAGGGTAAAGCCCGCTTGGGGTGGCATCAGTCTGCCGGAGGAGTCCAAGGGAGACACCAGAATGTGTTTGCTGGCGGGCTGAAGAGTGGTATCCCCCGGCGTCCCATCATACCCCGCTGCGAGGGTTCCGTTGGGCGTTTTCCTCCGCAACGCATGTTCTCCGCCAGTTTTCGAGCTGGAGACATGGCCCGTCGGGTCGTCCAGGCGCTGGACCGGAAGGTATGGGAGTCGGCGAGGGATGGATTGGTAGGGGTCCTTGGCGTAGTCCTTCGGCGGGAGCGAGGCGGGGAAGGCGAGGGGGTTCCAGTAGTCGTAGGCGGCATCGTGGTGACGGTTCATATGATGGTGTGGTTGGACCGGGGGAAAGGGTGCGACGGAGGGTAACATCTTGGGCCTGAAGGAATCCAAAGGGCTGGACCTCTCCGCCTCCCACGGTAGAGATGACAAGGATGATGCACAGGATCGAGAGGACCAGATGGAGGGGACGAAAGAAGGAGATGAAGCGAGGGTATCAGGGGTGGTAGGAACACAGGTAAGGAGATCAAGAGCGGTCAGCAATACAAGACACGCACATTCACTCTCGCTGAGTTATCAACAAGCATCCTCCTTGAAACGTTTCCTACACCTCATCCTGGACGGGCGCGGGCACAGTTGACACTTCAGCGAAGGCCCCCACGGCTGGTCTCTGGGTTCGACATGAACGCAGGCGCTTGAAAGACTGAACGATGCAGGGGCAGGTAGCGAGACGGAGGCGACGATGGTGATGGTGGGAGTGGACGAAGACGAGGGCGCGGTGGACGAGCAGAGCATTCACATTCACATTCACGAGAGGGCGGGATTCCAGAGGTGAAGAAGAGGCACGCAGTAGAAGCGGGAGCGGCGGTGCGGATTGCCGAGTGGGCGAATAGAGAGAAATGAAGCGAAGCAAGGGAGCAAAGGGATCTGGTCAAGAGGTGAGAGAGCGCATCCGCAGTGACGCAGGTGTCCGCGAAACGGCGATCAATCACTGAGCAGGGGATTCTTGGCAGAAATGCTGTACTCAGAGGGGCTCAGAAGGGGTGGGAAGCAGAAGAGAAACACAAGAGCCCTTCCGGAAGAAGATTCAGGAAATTGATTAGTCGGGGAGTGTCGCAGGCTGATCGCAGTGGACGAGCAAATTCTGCAGTGGGTTTCGTCCAGGATTAATTTTTGGAGAGTCCGATCGGTCAGTTGGATTTTCTTTTTCCAACCCGCTTTCGTGTCCGGTAATAGAAAGGGGTTTTTTTTTTTAAGGAGGAGATTTATTTTTCGGGGCCATGCAATCAATATGCGCGATGGCTTGGATTCCTGGCGGGCGGATGATGAAGGCGGAGAAGAAGTAGCGGCGGGCGGAGGAGAGGAGGAGACAGAGGAGTGGAAGTGACCACGGGCGGGAGGAAGAGGGTTCTGGGGTAGTAGTAGTAGCTCAGCTGTCAAAGAATCAGAGAGAACCCAAAGAAGCGCCAGGAACCATCGACGGTACAGACGGGAGAAATAGTCCTTCTAATAATGATAATACTGATAATAATAATAATATATATAATAATCAGTATCCCCATAATCCACAGCAAAGTATGATCCACGACTTCGATTGACAGAGCGGAACGCCGCCTAACGACTGGTCGGCCTGGAGCTCCCCTAATTGGGGTGGAGGGGAGGGGGGGTTCCTTTTTGGGAGTGGGGGGCGTCCGGTGTGGGTCGGCCAGTGGGCCAGCGGGAATCCACCCAATCAGGACCGCGATAGTGGAGACCGCCATTACTGCGTTGGGAGGAGGGGCTTTGGGCGTCTACCAAGTACATGATTATGTGGCTTTCTTGTACATGGTACTACGGAGCAGGCAGGCCTATTATTATTGTCAGTACCCTACTATTAGTATTCTTATTATTCTTATTAAGATGATACTTGATAGACCTAGGAGTCAGACTGATCGGACCTTGATATTGCGTGGGATTGTCATGGGAGAATGCATCGCACCTCCATTCCAGATGATCCTTGTAAAATAATAGATGATCTTTGGATAGATTCCGACATCAAACAAAGAAAAAAAAAATTTAAATTAACTAATAAAACATAAATAATTATTAAAATCAGAATAAATAAATAAATAAAACACCATCATCTATCACATCCAGTCCCACCCATCCGATCCAACGGCTGAGATGGACCCAAGACGCTAGGCGGCGCAAATCCAGGTCTGTTCAACGTCGGTGGACCAGTGGCGCCCGCAGTTGATCAAGCCTTGGGGAGCACACGGCCGTGGTGGAAGCGGTGGATGCAGTGGGTGCAGTGGAGTTGGTCTGAGAGCTGATGTGGGTGCTACGGAATCTTCCAGATAGGGGTATCAGGGTAAGAGTAGGAGGACGGAGTCGAGAATGTCTTCATAATTATATTATTTACTGCTGTCGAGGCTTTCTCCGACGGTCAATCCGACAGGGTCAAACTGACGGGGTCGACGAGGCTCAGACACGTCGTCAGCCCCAGACCACAAGATGAATGGTGGGCGCTTCTGCAGCCCCATGCATGAGAGCACGGGGATCGGTGGAGGCATTTACAATTTGGATATCATAGAATATCGATGATATATGAATATGTAGATTATGTATCTCTCTCTCTCTCTCTTGAGGTATCTATATCTAAAGATATCTGAACATAATAGTACCCAACCCCTCCTCCATTAAAAATGTACTCCTGGTACTCTATAGGAAAATATACGATCGAATCCTAGTTTCAGCCGGTCCAACTCAAATCGGCCGGGAGTGGAGACTCTCCCCTCAGAGTTTCAGCAGCCCGTTTCCCATCTCCATCCACTCATTGTCCCTATTTGCAGCCCGCTTTCCTTGTGTTCCATGGTATTTTTGTACCTAGTAGGCACCATCAATCTCTGTCCTTCTCCTGTTATCTATTCAGGTAAGTACCAGGTATATCGATTTCTCGTAGTAAACACAACCGCGGCACAGATCCCCATCTCCTGTCACGAGCCGTCGACCGTGACGATCAGCAAACTCTGCCTTTGCTTGACTTCTCCACCAGTCTCCATACCAAGTACGGAGAAGATGATCTTTTCTACTTGAGCTGGTCAAAGAACACAAGACTAGAACTCCTTATTTCTACTCCTTTATCTCACCGAATCCGACAGCGCTGCAAATATGGAGTACAAGACAAACACAGCAAGAAGATGAAAAGACCTCACCCTATATTCAAAAGTCAAAAGGACCACGTTGCTAACCTAAAACACAAGCAAAAAAAACGTCAACGGCCTACTAACCAACTTAGTCCCTGGGCATCTCTCTGACTTATCAGGTTTATTCCTCTCATGGTTATTCCTGTAATTAGTAGACCTATGCATGCCCCCTACAGACTGCGTCACGCCGCACCAGTATGGCAGATGACAGAAGACACCGTCACCTACAAGTATAATCTCCCATCAGTATAGGCTTTCTACCCGAGTACCGTATTCTTTGCAAGAGAGCTCTTACCTAGCTCAGCACCCCGATCAAATCGGAAAGACGCCGATTGTCACGACCAAGCAAGCTCTTTACCGCTGCGCCCACCTGCTGTGCCAGAGACTCAATCTGTTCTCTCTACTTGGGGTATCAATAAAAGCGGCATGCGTCACCTCTGGTAAGTTTAGATACCCCTCAGCCAGGAACCTTCCCCCGGATAGAAGTTCGCCTATGGCACCAACCGCTGCCATCTTACGGGACAGTCCCCCAGCCTAACCCACCAACTGTTCGACCTATGACGGATCGTATCTATCCGGTCTCAGGTATATCACCCACACCACAAGTTGCCTCGGCAGGGCCATACCCATCGAGTGAGCGGCCTTACGCCCAAGCCTCAACGCTCTCGTGGAGATGGCAGTGGAACGGGTTAAATAAGCCTAACTGACCTTCGTTTCTTTGATCAAGCCGGCCAAGTCATTCAGGCGATCAAATTTGGACGGTACAGTCTCCCTTGTTGTCCGTGGTCAACGCAGAACGGGAAGGCATGATGACAAGGGCAGTGAGCTTCTCATGCCCATCGTTGGAAAAAAAAAATTACTTTCGAAAACGTTCTCGGCATCGCCGTTCGGGAAGGTGTGTTGGAGATATTGTTCAATGTCTGGAAACCGACGCGAATCTTGACTTAAGCATCTCTCCGGCCGTACAGGAGAGAAGCACCGCTGCTGGTGGCTTGGGAGGTCAAATTCCCATTCAGTGAACTCGGCGATGATAAGGGGGACCCTGGGGTGTATAGACACACTGACGGAACATTCTGCCGGCCCGTACACGCTCATGCAGCGTATTTCAAGCGCGCCGTATGCAATTGGGTCGAGGCACGCATCATCTCGCCTCCCACAATGTGTGTGTGTGTGTGTGTGTGTGTGTGTGTGTGTGTGTGTGTGTGTGTGGGAGAGGGCTGCAATATTTTGCCCATGGCACCGTCCTCGCGAAGGACGCGGTCATGAAAGCGTGGGAGATCCGGAGCTTCTTATTAGCGCCTTCCGGGGCAATATCATCTATACTCGATAACAATTGCCTTGTGTTTCCTGTCGGACCTGGTGTAAACGCGACATCCACTCTGAACCTTGCAGGGGATAGCATGCGCCATTCATCCGACTGCCTTAGATGCCATGTTTGGATATCATGAGAAACAAGATCCAATCTAGAAGCAATGGAATCAATAAAAGGGGTCCTAAGAATATCAGGTTGTATTTATATCACACGGCGGTTCAATATAAATGTCAGCATAGAGCCGCCTCTGTAAGGGAGCAAAAGCTCGTATGTTGTTGCAAGACTCACCGGGCTAAGCACAGCCATGGAAACCACCAGATCCCAATACCCATCCTCACTTCCTCATTCTGGCTCTATGGCTGACGGCCTCTTTCGACAATCAGCAGCAAAGACAGCCCGTCATGGCAAATTCTCGGCTGGTAACCATGAGGGTGTCATTTCTGTGCCACAAGCAGGACAGCCCTGGACACTTGGCAGCATTCCACACGCCGACACATCCCTCTGATGAAACTTACGTTCTTGAATGGATGACATATCCATGTAGCACAAAACAAGGGGCCTCCATTCCTGAGCGATCAAGATTCTGTTGCCAAAGCTCCAAGTTGCCTACCGAATAGCGAGTATGGAAGGAAATCTGGGGTCCCTGTCTTAATCCCTTACACAACATGGCATATTCCGCTGTAAGGGGGTGGTGAGAGGTTAGGTTCCATAGTGGTAATCCTACACACTACATATATCCAGGCACTTCAAGCTGGAGCACAATTTTATGTTAGGGGTTTACAGGGATATAAGTTGGTGCATAGATAAACACAACATGACTACCTACATAGATTGTGGATTTGGCAGTCAGAACCGAAGACAGTGAGCTCGCTAATGTCCGGTTTCGAAATAGAATGCAAAGAAGATACAAGATAAATTCAACCAACCACGAGATGAAAAGAGAGTACGCCTCGAGCTCGTCTTCTGTATCAATGGTCTCTAACTACCTTTACGTTTGTGAGATGTCGGTCTAAAGAGTGCGATGCTGGAAGTGTACCACGAGTCAACGAAAAAGAGAAAAAAAATATGAAGGCAACTCGATCAAGGGAATTCGTAAGCAGGCAGGTGCCGAGATACGTAACTATGGATAGGGTTCTTTATTTTCAAATACGAATGTGATAGGAAATGTAAAGTAAAAATCATATTATAACTAATCACTGAGCTACGATCCAACTACGACCAAGCCAAAAGGCGAGATAGTAAGATGATGTGACCGTAAAGATGGACCACTGTATCCACAGAGGAAAGCCAAAGACTTCCCTCAAAGATACCGCGGTGAGTAGTGGGTCGAAGTTTGATCTTCTTTGCGTAAAATAAGCCTATACCACGTTGCATAAAGTCCAATCCAGGCCCGAAGGCGGGAAGGGACGGTACGGGCCAGAGTGTTGCAAAGGTCGTTTGGAGAGGGGGACGAATGTTCTTGGGATCCGGCTCGCATTGGGCAGCAAGTGAACCTCGCAAACAGATGGAAAAAGGGAATGGAGAGGGATCCAGTCAAACAAGTGTCCATTTTTGGAACGTGGGAATCTTAGGTCATGACTCGTAAACATGTTTTTGTTCGAAGGTAATGATCATATTCTTAGCTAGCATGCCGATACACATCAACGACCGCCGTCAAGACATGTGAACCATTTACTCCGAGGGGACTAAAAAATGGTTAGCGCGTTGGTTCGGTAGACGTCCACTTCACTCCACTTACTATCGATCTCGCCGGCCTTGACGTCGTCAGAGACATCCTTGGGGCTGCGGCCATCAACCTGGCAGCCGACGGAGAAAGCGGTACCCAGGATCTCAAGGACGGTACCCTTGAGCTCCTTGGCGAGGGAACGAGAGCGCATGGTACGCGCAATCTCGATGATGTCGTCCAGGGGGATGGACTTGTTGTGCTTGATGTTCTTCTCCTTCTTGCGGTCACGGGGGGGCTCCTTGAGAGCCTTGATGACCAGAGAAGAGGCGGAGGGCACGACAGAGACCGCGGCCTGACGGTTCTGGATGGTGAGCTTGACAGTCACACGGAGACCCTTCTGTAAAGCGGAAATAGTCCACGTTAGCCATTGCTCCTTTCCCACGTCGCAGCAGCCGTATTGAGTGTCCTTACCCAGTCACCAGTGTTCTTGGCAATATCTTCACCAATCTTCTTGGGGGACAGACCGAGAGGACCGATCTTGGGGGCGAGAGCGGACTGGGCACCGACTTCACCACCAGTCACTCGCAGGTGACTAAAACCATTGTTAGAGAAAGTCCAGGGGGTCAGATTGCGATGAGCTCAACTTACATGACCTTCACCTCATTGGGGTCGAACTTGGGAGCTGCCCAATGGGTGTTACGTTAGTTCGCCATTTTGACTGCAACCAAGGAGATGATACTTACGCATGGCGAGTGCGAAAGGTCGTCAATCGTCCTTGGAGAATTGTCGGGTTGGTTGGTACAAGGAGAGGAAAAGAAGTTCTTGGGTGTTGCGGAAGATTATTTAACGGGCCCGCACCTCCAGCTAAGCGAGTCTCTTGTTCCGGAAAGGCTGCTAGGGTTTGACCTGTCACGTGTAGCACTTCATATTACATAATCAATATCTTTCCAACTTCCAAGTGCACGTCTTGCAACATTCGATTATTCTTATCTAAACGAGACTATGTTCCGACTGTATCGCGGGGTAACAAACTAAAATCAAATCACCGCTAAACATACAAAAGACCGAGGATTGCCTTTGATACCGTCCCTTGCTCTCGTTATGGGCATTAAACCTCATAGATCGATCTAGCTAGTTCCCGAAACAGCAAGCTTCATCAGATGATCCATGAAGGTCTGCAGCGACACATCGTCAGTGAAGATGGTTTGCGACGTCACACCACCACCGTAGCCTCCCGTCGTGTGAGTAGTGGAAGGGTTCAACTTGGAGAGAAGGAAACGGGCCTGAGAGCCACCGGCATCACAAACAATGAACCGAGGCAGGGGAAAGCGATCCGCAATGAGTTCCTGTTGTGAATGTGTCAGCCATTTTCAGTTTGCGGGTTATTTAGAACGGGCTTGCTTACCCTAGCATCCTCCTTGGGTTGCTCCAGAAGGACCTTGATGTTCTCGTAGCCTTCCTGGTCCTGGTAGCCAGCTTTTCTCCATTCGGCGATAGTCTCTCCGTGGAAAATGAGGATGTGGAAGAAGGTATCCAGAAGAAGGATGTGGGTAGGCTGGATGGAAGCCGAGTCCAGTAGGACGGGCTGGCTACCCTCGTGTTCCAGGGAGTATGAATCTAGCGTGGGCTGGATCATGACCAGAGAGTCGCCGACATCCTCGTGGTTAAGCACGTGCCTGTAGAAGGCAGTCTCGTCGGGGGAATTGTTGAAGACCTGCAAGAACTGGCTTCTGCGGAGATGGAACATGAACTGAGGGTAGAGCGTGAAGTTCTTCTCCAGGCGGAAGGAAGTCGGATCATCCTTCCGGTAGTCGGCAAAACGAGAGCAAAGTCTGATGAGCATACGATCGACCCATCGGAGGACATCAGGACCATCATCCACCTCCGCCTTGAAGACTGCGATCCGTGCCATTAGCACTGCAGCAGCTTCCTGGTCGAAGGACTGTGCAAGCGTAGGGTCTCCGGCGGGACCACTGAGTTCCCTTCCAACCGTCGTGACTCTCAGATGGTAATGGCCGGACGAGTGTTGGTAGTATGTTAAGAACTGCATGACTCCTTTCTGAGTACCTGGCTGCACGGCTGCAGGGCCACCTTGGTTCGCAACCTCAAAGTAAATACCATAGCTTGAGGCGGGGTCGATTCCACACATCTTCCAGGCACATGTGTTGCCAATTCCGCATTCTGTTTCACCGACAGAGCTGGACTTCTTGTTCAAGGATACAGCGTGTCCAATAAGCCCAGTAACCTTCAGCTCCTTGGTAGTCAGAACTTCAAGGGATGCGTTGAAGCCCATTAGTAAGTTATCATTGGCATCCTTATCAAATACTCGGATAAACGACTGTTTGAACTGCGATGATGTGAAGCTATCGGTGAGAAGCATGTGGCCTCCAGTGTAGTTGGAGAGGTTCTTCATTTCTAGAAGACCGACCTGGTCAAGGCAGCCAGCAAAGATGTCAACAATGTGTCCGTTATGGGCAGCACGCTTGGCCATGTTATCGTAAAACTACTATCGTCAGCTAAACATTCAATCGGCCCGATGAAATTAGAGAACTCACCTTGACAGCCTTCTTGTAATATTTGATGTTATCCCGGTCAATGTCGTGGTGGGAACGAATGGGCTCCTTAAGTTCATGTCCAACAACCAGACCAGGACCCTCGGTAGCTGCACCGCTGGTGAAAAGCATGATGCGGGCACCGGCGTTCTGGAAGGAGGTTTCGAGAAGGCCAACGGCAACTCCCAGAGCAACGCCGGTGCATCTGAGGGGTCGCTTGTCATTGGCAACGGGCCATGGGTCACGCTGCAACTGCTCAAGAACATTGGTGATCTGGAACTCGGCTTGTTGGACGGGAAGAAGGAAACGGGCCGCCGGGCCGAGAGGGGCCTGGGGCGGTTGGTTGGGCATGGCCGGACGCATGCCTTGAGCAAGACCAAGCATCTCCTGGACTTGCTTCGCCGCATACTCCTTGCTGCCCCGGAAAACGTAAGACTTGGCGCATTCGGTGTAGCCGATCTCGTGCACTTGAGCCTATTGGACCGGTCAATACAAGCTGCTACCCGTGAACATCGTGCATTCCATACCATAGTACCGAACGTAATCAAGCCCACCAGCGCATTAGGCGGCAGCAGAGACAAGCTCATGACCAAGGCATCTTTCAGGGCCTTCAGGCTGTCCTCCTCTTGACAGGTATCGACGACATAAACAAAGATGGGCGGAGGAGGTGCGGGGCGGGGACCGCGCGGCAATTGATACTCGATGGTAGTGTTTAGCGGGTGAAGCTCCGGGGGAACGACAGTGGCGCTGATATCCTTGTACTGAGGAGGAAGAGGATTGCGCATCAAACAGAAGGGACAGATCCAAATACGGGCCCGGTCGTCAACGTTGCTGGTAGCGGTTAGTCACAGACAACCCAAACAAATGTGTATTGAAGTGTTTTCCTTACGCATAGGGATTCAGGACACCGTTACAGGGCGGCTTGCAAGTCACCGGCGCATACTGTAGCAGTGGAGCATCGGGGCGTTCCTTGAGAGGAGTGTAAACAGCGCCAATGGGGACGACCAGGCGGGACGCTTCCTGTAGATGAGTTAGCACAACAACACGGATAAACAACCACCAGAACGAACCATGCGAGAGCTTGGAAACTTGTTCCAACTGAGCCGGATTCCATCACGATCTTCAATGTCAGTCCAGTAGTCCTTCAAGGCCTCGTAGTCCATGGTGCCGGGATGACGAAGGGGAGAGTCGGTAAGAGTGGATTCGGGGGTCAAGATCAATCGGGAGTAACGACAAAGTCAGGAGAAACGAATTGAAGATTAGGCCAAAGTAGGGACTCAATATAAACAGCCCTGTTGCGTTTACCAGCTTCCAAATGGGCAACGCCAACAGCTGTGGTCTGGAAGCTAATGCGGGGATCAAGGAGGAGCACTGTTGTGTGAAGCTGCAGAAGGCATGAGGCCAGGTTGCAGCATCTTGGGTCTCTGTAGTCTCCCGTACCCGTACCGCCCTCGCCGCCTAATTCGCGCTAAATCCGCCCTTTAAATTCTCCGTCCGTTCCCGTGTTTTCCTCTTTTCTCTTCTTTTTTCCATGTTTTAATTCCGCCAGCCCTCACCTTATTTTTCGACAGCTTTCGTCCTTCTATGATGAAGCAGTCCTGGGGTTGAGCGAAGAGTAACTCGACCCGTCGCTGGGCACCTGGCTTTGAAAGGTCGTTCCGATCCTTTCGGATAATCCGGGAATCAGCAGTGGTTACAAATTACGTCCCCGAATATCGTATGGCAGAGACCTCTGCAGAGGGACGAGCATAGCATTAAAAACGTAGATATCCTATTCACAGAATTCGGTTTAAATCTGAATGTGTGTCTCTGGGCCTGGGCCGTATCTGACATCTCAACACCAAACGCCTCGCGTGACCGCACCAAAGCAAAAAAAAAAAAGTGGTCAATGAAAAACCAAACCCTATCACCAATGAACACCATCACTTCGTCAATCTATTTGGCGTGCGTGGTCAAGCATCTCTAGGTGGCTTGCCCAATTGCTTGAGAAGGTAGCTGCGCTTGAAATATGTGTTCGGGTGGACAATGGTATCCAGGTCGGTCTGGTTCCAAGTCCCATCCTCTTTGACCTTCTTGATCTCAGCTTTGTGTGCCCACTCAAACACTCGGTTGCACGCAATGTGATACCGGGTTTTCTCGACATCCTCGCGCACCCCTCGTAGCACATCCTTGTCATGAACTCCCGTGGACTGGAGCAGCCCGATGAGGTTGTCGGGTGAGAAATGACGGTACGGACAGCCGTGCGTCTGACCAACTCCGGGGTTCGAGTCATTGAGAATCTTCTGGCACGAGTAAGGAGGGTATCCTCGGCCTCTCCGATTGACATCACCACCAACATCTCCATAGGCGTGTCGCACATTGTACTTGTATCGGGAGTTGAATTCGTCGTCTGTGAATCCTTTGAACGATTGGCGCCAGAACAAAATACATTCTTCGAGCGACAGGCCAATTCCTTTCAAGAACAACGTATACTGAAGTCGCCCATAGTGCTTCAGATGGTTGTTCTTGCGCAAGGACATATGTAAGCTGCGCATGCAAAGAGGGAAATGCTGAGAGAGGTGATCGATGCTGCCCGCGGTGATCGGAGCTCCATCAACGAAGCCCTCTCCCTCGGAATACACCGATTCAGCACTACCGAAGTTCTTGGACAGGTGGTTGAGGATGGGGGTCAAGCGATCGTCTTCATCCAGTCGTGGGAGGGCTCGGCTCGTGAGCTACCAATCGTCAGCTCTTCATATTTTCATGTCAGGATAAGAAATACACACCTCGAGCGCACGTTCCAAGCGGCTCGTGAATTCTGCCACGATCATACTCTGCTGCTCCCGCCCCGGAACATAAGCCTTCCCTTTCGACAGGAAAACAGCCCGTCGTTCCACCAACTCGGGAACCCTCTCCCAATCGACCTTATACCATAGCTCGTCCTTGGAGCTGCGGAGGCCTGGCGTCGCGCTCATAAGATGCCCCTCAAGGCCCCGTTTCTCCTCCTCGCTGACAGGCTCCCAGTCCAGGTTGAGGCTTTCGACAAAGGCGCGTCTCTCTCTCGAGTCATCCTCCCGAAATCGGAAACGAAAAAGCATTGTCTCAGCCCGTGCGAATCGTCGGCGGAGGTCTTCGGTAGCCGAGAACGCCAAGCGGAGGATAAAGTGTGAGTAATGATCTTTCTGGCGCTCATTCTTCAACCGTTTTTCGGAGGTGTCAGACGATGCCGAGGTATTGGAGCTCAGAGGAAGGTACTTCTGGAGCAGAGGCTTGATATGCTCCTCCGTGTCGGAAGCGGATTTGTTTCGATAAGAGCAGGCCTCGATCTCAGCAAGAACTACACGAATGATCAATTAGTAGTGAAATCGCCGGCAAAAGTGGCGTTGCAGACATACCCTTTAACCGGTCGATCGCCCATTGTTCAAATTGTTCCAGAGTGATCTCTGCTGTCGGGGGAACGTCGTAAAAGTTCAACCGGTGAGGATACTCCTGTTGCTTGAAGATGGGGGCAGCGAATTGCTTCTTTTTGTGATCAAGGTTGGCCCTTCGCTTTGGATCAATTCGGTGAAAGTCTTGCCGGATCATCTTGCAGACTCAGTTCTGTGGGTTGTGTGCAAATAAAGCGTCTCTTGCTGTGGTTGATCATGAGAGTGCATCTCATACGAGATCGACATCACCCGTTTTCGCGACTGCGACGCGACGCGCGCCGGCGCGGTCACATGATCTATGCATCCAATCGGGAAACCCAACAAGCCAATTTACCGAGGCCTCAATGGGACCACCTACCTTAGTAGAGGTACCTACTACTAAGCACCTAGTTATGACAGAGGCTATTGCATGTGAATGGTGTGGAGTGCTTTCACTACTACTTCTACCCTATATCCTTCCTGGTTCATATTGTATACTTCGCTGCTTCCTAAAACCATTCGTTCTGTTTCTGTCGGAAAAGCCGCCGAGGCCTCCGCTCACCGACTTCCTAAACGAGCCACCATCTACAACCCCACGCAAGGATCGCGTGCTTCCCCAGTCGGCAAAAAGTGTTGAGCTCCGGAGAATCGGAGAACCGCCGCAGAGTGAGCCTTCAACAATAAAGTACAGGTACACTCCGTCAGCTGCACCTCCGCAACAACTCCCAACTCCTGTCATCGCACATTCTTGCGCCATCACCACCATGAAGCAATAATACCGATTCTCCGTATTACCTGTCATTCTTTCGATCCGGAAAGCTATACCCACACCCTCGACTGGCTGTCGCCAACAGCACACGTTCCATCTATCGTTTCGCACGACCAAGACTCCAATCGCAGACACTAGACTAAGACACAATGACATTCGCAACCCGTGAACTCAAGAGGGCCGCACGGATCATCCTCATCGGCGCCCCCGGCGTGGGCAAGGGTACCCAGACAGAACGGCTGCTCGCCAAATTCCCGCAGCTGGCCTCAATCAGTTCTGGAGATCTCTTGCGAGAAAATGTTCGAAATAAGACACCTTTGGGTATGCAGGAACATACCTTCTGTGACGATGACGGTGCGACTAACAGCTTCTTTCTGCAGGAGTCAAAGCCGAAGCGACCATGCAGTCAGGGAACCTCGTCCCCGACTCCCTGATTCTAGACCTCATATCTGCCGAATTTCGATCGAAGGGCTGGCTCACGACCGCGCCAACCCCGACGATATCTCCCTCCGCTTCATTCATTCTGGACGGCTTTCCCCGCACTGCTATCCAGGCCTCCACCTTAGATTCCCTCGTTCCCGTGAACTTTGTGGTTCATCTTGTCACACCGCCCTCTGTTATTCTCTCCCGGATTGCCTCGCGCTGGATTCACGAGCCCTCCGGACGGGTCTACAACACCGACTTCAACGCACCCAAAGTCTCCGGCAAGGACGATGTCACCGGCGAGCCTCTGACGCAGAGAGAAGACGACTCAATCGACACGTGGACACAACGGCTCCACAAGTTCGAGGAGACAAGCAAGGCCCTGATCGACCATTACCGGCGAAAGGGCTGTCTATGGCGGGTGGAGGGCAACACGAGCGACGAGATCAGCCCTAGACTATTTGCAGAGATCGAGCGGAGATTCTGTTGACGCATCTGTCCCTTGATACCACTGTTTGATACTTCTCTGTACTATATGTTCTTGTGATGTCCTGTTACTTGGCGGCACATCTTTTCGATTGGGTTCATCCTCGGGTCATGGGTTGGAAATTCCATACTTGAATTAGTAAACCAGAAAGACAGCATTCTCCATGTCTTGTCTATACCAATCATAAACCTCATATCACGATGCGGGATATCATACAGTCATAAATTTATAAACAGTGTATCGTCAACAACCAATCCTAGCTCTTATTCTCTTTCCCCTGCGCCTGATCCTCCAACCCCATCCGAGTCTTGAACTCTCTAGGACTTTCCCACTCTTTATTCCGCCGAAACCCCTTCCACAACCCAACCCCTCTGAACTTCGCCCACCACTCCGCGCGCCGATACCTGCGCTCCATGTCCGGCCCCCCAAACTCGGCCCCCGCCTTGGCCTCGTACACCGTCGCCAGCCCACGCCGCAACATCTCATACGACACGTCACGCCGGCGGAACGGCGGGAAGTCCAGCGCCCGCCGCACATACACCGACGCCACGACACGCTGGTACTGGTCCTGGCGATGGACGAATGCGCGCACCCGGCGCGTCATCAGATATGCCGTCAGCCACTGGTGCGCTTCGCGGGCGAACGGCTGCGCGGGCCGCCCGAAATGCGCCAGCTCCGGGGCGTCGATCCCCGCCAGACGAACATGGACCTGTCACGCCTCGTTAGTTTGAAATTTCCCCCCGAGCCACGCGCTTTCGGAAATCGTAGCGATATGAGAAAGGGGCGGGGCACGGAACGCACGGTTTTATCCCTCAACTCCTTCTTCGATGTCGGTACCTTCTTCCACGGCAGCCAACCCCACCCGGCCAGTCGGCCGCCGGGTGTATGGAACAGGCGGAAGTTGTCACCGTCGCCGACACTGGTGACCTGGCCGAGAATGCTGCGCTGGCGGAAATACGACGGTGCGATGCTCACGGCGTCTGGGAAGCGGCGGAGGTACCGGCGGTGGATGTGGACGATGCCCAGGATGGCGGTGGTGAGGATGACGGTTGGAATGATGGTGCGGAGTTCCGTGAAGGCCGCCCAGTCGAAGGCGTTGACGGACTGGTTCCAGTCTTTGTTTGAGCGCGATGGGCGCGCGACGGGGACCGTTGGCGGTTGTTGTTCTTGTTGCTCAGTGTTTGGACTGGGGGTGTCGGCTTGCTGCGATTTGGAACCCCATGGCGACCATCGCATGGCGGCTCATAATCTCCTTGCTTCTTTGGGCGGGTGCAAGGCCGTTGAAATGTAGTGGTGGTGCGGAGAAGGTAAAAGAGTTGGAGGTGCGGATGTTCCACAAGTTGCTTGTATTGGGCGGGCGGTCAGTCCCATACATATATCGGCGGAACATCATGGTAGGGGACAAAGCGCACCCAGATATATTCCTTTCTATGCGAAAAGTTGAGTCGCTTATTATCTATTTCCAAATACGATCTATTCTAGTATTAGATAGAGATCACCCTGTAAACATGTAAACATTGTATTGTGCAGGTCTATCCTAGTACAATGCCTAAGAAGGCATACTCTATACACTATAGCTGGCAAACTGTACAGGAGCAAACCCTGGTAGTGCGGATTAAACAACAAAGAGATCTACAACCCACGCGCCATGGAAAAGATGAACGATAGAGGAACAAGGAAGCAATATGTCCATACAAAGAAGGTAAGAGGTATATAAAAGCGTCTATTTCAGGGTGGCTGGGAGGCTGGTCTTCGCTGAGGAGGCGGCGGTGTTGACCGCCTTCTTCAGCTTCTCGTCCTTGAGTTTGCGCAGGTAGGCGAACAGAACAATGAAGATGAGTTCCATCCTGCAGATTGTCAGCACATCCATACAAAAACTTGTTCTTGCATATCAAGAAACATACCTCTCTTTCGTCATCATCAAAAGACCCTGCACCAAAAGACCCTTCAGGATCTGGGGTCCGATACCCTTGAACAGGGAGAGCATTCCCTCATTCTGAACGATATAACGCATGACCTCACCAAAGGTCTTGAACGGCTTGCCCTCACGGCCTGGAGGCGAGCGGGACTGGAGGCCAACCTTGGCCACGATCAGGGGCTGAGTCGCAATTGTGGCCATGGCCTTGGAAAGCGCACCGAGGACTGATGTCGTTAGCTCCACCAAGCTATTCAGCAGATGAATTCTAGGCACTTACGGAAAGCCTCCCAGGGCTTGAGATTGTTCTTTCCAGCGAAGAGAATATCCTTCAGACGCTGGTAGGCACCATAGGTGATGGCTGGGTTGACAACGAGGATCAGGCTGGCCTTCAGACCTCTCCACAGACCAGTCCAGCCATCCTCACTCTCAATGACCTCACGGCCGGTGTCGATCAAGCCCTTCTTCTCACCCTTGGGCTGGGTTTGCTGTCTTGTCGTGATGACGGCGACGGGGATGGTGAAGATTTGGGCGACGGCACCGGCCACGGCACCGAGGGACAGTTCGATGGCCGTACCAGGAGGCTTCGGCACCGACTTGGAGGACATATAGAGGGTCCTGACCACCGAGTACCAGTAAAAGTAGGCGAAGTTGGTGGAAGCGACTCCCAGCAAGGATCCCACCATTCCCGAGTATAGACCCTCCACACCTTCTTTCTCGACGATCTTGGCAATACAATCCCAAGTTGACTTGTAGTGATCGGCATCTGAATCCTCGCCGTCCGATGCGGCCTTCTTTACCTGAACCTGCAGTTTCGTCTTGACCCTGAGTGACAACCAATTGGTTAGCCGGGGCGTTCTTTTTCTTGCATTATGATGCGATGGGAAAGCGCTTTCACCTACAAGTCAAGAGGATATACCATGGCATTTGCGAGGACTGCACCGGTGGCACCGGCGATAGCACTACCCCAAGGGGAGAGGCGGACTTGTTTCGATTGACCGGCCATCTTTCACACGGAGGCGGGTTGCCTCTGGGGTACTTGGATCGGGGAGGGGAGAGCGAGAGAGAGAGGAGAGAGGAAGGTAGGTCGATGATGGTGCAGTTCAATCCTCGGCTCGGCGTGGAATCTCAGCGGAATTAATTAGGAGGAGGGTAAATTCCGGGCGGGGTCCGCGAAGCCGAACAGGAGATGGTGATACGGAGGTTGATAGAGAGGGAAAAAATAGAAAAGGGGAGGATCACCAGTTCGAAAGCAATGTGAGAGAAAAACAGAGGACAGACAAAGACCTCCAAGGACAGACCGAGATTTCCCAGCTAGCGAAAAGAAATCGGCAAGGAAGAAGATGATTGAATACGCTCGGCCAGACCGAGAGTACCTAGTTAGCAGTAGAGACGGAGTGAAAAAGCACCTCGGCGCGCTTGGAAGCGCATGACGAAATGAGCCGAGGTCCATCCGCCAACACGCTTTCCTCTTCCCTTCACTCCCGTTTCTCTCCCCCGACACGACAACTCCAGTCCTTGCGTCGTCCTTCTGGCTGGCTCCTTTGCAGCTTACCCCATTATTCATCATTTCCACTTGGGGTTAATCTTTGAGTTATTCTCCCCATTCCTTCCTACCCCCACCACAACGCGACTGGGTGTGGTGCTTGACCTCGGATGTCATTCCCTCGGACGATTGACGGGCCCGGTCGGAAGGGTCACAGGAAACCTGTTGCCTGCGTCCTCTGATAGGTGCTTTCTTCGCTATCTGGCGTCCCAGGCTGGTTGGGGTAGCCGTTGTGGGGGAAGGTCAGGGCAGTGATCATTGCGGACGATCCCAGTCGCGCATCAAGCACGATGTCCCGACCCAGCGCCGCCACGCAGAAGACGTTAATCACCCAGGCTCTGGTACTTAGCTGCTTTAGTCCTCCCGACATGTCGATGCTTTTCCTAGTCGAGAGTTCTTCGCACTAACCTCCAGTTAGAGAGCGGAACGCAATGTATCGTCGGCAACCTCGCAAGCCCAGGCCCTGGAGGCAGCCATTGATGCTGCCGAACATTACATGAAAGCCCTGGGATTGGCGACCGTCCAAAAAGACAAGCAGTCACTAGATGCCAAATGTAAAGAGTGGTTGAGTCGAGCGGAGAGAATCAAAAAAGCCACAGACTGGCAGTCGGCAGCTCGAGCTCAAGCCAGGGCTTCCCGCTCTCAGGTATCTACACGCAAGCTCACCACCCGCGAAGAGATTATCCTTCTAGAGGGAGCCAAACTGCATGGGTTTATCTTCCCTCCTTGGACCAGGCCACCCGATCCGTCAGAGTTCGTGCAGGGTGATGCTCCTTTTATGTACGTAAAGTAGTCCGAGGGAGGGGTTCAAACAATTTACCAACATTGATCATTCTGACGCCAAACAGCGACCGTCCAGAACTTCATCTTTCCAGTCTGCAAAGAAATATCTTTAATGGCTGGAAACGCCCCGTCGAACTGCTGTCGACGGAGACTGGTGATGGGTCTACAGCCCCCGTCATGTCTGTTTCGGGGAAGACGGATCTGGTACAGGACGTCTTGACCGACTGCTCCGTCGTTGCTAGCCTTTGTGCTACCACGTCGAGATTGGAACGTGGTCTGGATAAGGTATGGTTGCTTTTTCATTTGGTGGACCTGCGATCTGACACAGAAGCAATAGTGTTTCCTCCCCTTGGTGTATCCTCGTGGGGAAGCCCCCGAGCCCTCACCATCTGGGAAATACATCTTTCGATTTTACTTCAACGGCTGTTTCCGGAGAGTGGTCATAGACGATCGCTTGCCATCTTCCAAAACGTCAAGGTCGCTTCACGTGATCGATCGAAACAACCGCAATTTCCTGTGGCCTGCACTTGTGGAGAAAGCGTATTTAAAACTGCGCGGAGGATACGACTTCCCCGGGAGCAATTCTGGCACTGACTTGTGGGTACTGACCGGCTGGATACCGGAGCAAGTCTTTCTCCACAGTGACGATGTGACCGGCTATCAACTATGGAAGCGATTGTATAGAGCATTTCATTGTGGAGACGTCCTCTTGACGATAGGCACTGGGAAGCTAACCGAACAGGAGGAGACCGAGCTCGGACTCGTCAGTGAGCATGATTACGCGATTCTGGACATGAAGGAAACCAAAGGCCGTCGCCAAATGCTTGTGAAGAACCCATGGGCTGGGGCAGAGAACACTCCCGAGGAACCGAGACACACTTCAGAATCTCCTTACGATGCACCGTCGTTTTCTCCCGGCACCTTTTGGATGGACTGCGACAACATCCTCCAACACTTCGAAAACCTCTATCTGAACTGGAACCCGAATATTTTCCAATATCGCGAAGATATCCACTTCACGTGGGATCTCTCAGATGGAAGAGGAGTGGCTGGGTGCTTTGTAAAGAACCCGCAGTTTGCGTTGTCCACTGAAATAGGAGGGACGGTCTGGTTGCTACTTGGCAAGCATTTCCGGACCATGGAGCATCACTTGAGCACCGATGCTCATGGCGATCCAGCGTTCATAAGCTTGTATGCGTTCAACGCAGGTGGCAAAAAAGTGCCGTTGAGTGATGGAGCGCTCTATCGCGGACCCTACGTCGACTCACCCAACACTCTTATGAGGCTGGAAATGCCTCCCAAAACGACGTACACAGTGGTGGTTTCCGAACAGTCACTGCCTTCTCTGAGTCAGAACTTCACCTTGTCTGCCTTATCAACTGCACCAATCCACCTATCTCCAGCCCAGAACAGGTTCATGTGTGTTAAGAAGCTTCATGGCAGCTGGACAACTTCAACCGCGGGCGGAAATGCAGAGTCCGCAAGGTACTCCCTCAATCCCCAGTTTAGCCTAGAGATATCGGAAAAGACCGATGTATCTCTCCTGTTGGAATGCCCCGACACGGAACTGGCGACCCACGTGAAGCTGTTCTGGTCAAACGGTAACCGCATATCACGAGTGCGAAGCCGCGACATCATCACCGATAGCGGCGACTATCGTCGCGGTGGATCTCTCGCGGAGAAGAGTGGTTTGGACAAAGGATCTTACACCATTGTCTGTTCTACTTTTGCCCCTGATCAACTGGCCCGCTTTACCCTCTGGGTCTCGTCCTCTATACCATGTCAGGTCAAGCCCCTGCCCTCAGAATCTGCTGGACGAAGGGCGGTACTCTCTGACATTGGCGTGCTACCTCCGGGCAAGGACCGGATGCTGGCCCCTCTGCAGGTTCCAAGGTTGACTCGCATTAAACTGATCGCTCGGAGCAGACTGTCCGTGATTGGAACTCATCCTGTTGGACCTTCTCCGGTGTTGATGACGGTTGAACTGGGCCAGGGGCCGTACAAAGAAATATTGGCCACGTCGGAAGACGGATGTCATAGCGACTCCATCTCGGGTGTCCGAGTAGAGGATTTCGATTTACGGCCGAATCTCGAGGACGAGGGTGGAGTCTGGGTTGTCCTCGAGAGGATCGGGGGACCTGGAGGACAGGTGGAAGACCACTTTGAGGTGGAAGCGCTGGCGGAGGAGAGGGTGGACATTGGCGAGTGGATTGTGGAAGATGCGTAGGTTCATACTACATAGAGTATAAATTAGAGCAGATGGGCTCTATAAACATACCAACTTCGATCGCATTTTTATGTACGGAGTACGTAGGGTACCTTTTATCAATACATCGATCTCGTTCAGCTAGGCGGGTCTGGTGGAGCCCGCACCGCTCGGGGCGGAAGATAACCAGCTAAACCACTCTCCCGAGCTTCAACGTCATCCCGCTTCCTCTGCATCGTTTACCCCCCACCACCCCCAGCATCCCCGCTTCTTCACAAAAACATCCCATCGAGCCTCATTCCCATCCCATGGCAAGCTCTATCCCCGCCGGTCTGCGCTCGGCTGACCTTGGCCGCTTTGCCGTGCGAGCCGCCCAGCTTGAGTCAGTCAAGCCGGTTGTTGCCTATTGGTGTGAGTGCTGGACCCGGGCCTGACCTGATCTGACCCTGAATCTGGACTGACAAGACCTTCGCCCATAGGTAACTTCTTTATCGTGAACCAGATAATTGAAAGAGGACTGCACACGTCCGACGACGAGATCAAACTGTACACGACGAACCTGGTGGACAAATTGGAAAAGGTACGCCGGATGGAGCGCGTCAGCGACGAGACATTGTCGGCACTGACGATCCACAGTTCAAAAGCGAAAACCCCGATAATGACACGGTAACGGATGCGGTGGCCGCAAGTGCCTACGTGGAACAGTTTGCTCTGGAGGTCTTTGGTCGTGCGGAGGCGACCATGCGGGCGAACAAAGTGACGAGGTCGATCTCCGCTGATTTTCGCCAGAGGTCAACGAGCGCAACGGCTGACTGAGTCAATTGCAGGCAAACCGCCGATACGTTCCAAGCGGCGGCTACCTTCCTCGAGCTCCTGCAGATCTGGAACCCCCCGGAACCCGAAGTCGCGGCCAAGATCAAGTTCGCCAAGTACCATGCGTTGAGGATAGCAAAAGCGCTCAAGGCCGGCGAGGATCCGAACATGACGAACCCTGCCGTGAAGGAGCCCGAGGACGAACTCAACCCGGCGGACAACGATCCGGAGGTGCAGGCTGTGATGCAGTCTGCGTCGCACGAGGCGGCTCGTTCGCGACAACCTTCCGTAGAAGATGTGTCTGATGAGGCCACGCCGTCGCTTCCCCAGGAACCACATGTGCCCTCCATCCCTACCAATGCGCCATCCGCGAGACATGATATTACGCCGCCGCAGGGTCGGGACGAGAACGCGGGTGAAGACCAGGATGAGCCGTTGACTCTGCCCTCCGCCCCGGCGACGATCACATCCTCGTCGACCTCCGTTCCCAGACTCCCAGATACGCCCGCAGACATTGGAACACCCCACCCTCATCCTCCGCATGACTCCCATCCCACCGCATCCTTCCAGTCCTTCCCGCCACCGTCGACCTTGCCATCGCAGAGTCCTGTGATGCCCCCTCAGGATGTGAGGGATTTCTACAACCAACCTAGCGTGCCGCCTTCTCCTGCGCCTGCTCCCGCTCCCGCTCCTGTAATGCCGCCCCCCGCACGCCCCCATGCCCCTGCTGCTGGGGCTGCACCAACCGTATCTTCAGCACCATCGTCCAGCCAGACGAACCCCCAGTCGATCGATGATCAAGGCATCGCCTTGGCCCAGAAGCATGCCCGATGGGCGGTATCTGCTTTGGCGTTTGATGATGTCAACACGGCGATCAAGGAGCTACGGAATTCGTTGAGATATCTTGGGGCAGAGTGAGCGGATTTGCCATTGCCACGTTTGCAGTATACCAATATTAGTTGTTTGCGTCCATTTCTGGATGATTCAATCCATACGATTGCATCTTTCTCCCGCTTTTTACGACTCTAGGCGGCCACGCTCGTGGAAAATTGCCCGTAGGCATTCCGCGACGGATCCGAGCCTATGGGCAATCCCAGATAGATTGTGCGTCTACTCTCCTATTCTCAGCAGAGAGGAAGCCAACATACCTGGTATTTGAGATGAATGTGCAGGGCAACCAACCACCTTGTTCGGCTTTGGTGTACGGGCTTCGTAAGATTGGTTGGCTGATCATATTACAATGGTCTGGTATGCCTATCGAGTTGTGGTGAAGGGGTTACAGTTGCGTATGGTGGTAGATTTGCGCGAACGAGCTGATGTTTCAATATGCGAGTACGAGACACCAAGCCGAGCAATGAATATATGTACATACCCTGTTTTAATATATATCTACCAGAGTATGTCATACTGTAGGTGTGGGCAATGCACTGCAGCCGGGACACATACCTTCAGACACAGAGACTTATTTACGAAAATCCCTTTTAGAGTAGACTACTGGGCAAGTAGAAGGCTAGAAGCGTAGGTAATCGTTTTGGTGCTGGGCAGGGGGGCTGAGCCTGTTTTAGGTAGGTAACTTGTTCCCCTTGATATTTTAAAATTAAGCCGACTTACCATCACACCCAGCATGTTAGCTCAGGGGAAGAGCGCCGGGCTCATAACCCGGAGGTACGTCACACCGCATCTTCAACCAATCAAACACAAATCTAACAGACAAACAGGACCCTGGATCGAAACCAGGACATGCTAAATTATTTTTTTTTATATTTTTCCAAATATAGTGTTATAGGCCTGAGGGCTAGATTCGACTATCAGCGACGCGTCTAAAATTCCATGAGGAAGTCCAACTCGTAGTGACAGAGCACCCAGAGCAGCTAAAGCTTCGCACCATCTTCAAAGGCCTCAGTTCGGACAGCTACATCCCACTCTCCCTTCATTACGTTCATGTAACCCGAGCCCTAGTCACCTTGAAAGAAGGTTTCGAGGAGATTCATGAAGATCTTCCTTACGAAGCTGAGGTAATATTCTGACGACTCCGATTACGATGGTGGTAAGTTTGATCCTGGTAGTGGATAAATTGCTAGGACTAAGGTATTTACCACCTACTTTACAAGCATCTCGACGAATAAGACGTGAAGCTGACTAGCAGAATAATGGGGAGCACGTCTATACTCCGTAGAAAATACCTGAACTAGAAATATTGGAGTCATTTCTCCGGGCGGGAGTTCTTCGAGATGATTATCAGTAAAATCATTAGTAGTACAGGAGTCTAGGTCACATACAAGAAAGGCGTCGACGAGCATAAACCGATTAGTGGTCAGATATATGTATGATTTGTTGACTGTTTTGCTTTCTGTGTTTTCTCTAGAAGGAAGAAGAACTTGACCTTGAATTCAAAGAACAAGAATCAAAAGTACAGCGAGATTAGACAGTCAATAAGAGTTAGGTGATGAGAATGTCCATCTGAGCTGAAAAGGTTAAGGTACATGGTAGATGCAAGGACGGCATGCCGCTTTTATTGCAATGCTAGGGGCAAGAAGGAAAGCAAAATCGAGAAAGAAGATAGAAAAAGGTTCAAGCAAACGAAACCACAAGCCTCTAAAGAAAACATAACCAAGAAATGCCACCCTCGATGAGAGTGATTCTTAAAACTCCCAGTCCTCGTCAACCGACTTGATGGCCCACTCGAACTTCTCCCGCAGGGCCTTAGAGAAGAACTTCTCGATGGGCACGTTGAACTTCTTGCTGAAAACGACCGTGAGACGAGGGTCTATATAGTTCTGTGGGATGTTAGCCAAGGTCCAACCTTCGAGAGAAACTTGAGAACTCACAATCTTGGACGTTCCAAGTGCCACTTCCTTGTTATCTTCTTTGTCTTGCGCCTGCAGCTCCATCGTCTCAATACGCTGCTCAAGCTTCTGTATATTTGCTTCGATTTTTTCGACTGTGGGAGCCTTGCCCTCCACTTCCACCTTGCCGGTCTTGTTCTCTCTATTATATTTCTTTTCTAGTTCGGTCGCAACTTGAAGTCGGTCTTCAAGCTCACTCGCTTTCATCTCCTTCTCGCCTTCTGCCGCAAATTTTTCGTTGTCTTTCTCGAACTTCTTCCGAATTTTCTGTCGTTGCTCCTCGACCAGGAACGCCTGGTGTTCCTTGATCCACTCCTTGTCTATATCCTCATCGAGCTCGAAGAACTTGGCACCCCTCTTTTTCTTAAGAGTGGGGTCTAGGTCGAGCATCTGCTGCTTGAGTCGCCATCTTTGGTAGCGCAAGCCCTTGATCTGTAGACGCGGCCAATTAGAAATTTCATACTACACCGAAGTGCCCAATCTTGAGGACTCACCCTTTCGCTCATCTTCTCCATCTGATTTGCATGAGAAGCAGCGACAGTCCGTTTGTGGTTGCAAAGGATGGCAACCCGACGGTTCGCATCGTTGTATGCCTTGACCTTCTCCGCATTGTTACCGGTCGCCTTCATATCCTTGAGGAGCTCAGCCATAGTGTGGGAGGCGTTGTAAGTACGAAACACCTTCGCCGTCAACCCTGGCATATAGTTGGAAAGGTGCTTGTTGAGAGCAGACGTGGTTAAACGATCAAAGATCTCATCACCCTCCTTCTTGGGTGCCTTCTTGAAGATCTTCAGGTTCTTGAAAACCTGAGGGTCGACCTCGACCTCGTCGTAAAACCGAATACTGTCTTTACCCAGGAAGTCGAAGACAACTTTGTTGGGCGGCTTCAGGGTTACGTTCTCATATTTCAGGGAGCAGCATCCGACTGTCTCGGCCTCATCCTCTCCCTTTTCATTGCCAGCACGAAGAGCAAATTGGTCAATGAGATAAACCGCGGTGGCCTTCTGACGTTCGACCATCAACTCGTGCTTCAAGTTCTTCTGATAATCTTTGCGAATCTTGCCGATGTACTTCTTCAGCTCACGCGCCTTTTCAAACTTTTTGTAGTCGCTCTGACCCTTGACATCGGAGTTTGCGGCAAGCATGACATATTTGTAGTTGCCGTTAATGTTCTCTTGCCACATGGCGAGCCATGTCCCCTCTTGGTCATGCTTGACTTCCTTCCACTTATGGCCCTCCGGCGGCGGAGGCACGCGAGCCTCCTTGCCGATATTGATGGTGATCTGCTCTGGCTGAACGCGAGCCTTGACACGGCCGGTTTTGGGATGCTCACCACGCCCACGGAAGAGCGAGGGAGGTTCCACGCGGAAGTTTCCAACCTTTTGCTTGCGACCATCCCACATACAGTACATGTATGGGGCCTCCTGCTCATCCTTTTCGGCCTTGAGACGCTTCTTCTCGGCCGGGGGGAGGTTCCTCTTCTCAATGCGCTTTGCGTCGTAGTAATCGAAGATCGGCTGGAAGTCGCACTTCTTGAACTCCTTGACGTCAACTTTGTTTCCCTTCGGGTCAGTGGCGCCACCGGTCTTCTTGAGGATGTCCTTGAAGTCCATGAAGAAGTTCTTTTGGAAAGTCGGGTTTTCAGTGTGCTGGGTGGAGTTCAACATGCTTCCGAAGAAACCAGCGACTTCCTCCGCATCGGGATGAAGGGTGACAGGAACACCGTCATACTTCATCTTGACATTCTTGGGCAATGGTTCGTACGGAGGCGGGAAAACAACACCATTGTGTTCAAGAGTAGTCCACTTGATGGTTCCATCGCCCTTTGTAGGATCTTCCCACCACCTGTATTCTTCTTCATCGGCTTCTTCCGCATCGGCGCTTTCCTCCTTCTTGACCGGGGTAGCCTTAGCGCTGCCTTTCTTCGCCGGAGTGGATTGTGCTGACTTTGGCTCCGATTTGACCTTATTTGCGGTCTTCTTAACAGCAGAAGGCTTCTGATCATCCATAGGCTCTTTCTTAATACCGTTTGTAAGCTTCTTAGGAGCTGCGGTCGACTTTTGTCCTTCCTTTTCCCCTTTCAGTTCAATTCTCTTCTTCTCCATGGCGAGCTTCCGTTCAATAGGGACGTCGGAGTCGGATTCTTCGCCAATGGCCGTCTCCGAAGCCTTGGGAAGTTTTCTTCCGTTGAGCCCCAGGGGAACGTCCTCATCGGTTTCTGGATCTTCGTGTTTGACGGAGGTGCGTCGGCGCTTGCTCTGTCGAGGGGTCAGTCGCCAAAACTATCAGCGACAGCAATGGTGTCGCAGAGGAAATTGGGAAACGAGACGAAGGGAAAGGGCGTACCAGAGGTTGATCATCCTCGCTGCTCTCGGGTTCCGCGTAGGACTTCTGGCCAACGCTGGTTCGAGACTTTCGCTTACTTGCGCTAGCTGAATCCGCATCGACCATGTCCACGTCGGGTTTCTTCTGAACGGCACCGAAGCGGATGGAGACTCCTGGATCGACATGGCCGTTGATTTCCTTCGCGTCGTTCATCGTCACGTCTTTGGGGGTGCCTGGATGTTTCGGAGGAAGTTGAAGTCAGCTTCCACCTGATCAGAGAAAGGTTTGGAGAGGTATAGGAGGACGAGAAGAGACAAACTTGGGATGAATTGACGGGTTGTGTGTGTGGAATGTAGCCAAGGGGACGAGATGCGCTAGTTGCGACTGTGGCCAAGACGTGAGGAGAAAGCAAGGAAAACCTACCGGTAGATCGCCCATTCATTTGCACGAGCGGGGTATCGTCCTCCGAGGAGCTCATTGTCGCGAGTTTAGGAGAGGGTCGGATAGAAGGCAGAGGAAGAGAGTAAGGCCGAGACGGAGGAAGCCGGGAGGCAGGGAAACTCGAGGTTGACCAGGTGCCAAGTCTGAAGCGGCGAGCTGAGACTTGACGAATAGTAGATGAGGTCAATGAGAGAGCTATGAGTAGGGACAAAGGAGTGTTAGGGGAAGAGGTGAGACATGGACAAAGGAAAGAGGGGGGAGAGAAGAAGAGGGGAGGGAGGAGAGGAAGAAGTGAGGTGGAGAGAGAGAGGAGAAGAGAGGAGAGGAGAGGAAGAGAAGGAAGAAGACGAGGGAAAGAGGAATGCAATGGAAAACGAGGCCTGAGGCGATCGATCCTCACGTTTCTCCGGGGGCAATACTTGCCTGAGGCCACCCGAACGGTATGATTATGTAACGGCTGCCTGCATGCCTGAGAAAATCACGGGACCGGGTGTTCCGGAGGGCGTATTGCGACGGTATTGTGTGTATTGATGTACTGCACTATGGGTCTTTCTCCGCGCCCGTACTACATTGCCCCATCCGGTTTAGTCCCAGCCTCGCCGGCAGTCGGAAAAGAAACAGGAGAAGACGTCGAAACTCAGTGTCTTCCCATCCGCCCGCTCCAGCAGAAGAGCTCATCTTCCTCCTTCCCCCACACAACCACCCGTTGGACCTCGTTCTTCCTGGTTGAATCTTCTCTTCAACCTCCTTCTCTTTCGATATGCTCTCCCGTGCTGTTCGCCCGGCCGTCAGGGCCGGCAGTGCTGTGGTCACTCGGTGAGTTCCCTTCATTCCCCGGTCGCCCCGTCGGTTCCCGTTGGCCTCATGGCGTTCTGATACACCCCCTCCTCTTCCTTCTCCGTCACCAATAACCCCACGAATTATCCGGCAATTATCATGGGACGGACATGATCGGATATCGCAATTCGAATCGCTCGTGGTCGCTAACGTTGGATCGCATCAAACAGCACTGCTCCGCCCAATGCCGCCAACTTCGCGACTCTGCGTGAAATCGAAGGCCGCCTGAAGTCCATCAAGAACATCGAGAAGATCACCAACACCATGAAGGTCATTGCCTCGACCCGTCTTACTCGCGCCCAGAAGGCCATGGAGGACTCCCGTGTCTACGGTCAGACCTCCAACACTGTGTTCGACCAGGCCGAGACCAAGCCCCTCGAGGACAAGAAGACTCTGCTCGTTGTCGCTTCCTCCGACAAGGGTCTTTGCGGTGGTATTCACTCCGGTCTGAGCAAGGCCACCCGCCGTATGCTCCAGCAGACTCCCGAGGCCGATATCGTTGTCCTGGGTGAGAAGGCCAAGGCCCAGCTGAGCCGTACCAACCCCAACAACCTGGTTCTCAGCTTCGCCAACGTCTGCAAGGATATCCCTACCTTTGCCGATGCCCAGGCCATTGCCGACCAGATCGCTCTGCTGCCTACCGACTACGCCAGCGTGAAGATCATCTACAACAAGTTCCTCAACGCTCAGAGCTACGAGCCTGCCACCGTCGAGGCTTTCTCAGAGGAGGCCATCACTCAGTCCGGTCAGTCCTGCCGTGAGATACCATGAACTGACTCGATACTAACGCTGATGTAGCCAACATCTCTGCTTTCGAGGTTGACGACCAGACTCTCGCCCACCTCCGCGAGTACTCCCTTGCCAACAGCCTGTTCTGGGCAATGGCTGAAGGCCACGCTTGTGAAATCTCTGTAAGTTTTGCCATGCGCCAATGAGACATAATTCAGTCACTAACTGACATTTCACCAGGCCCGTCGTAACGCTATGGAGGCAAGTCACACTGAAGATTGAAATTAGTATCCTTCTTCTAGACTCATACTGACTTTTTGACAGAACGCCTCGAAGAACGCCGGAGAGATGATCAACAAGTTCCAGATCCTTTACAACCGTCAGCGTCAAGCCGCCATTACCGGTGAACTGGTTGAGATTATCACTGGTGCCACCGCCAGTGCTGATATGTAAGAAGCTCTCTGAGCTTCTGTGGGAAGGAGTCGTCGACCTTCGTGTAGACTTAGTCATAAATACCTAGCTAGAGTCTATCAGCCTGTAAATCAGTTTATCTTTTCATTTGTCACTGGTTTCATCTGGTATGTCAGGATGTATGGACGTCTAATGTTCCCAGAGGTAGCACATGTTTACATGTAGGCACTATCTCTTGCAAAATATTTCTTCCACTGTTACCACCACAAGCTACCATATATTCAAGCCAATAATGATAGCATATCTATGTTCTTGAGCTGTTCTATCTCATAGATCTGTCCTTGACAAACACTTAGGCATTGACAAAGTGCAGTTCACTGAACTGTTAGCATTACCTACTGCACGTGCATAGGTCAAGTATATGAGCCCTCACCTCTAGGGAACATCCGCTCACATCCATACAGGTCCGGACTGGTCTATGATTTCGCGTCACCTTCCCACCCACAACATGATTTCTGTTCCAGTGATTCCCACTTTTCTCTTTCTGTTTCTTCCTCCCAGCCCTTGTGACCCTTCATTAATGCTGGCTTTGCTGTTGTGGTCACAACCAGCACTTCATCATCAAAGGGCAAACTTAGATGGCTTCTTCGATCAATACAACCTTCAGCATAAAGTCATACACCAGAAAGACCCGTAAAGGCAATCAGGCCTTCTTGAAGAAACCACAACAGACTTGAGACGCGAAGCTTGTCTGGTACCTACCGCCACCATGTCGGCGTCATCCAGCAGAATGAACTGTTATGAGGTCTTAGGCATCACCCAGGATGCGGATCTCAAAGAGATCAACAGTGCGTACAAAAGACTGGCCCTGCACTATCATCCAGACAAAACTGGCGGTGACAATGTATCTGTGGACGAATTCCGCAAGGTTTGTTCACCCCCAGCTTCTCCCATAAACGGGCCTTAGATCTTGCCTCACTAGCTCTCCATATCGTCAATCATTAGAATCAATCAAGTCATACAATAAAGCATGCTAACCTTTCTCAGATCCAACAAGCCGTGGAGATCCTCCGCGATCCCACCCGCCGCATCCTCCACGACGACGAGCTCAACAAACGCTCTCACGCGCCGTTCGTGCACCAGCCCCAGCCAACCCGGGACCCGTTCGCGTTTGGAGGAAGATGGGTGCGCGACCAGCACCACACCAGCGAGATGAACGATCTGGCGGATCTTCACTATAAAGGCTGGAGGCCGCAGCCATACAGCTGGTGGACGGATCGCTACATGTTTAGTTATAGCCATAGCGTGCATCTGAGCCCCCTGGAGCAAGATTCCGTCGAGGAGCGCGCCCGCAGTGACCGCATGCGCGGAGAGTATGACGAATGGAGACAATCTCTTTTCGGAGACGAGCGTGCAGGGCAGGCCAGGGGCAGGAAGGCCATGTCGGCGAGTATCATGCGTGACGAGGAGGAGCTGCGGCGTGCTGATGATGAGGCGAGCGTGGAAGAGCCTCAACCCATGGATGCGGCCCATGCTAGCCTCTTTTCTCATGGCGTCAGCGACGGATCTCATGATTGGGGAGAGAAGCAGTCTGCGGATGAGGTTCGCGTTGGCCGGACTCAGGTAGCTTCGGCTGGACAGCATCATGAAGACCAGGTGCAGCAGCCCTCTGAAGTGGCGCGTACTGATGGAGATAGTCTCGGTGGCGGATTCCATGAGCAGACCCAGGTTGAAAATCAGTCTGTTGCTTCGACCTCTGCCTCCCACACTGGATATGAAACTGCCAGAGACAGCAGTTCGGATGTTGAACCCTTTTTCTATGATTGCAGGGACTTCGAAGACCAGAGCCACCACACCGATGACGAACTAGTGATGAGCGAACACGGTATTGAACTCCAGGCCAAGGAACAGGATCTGACATCTCGCGCAGCCACTCCTGCGGACAACCATCCTTCGGCCAATTCTTCTGACACCTCTTCCGAAGCCACTATATCCTCCGAACCGGCATCCACCCGGCCGCGGGCCAATTTTACCAATGAACAGGTGAACTATAGAAATACTCTCGATCCTCTCAACATAGAGACCGAGTCTCCCCTCGTTCCTTTCATCCCCTACTTCACCGCGAAGCTCAACGACCCCAGTCGCAGATACACGCCCGAAGACCTCGACGTTGAGATACGCGGCCTGATCCTAGAGACGTACTGCGGTTGGCTCGAGGATCTCCGTCTGCGTGTTCCCGGTGCGCGGCCTCTCGAAACCGGTCTCCATCCGCAGCACTGCTCTCACCTGGGATTCTGGGAAAAGGATTTCAGGCCTACTGAGTGCGAGGTGTGTCGTCGCTGGATGCCGATCTACACCTTGACTTGCCCTGGCTGTGGAGTCAAAGCCTGTGTGTCCTGCAAGTTTGAGTATGCGCAGATGTGATGGATGTGTTCTGGAGGCTTTGTGTTTCGGTGTCTGTGTAATGACTGGCTAGGTGAGAACCATTGTCGCTTGGTTGCATGCTCTACGGATCCTGGTCATGTCAATATTGTGAAAAGCCTGCATTCAAACTCCGGGGTATCCGACGAGGTCGGGGTTGATAATGGAGGGAGAGAAAAGAAACAAGAAAATGTACTTCTAGTTAGGGTATCTTTGAATAAAGGCCCTTTTAAAACCTCAGAACAGCACAATCTCTTGCTTGTCCACCCGCCAGACCCCATGGTGCAGACGCCGACGTGAACGTGCTCGCTTTGATGTAAAGATGACAGTGTTCGTGACTATGGGGGCGTCGGCATGTCTGTTGTGTTGAAATTGACGTCTCTCATCTATGGTCCCATCGGGAAGTTGCAATCAGAATAACTTGCGTGTCGTCGACTTTGCTCTACTCTTCTATACAACTGTGGACCACCATTGGCTGTCTCTGATCGCCATATATATATGACGAACCTGCAGTATCTTGGCTATTGGCCGTTAGACGAATATGCAAGCGACATAATGAACATGAGAGATCTCTCACAGTCCTGGAGGTGGCAACCCCTCATAGCACCTACACTGCAGACAAAATGTTTAGACATGATGCAAGATACGTTGATAAATGCGTAGGTTGTGTTTCCTAAAAGGGTGCACGAAAATGAAATGATTCGAGATATCAAATGTGGCAAAATCTTCCACCAATCAGCATGTTAGCTCAGGGGAAGAGCGCCGGGCTCATAACCCGGAGGTACGTTTCACCATCTCATACAGTTCATTAGAGTACACATCTAACAGACAACAGGACCCTGGATCGAAACCAGGACATGCTATCCTCTTTCTTTTTTTTTTCCCCCACCTTTTCGTCATCCCTATCAAAAGACCGTAAAACTGGTACTCTTGTTAGGACGAGACTTTTTTTTTTTTTAACGTATTTAAATACCTGAGCGTATTGAAACACTAGGCAAACATCACCCACCATTCGCTAGATTGGTACTGTAGGTTGGTTACTTGACCTGTATAGGAGGTCGCAAGATACCGATTTCAGTCAGCCACGGTACATGTGCATCATGCACGAGAGCAGTTCGGCAATGGACGTGCACGTCTAGGCAGAGTGGAACCCTGGAGAGACCTGTGAAGAGATCAGGATTGAGCGGACTGGACCAGCTGATAGAGCTACGTGGATAGGCCAGAGGACCTGAGCAGAATCCAATCTCTGTGCGATGGGTCGTTGTCTACTGCGTCCTCGATCTCTTTCCTCTCCCCCTCGATGACCAAAGTCCTCGTTAGGAGACGCCCACTGGATAGTTCGAATTGTCCAGCTCCTTTATCGATCCAACCAGATCACAAGACCAATGTTGAGATGAACCAAGGAGAGCAGATTTACATCAAGGCAGAAGGATCTCACTTGAATCGGGAACATACAGTTATGCATGATAGAGACGACGTGGTTGGGCAGTTGATAAATCGGTGTCATTGATCTTGGACACAACTAAGTTCTGTCTGCCTCGACAAGGGACGCATGCAATCCAATGTCATATTTGCAATCGAATAAAATCCAAAACGCTGTGCAGCAAAAGAAAATAAAACAAGGCTTGACCTATCCACATGCAGGGTAATCGGCTCTAAAATGTGCATGGGATCCATAACAAGAACGGAAAACAACCAAGATCTCGAACAGGCCAGTGTTCAAGACCATAACACCTCCTTGGACCAAGAAACTGATACTATACATTACAGGCAATTTGTGGCCACTGTACATAAAGAGACACTAGGGTCGAGGGCGAGAAAATGGAGCTGCAATGATCGGCCGGGTCGGGTTGACCTATGTGCAAGGCAGTTCCATTCCCGTGCGTGATGCAGTGATCAAAGCCCTTTAAGGGCTGTCGTGAAGATCAGTCAGCCGGTCACGCTGATACCCTATAGTTTCAAGGTTGCCTGTCCATCCTGCCGCTGAGCGTCGATTGCGTGTGCTGTCATTCTGATGCGGGAGAAGGGTGGAGCAAGCTGCTTTCCAATTTGCGAGCATGTTACGGCCACCAGCCCATGCGTTTGTAGCTGTCTACCATGTCCCGTACACTGTCGGCGCCGAAGCTTTCCCGGGTGGGTTTCCAGCCGGTGGTCTTCTCGAAAAGAGAGCCATCTAGACACATGTCCGAGTCCTTGAGGACATCCTTCTCCAAGAACGGACCGATGGGGCCGGGACGCTCGATCTTCTTCTCCTCGAGCAGCTCCGCCCAGACCTGCAGACATTCTTCGTTCATATCATCCACGACGTCATCCATGTTCAGTTTCGCCAACTGCGATGCCAGGGATCCCAGGAACGAGCATTTCAGACCGAAAACAGTCGTCAAGGCATTGGCAATGTCTTCCTGACGGGTGTTACCGTGGTCGACCACGTTGAAAGCCAAGGGAGTTGATTCACCCGCGGGGGCATTGTATCGCCATTCCGCAGCCTTCCACAGGGCGCTGGCCGCATCTTTGACGTGGACGGTGTTGATCTTCAGATCCTTGGTGTAAAGGAGCTCCAGATCTTTCTGCATCTCCAGATGCACCCGGGCAAGACAGATACCCGTTGCGAAATACCCGGAACAATACTCACCATACACATGTGGAAGGCGTAGGAGGCAGTAGTTCAGACCGGAGATTTTCTGGAGCTCTTCGCTTGCCTTCAGCTTCCATTTGGCCAGGTTGTGCCACGGTTCGAGTTTGTCGTCTTCTTTCCGCGGGCCGGAGCCGGGTTTGTAGACGTGGGCGGTTGAGCACTCGACGAAGGAGCGGATTCCTCGTCGGGCCACTTCGCGGCCAAGCGCCACGGTCAGGGCGTAGCTGCGGAGTTCGTAGACGTCGTCCGGCTGCGAATGTCGTGTTTCGCCGCCGCAGTTGATCACATAGTCGAATTGTTCGCCATTGGCGCGGTCAAAGATACGGGAGAAGTGCTCTACAACACACGTCAGTACGACACGATTTCGGTTTAAAACGATGTCGAAGTCTGGAGGGCCTCTCACGTTCTCGACTGGCATCGGCCTGAACGAATTTGTCCCGGGAACAAGCCTCCTCAAACTCGGGCGCCAACCAAGCCAACTGGGGGAGAACCTTGTCCACGAGCCTGACCTCTGACGCTAGGTTGTTTTCGTGGAGATAAAGAGCGAGGTGTCGGCCGATGAACCCTGTAATCCAAGACCAGGTCGTCAGTCACGGCGGGAAAAGTGGATCTGATATGAGGGCTGCGCATACCTAGACCACCTACAATCAGGACGGCGGGCTTTTTGTCTTGTTCACCGGTCATGATGGAGGATACAGTGGAAAGAAAATAGATCGTTGCAGGAGTCGCACCCCGCACCCAAATCCGATGCAGTCCACGAATGCGGGGAGAGATGAAAAGGAGATGAAAAGGGGGAGGGGAAAAGGGAGCGAAGTAATCGGTGGTCTAGAAGGGAGCAGCGGACGGACCGGACAGAGATCGAGTACCGACTAGGGGGAGGGAACAAAGATGGAAATGAAGATGGGAGGAAGAGGAGGAAGAGGAAAAGGGAAGAAGGAAGCAGGAGAAGACGATGACAATGCTAATAATAATAATAAGAGGGAAAAATGGGGGAAGGTGGGCAAAGTCACTAGTTGTTAGTTCACTCCCTCCCCATCAAATCCTCATCATCTTGTCACCAACTAACTAAACTACGACTCCGACTTGCTTTTGAGACACGCAACCCAACTCTCTCTGCAACTAATGGTTTTAGTGAGGAAGTGGATCATTTCCATTCTACCGAGACGGTATCGGAGTAAGTCACTACGGAGTATTATCTCCTGCTGACAATTCCTTTAATTGGGGTAAATGCTCACAACCAGCGTCAGATCCGACCTTCTCTACTACGCAATGATTAATTCTCGAGTATCAGACCGCCCGATCCACGGTTGATCCCTGGATACAGGATCATCTCCCACAGGATCACGCTGGGCCACGGGAAACCCGAGGGTCGGCCCAGCACTTCGCAGGCTTCCAACCGAACAAACTCCGTTAGTGCGGCGTCTAGAAATTTCGCCAGCACACTGTGGGTGGTGCGAAATTTAAGGTCTCTGGAGAACCGGGCCTGATTCATCATTTCGTTCCCCTGCCAAGCCACGCGTTGTGGGACATGGTCCATCTCTTCAGGGACACCGTCCGATCTAGTCCCGACTCAAGTGGGTAGACCAAGGAGAGCACAATGGGAAAACAAGAGGGGAGTACGAGGTGGGGAGGGTCAAGTCCATCCCAAATCCAGGGGTAATATGTTCCCAAAATGAAGAGAGACTCCCGATGGAGGAAATCGAGTCAGCTTTGTCATGTTAGTCGCTGCACGGATCCCTCGCACGAGACAACCTTCGGCCACCAAGAGACTCGAGAAAACCCCCGACACGAGCTAAACAGACGACAGTGCTTCAGATTCAGGATGATCATCACAAGGAAGGGGAGGGCAATGCATGATCTGCATCTGACCGGTGGAGATTACGATATTACGCCCTCGTTTCTAACTGTCCCCGGTCAGGTTCTATGGACAATATTCACCAAGGCTTCCTTCTGAAAGCTTACTCGGCTAGAGTCAATAATTCGATCATAATTCCAAATGTTGTTCCACTCGACTACCGACGAGTCATAATTCCCCATCGTTACCACCAGGTCTCGCGATAACTGTACTATTTGTACTCCGTACAGTATCTGCTCGGCTCGCCCCGTCACGTACCAAACATGGAGAACCGGCCGTCGGGAACTCCGTCGTCCCCCTTTCCCAGTGCCAAATCACGGAGACGACGATCTGGTGAAGGTCGTCAATTGACGTCAATCCCTCCATTAATTCTCCGATATATTCCTAAAAACCTGGTCGATCCGCCCATGGTTCGTGCGTGCGGAAATAAGCATTGATAGTTCGGCACTAACACTGTGATTTATTGAATACTCTTCCAGACTTCCAATGCAGTATGATATCCATAGCAGATAAGAAAGAGAAGGGGGGGGAAGACAAAAGAGGAAGATTGAGAAGTGCAAGACAGACTATTATCCATTCAGTTAGACGCACTATCCAACCATGTGCAGCATGACAAGAATCTTGAACTGGCCACTGAGACTACCCTCGAGTCTTTCCTCATCCACATTCTTCCACGAGTTTTCGAGTTCTGCCATAACGTATTCCAGGTCACGGTCCTGTCCTTGGCGGACTTTGATCTCGAAGCTAGACCACTCAAATTTGATAGACGCTGCAACGACAACTTGCGTTGAGGTGTTCCCGTGCCAGTCGGAACTTTCAGCACCAGCTTGCCCCATTTCCGGGGTCTGACATTCATCCGCCATGTGTGCCAGGAACATAGAGGAAGAGATGAACTTCGTAAAGGGAACCCACACAGGCGCCATCTGCTGGTTGGATGAGGAAACAAGAAACTTGGTGTACTTCCAAAACTCCCCTTCTTCTTCGACCTGCGTGGGTGTAGCCAGGGTTTCAAAGGCAGTCGGGATGTTCTCAGTATCGGCTATCTTTCTTCTCTTCGCTGGCTTGGTAATGGTGTCCGAAATCCGACTCGCGACGGCACTGAAAGGACGGATGTCCCGCGGAGTAGAAACAGAGCGCTTTCTGCTCGCGGTGACGGTGTTCTCAAAGGCAGGCTGCTCGTCGTCCGACACATAGTACAGGGTCTTAGCCTTGGGCTTAGTGGTAGGTGCATCGACAATGTTGGCTATTTTTACCTCTGTCTCGCGTTTTTTCTTTCTCTTTTCATGCTTCTTCTCGCGTTTCTGAGAGCTGAACAGGGTTGCATCGCCATACTTGTCCTCACGCATGTGGGGGCTGAACGCGATTACCTCTGGTGAGGATGGTTCCTTTGGAGCAGAAACAGTTTTGGTAGTAGTCAACCTGCCAGAGGTCTGTGTCATGTCCCATTTAGCAAGAATCAAAAAAAGGATATAAGGGTGTAGAGCATACTTCAGCCTGCTTGTCGCTTCGGCAGTGTCTCTTCGCCATTCTCTCCACAAGGATCATGGTAGTGTTGATAATTCTGTCCATGGCATTAGTAAATCACGCCAAGACGGGGGGCGAGGATATGAACTCACTCTTCTTTACAGCGCGGATACACACAGAGCTCTGCAGTGCGTTTGAGGGCTGCTGGGTCGAGGTACTTTTCACGGCCCTCCGAGGTGCCCCAGTAGAGAGGTCCGAACTCCAAAGTGAAGTTTGTCGCGCACTCTCTACGCTCCTCCTCAGAAACCCTGAGCTCTTCCCATTTGAACCCATAGCCCTGGACACTCTGTTTGAGCTTGGTGATGAACTCGCTGTGATGAGCTTGGCCGAGATCCAGAAACATGGTGAAGTCCCTATCACGGTGGCTGGTAGAGAGGCAACCCTCGTCCAGGTCAGCTCTCATGGGGTGAACCTCTACAGGTTCCTTGGCGGGGCTGGGAGAGGGAGTTGATTCCCGGGTTATCACCCTAGAAGTCCTCATTCCCATTTGGTTTGAGAGTGTAGATAGACGTAGGGGAGCCGACCCGGTGAGATGGGTAGTGGGGAGGGTGGAGGGTGGAGGAGGAAGAAGGAGAAGAGAAGAGGACACGAGGGTGGCGGAGAGAAGAATTGAGAAGTAGGTAAAGGGTTGCAAACAAGTCACAACAGAAGAGGTTCTTTTTCAGCCACCTAACGCTTGGTGTGACTTGCATTGGAATTGAATGCGATCTCAATCTGTTCATATGCACGCCAATTGTCTTCAAAGACAAGAAAATGCCTCGCCTTCCCATCATTCACCTGTTTGTATTTGCATCAGATCATTTTTTGAAGACAAGGCAGCGTTTGCAGCTATACAGCATCATGGTGTGACCTTGTTGGATAGGTGTTTCTATCTTACTTACATTTAACGCGCCTCGAGTTCTAATACAACCTTAGCTTCTCTTATCCTGTTCCCTAGTTCTAGAGTTCTTTCTCAATATCTGGACATGATCCCACAACAATGGTAAAACTAATTCCATATACAACTTATGCAGAGTCGCCAGTATGTTTGCCCTCTCAACCCTGTGACTATCTTATCTCATGACCTGGAGGTAGCTGGGTTGGTGATGGCGCTAGGTACAACTGCAGTTTACATAGAAGTCGCCATTAGGTGTACACATGGGTCCGTTCCATCGTTTCCCGTTGCACATACCAACGTCTCTCAAAGTTTCGGCTTTCTTCCAAAGTATAGCCTTCCAAGATATCGACCAAAGAATTCATCTTCTTGACATTTTGCGGCCCCCCTGTTGAAAGCCATACGTCAAACTTTCCATGGCGATCCCTCCTCCTAATTGAAACTGCGAGCCGACTGGCTGGATCCCTCGGTTCTGCTTTCCTAGCATAGGGAGTTGGATGTGGCCTTTCGGAAAGATGAAACCTGCAGGATACCACATCCCCCTCTTGAAGGTCCAGCTTCAGGGATCTCGGAATAGTGAACTGGAACATCCCACATGAGATTGTAGCCATTTGACCGTCATGATAAACGTGGCCGGTTGTCACTGCCTCGGATAGGTACTTCTTCAGGTTCGCTGTCTTTTTATCCTCCAGTGTTTTTCGTGCTTTGGCATGTCTTTCCAAAAGAATTTTCCTGTAGTAGTTGCGAAGTACAGGATCTGGTGAGTTTCTGATATCATTGAATGCATCTCTTGTGTTCTCGGCCCACTCGCGCACAGTTGGGTCCTCTGAACGCAAGTATTGTTGGAAGGCAAGGCGTCCACCGGTTGCGTCTCGTACGGAGTCTTTGTCCCCGGTGAACCCTTGCCACAGGGGCAGTGCGACGTTGAGATGATTACCAGACCAAAGCTTTTGAACCCCCTCCGGTAGGTACTCATCTAAGTGGATGGGGGTTAGTGTCTGGAAAACCAGACACATCCACATCTCTTGAATGTTCAGGATGAGCTGCTCTTCGGCTGTTGATGGCTGTTGATTCGTGGCCAGTGTAACGAAGACAGACTCGATATTGTCATCGAGATCCCATATGTGGTAATGGAGACATGGGTTTCTGCGGCGGCGGTAGGGATCGTTATGCGTCTCAATCCTGATGCAGAGCACTGCTGCCTGCCCAACATACAACCAAAAGATGTCCGGCTGATCCTTCCTCCAAAGTATATGCAAGTACGCGCCACACTCCTTCAAGTCTATAGGATCGCGGCCAATCTCCCGCAGACTTATCAATACATTAGTAAGACTGTAGAGCGTTGCTCCATGTGGACCGGAGGGTATGTACCTTGATAATGTAAACTTCCCGTCCGTACATATATCTCGGACTGCGGGTTCCAACCCATCTTCGAGGATCTTTTCGAGATCATTTATTTCAAGAACGGGCGCATATCTCTCTCCATACTTGCTTTTCACCTTTGCGAGAAGATGCTTTAGGATCCTTGAACGGTCCACGGGCCCCAGATTTGGGAGACTCGGGCTTCGCGTGGCTCCCATGACAAGATTATTCCTCCGTTGCCGATCGTTTCTTTTCGAGCTCTCGTCATCCGTGGCCTCATCGCGCACCTATTAACAAATTGACATAGTTAGCATCAGAACCCCTTCGCTATTGGCATCCAGATCAGGGGATTACTTCTTCAGAGAGGCCATCTTGCGCAGCTAGAAGGTCATATCCGCCACAGTGAAGGCAAGTGTGCCCTTCGCTCCATGAGTTGCAGTTTGTGCATAATCTCGCTACGCAGTCTGTTTTGGTATGGCCTATTTCGCCACATTTCCAGCAGAAGCGACAGAGGCAATCAGAATACCCGTTTTTTCGGCAAGACTCGCATGGCGAATGCATGGTGACTTTGCAAGCGACAAAAAAAGGGAATGGGAAGAGCGCGTGCGGTTGTTTTGGGGGGATAATCAGGTTCAACCAGAGGGACCGAGGAGATTCTTTGAGTGGCTTGGGTGCGTACACAAATGTCCTCCGGCTCAGGAGAAGATGAAGGGCATTCCCGGAAAGAATCCGTTGCTGCTTCCTTCTTAATCCATCTTATAGGAGCATATCCAGTTGATAGCAGATGGAGTATCGATCTGATTATGATACAAGAATACATCTGACGGTTGTTTCGCAGTCATTATCTGGTTCTACAGCTCGCTTGCTGCGGTACGGGGATGATAGGGCAAGATCATCGTATATGAATTATATCAATCTATATGTGTGTGATCATTTCTGGACTAATATGAGAGACATTGGGGATCTCCCTAGCCTCTGAGTAGGATACTGCTGTCTCAACAGCGTACTTGATTTGGAATGCTGACCTCAAATTACCGTCGCATCATACCGAATCCTCCGTACGTAATTGATGCTCTCGGTGCATCATGGACGATGACATGGGCACATGGGAGATAACCAATCTCTCCCGGAATATCTTATCGTCTGGTCAGCCATCCATAGCTTCCAACGGTTCACCAGATCTTTCATATGTCAAAAAAGAAAGAAAATCGTCAAGATAGTTTGAAATGCCTCGGAGATCTCAAGTATTTTATTCTTGCAATGCGCTCGGACGACGATACAGCCGACGTATGAGGAACACATGCAACGAGCGTTAAGCTGCACTCGGTCAAGTAAACATAGAGACAGATCTCTAGTAAGAAAATATATAGGAGAAATGACCGAAGCAATAGAGGGCCTAGAGTCTGGGTTATTGCTCCAAAGACTCAAGGCGAGAAATTCGACAGTAGGGCTCTCACCAAAGAATATGTCATGAACACTCGCATCAAAACTCGCGTCTGGACCTGAAGTACTTTAAGCTTACTAGCCTGGAGGACATCATCTGTGAATTTTGTTTTTTTCTTTGGGTAAATTGTTGCTAACTATTTAGATATGCATCATCTCAGATGGTTGTCCCAGGCTCGGTCCTGAAGCAGAGAAGTCGGGAGCAATGCCCTCCGTATGCACCTTCCCCTACGGATTCGAGAACCCTGATATGCTTTATCGAATAAATGGTTTGCATATGTGGCTGGTTGCATGCAAGTGTTAGAAAAATATATAGGTATATTATAAATAGATTTATAATTTGGAAACAGGGGAAAATAAGAAGGTAAAAAAAAAAAGAATTTAGCATGTCCTGGTTTCGATCCAGGGTCCTGGTGTCTGTTAGATTTGTGTTTGGTTGGCCGAGATGCGGTATAAACGTACCTCCGGGTTATGAGCCCGGCGCTCTTCCCCTGAGCTAACATGCTCTTGGTGGAGGGGAACTCAATTATCGCGTATATCAAGATGCAGAAGTAAGTTTTTGCTTTGGAATGAGAGGCGAAGCGCTGGGCTTGATCAATGATGGGCCTGTCTATATGCTTGAGGCATCGTCCCATCTGCCCCGTACCGTTCAAGTCGTCGAGTAATGGTAGAAGGCTGATTTAATTGTACGATTTTTTGTATAAACATCCATATATTATTGACATGACTTACCCCATCTCATATGCTGGTGATTATGCTCTTTCTCAAAATCAACAAAGGGTGTGTCGTTGAATACTTTTGAAATAGGTAAATGTCAATCCACTTCAAGAGCGGTTGGTTAAGCCCGCGAACTATCAAGATGAAATATCGAGGGAGAAGAGTAGAAGGCAGGATACAACCTTGAATACCACCCCTTCTGCGCTCCCTTTAGCTTCAGAGAGTAACGGCTACCAAGGCTACTTCTCTTCGTCTACCTCTGCACGGGCTTCTGTAGACAACGGACTCTCCGTGAGACGCGCGAGAGCATCATCCAGACCGATCTCCCGCGAAATTTCAGCCTGCCGTTCAAAATCCGACACTGCCGTTCCCTCAGATCCAAAAATGGCGTCCATTTCCTCCAGCGACAGCTGCTTCGTCTCAGGGACCATGAACGCAATGAACAGTGCACCGAGGGTGGTCAGGAGACCGAAGAAGATGTAGGTGCCATAGCGGATGTGCTTTAGCATATCCGGGGTGACCTGTCCAATGATGAAATTGCACATCCAGTCTACGTAAAGCTGTCAATTTCCCGACATCAAAGTCAAGTGATAGAGAGAAGACTTACTGGCCGACGCTCCCAGGGCAGTTCCCTTCGCGCGAACACTCAAAGGCCAGATTTCTGCTATGATAATCCAAGCACAGGGACCTATATATCAAAAGTTAGTGATATCCCGTTTGATAACACCTCGAATATCCGAGGCCTATACTCACCCCAGGAATATCCGAAATGGACCACAAACAACCACACCATAGCGACAGCACCCCAGCCAGCCGCCTGATGCGAATCCCACTGGTTCTCGTTCTCCCCAAAGATCCCCGCGATAATGAAATGACATGCGGCCATGCCGATAGCCCCGGCAATAAGAACAGGCTTGCGGCCCAGATTGTCGACCCAGATGACCGCTGGGATCGTCGCGATGAACATGGCGATGCCGACAACACCGGTCGCAAGGAGCGAGGTCGTGTTACTGCTCATTCCGAGCTGCTGGAAAATGGACGGCGCGTAGTAGAGAACAGCGTTGATTCCGGTGAATTGCTGGAAGAACATGGTGACGGTCGCGACCATGACTCGCCGAAACATTGGCCAGGTCGTGAACAAGCTGGCGAAACCGACGGCCTCCAGCTTGACGTAGCTCCAGGTGTTGGTCCGATGGAGATGGGGGAACTTTTCCTGCTCGGTGCGCTTCTCGAAGAGACTCTGCGCTTTGATCTCGAGGAATTCCAGCTGGAGAATGGGGTCGTCCTCGGGGAGACCGCGGAGGCTCATCAGGACCTTCTTCGCTTCGTTCTCGCGATCGTGGTGGATCAGCCAACGGGGCGAGAAGGGCATAAAGATCATTCCGACGCCTAGAATCACGGCGGGGACGAGCTGCAGGGCAAGGGGCAGCAGCCAAGCGGCGTCTTTTTGAGTCGGCCCAGTCCCTCCGATGTGGTTTGTTCCGTAGTTGATCCTGATCCGGTCAGACGAGATATGATTCGGCACGATTCAGCAGGAGGGAGGCTCACCAGAAAGAGACCTTGGGGATTGGTTAGCGAGAGCAGTTTTGAGCAGACAAGAGGAGCACTTACCATGATACCAAAGGTGATGGCAAGTTGTTGCAAAGCAACCAACGAACCTCGTACTTCTGGCGGAGCGATCTATCCAAGTTCAGCGGTGCGCTCGTAGAGGCAAGGAGGTGACAATCTACCTCTGCATTATACATAGGAACACTCATCGAGAGACTATAGCAGCGTCAGTGCAAATCCAGTTCGGTTGGCTGTCACCCCGGCGCATTGCATACCTTCCCACTCCCATACCGGTGATGAATCGACCACCCAAGATATTAGACGAGCTGCCGTTGTTTGCAGCCGCCGTACACTGTACCACGACGCCGAGACAAAAGATTCCGACGTTCAGAAGGATGGTGTATTTGCGGGAGATTCTTTCGCACAGGAGGCCGGAGTATAGCGCACCGAACCAAGCACCCAGCTCGAGAATAGCTATCGTTATCGTTTAGTTGTTGAGAGTGGGCATCACTTGGAAAGGAATATACCTGTCAGCCATCCTTTCTTTGTCTCGTTGGTGACCGCATCGCCCATCTAGATTTGTCAATATGACGTGTGTTCGCGATGTCGAGAGTCAACGTACATGTTCTGCGAAAGAATACATCGTCACTTATCATAGGTCAGGCCAGTTCTGGTACAAGTAAATCTGGAGTTTGATATCGAGTCACTTACAGACGCCGGAGAAAACACCCTAGCAATCGCAAATCCATTAGTTTCGTTTGTCGCACCTACAACAGAAATCTTACCTGATTGTAACCATAGAGAAGACTGCTCGCGAATCAGCAACGATTGTCACACTCCGAGGCGCAAATTAGAAGACTTACCCTCCGAGACACGCAAACATCGCAATGCCAAATACTTTCCGATTCTGCACAAGCGCTGCTGGGCCGGATGGGCTCCTGAGCTTCGCCTTGCGAATCTTCGCGGCGGCATCCATAGCCGCAGATGTATCGGCGCCACCCATGTTGTCTGTCTACCTATACGTTTTGTCGCTTGCGAAAAAATCTCCGTGGGATAGACAGTTCACTTTCACGTCACACAGGTAAGCGTGCCGTGCCCCTTTTATTAATGTCTCTTCGCAAGAAATGGGCTAAGATCGACGATTTCTAGGTAGTGTCTGGCTATTTTGGCTATTACCATTCTTCCGCATGCTACCTAGAACGCCCCCGCAGGGACATGAGAAGATAGCTGCCGTGTCTAACATATTTAAAGGTTGTTTTCTCTGTCACTGGACCAGTGTTGACAGGGGTCAGAGCGCTCAAGGGACGTGGTTTGTTCCAATGACTGGGGGCGACGGCAGTAGTAAACTACCGAAAGACAGACATTTCTCAGCATTCACCTGACTGGGACCTCATATTCAGGTATAAACCGGCTGAATGACCGGATAAAGACTGTTAATGGGAGTCATCGCCCAGAATCCCCAGGAAAACTTTCGGAGTTCGGCTGGGGATAGGCTCACGAGCAAGGCGCCAAGGTGGTGGAAGGGCCATGGTTGAGGGGGCGGATTCAATTTGCTCCAATTGAATACGGGGGCTTCTTGGACGCCCAGGCGCCACGGAGTCTCCCAGACCGTAGGCAATGCGCCACCTCCGTACTTATCCTTTCTTTCTCTAGCCTCTTCTTCAATACGAAGAACGATAATGCTTGTTTAGGCTTATGCGGCAAATGTGGTCAACTGAGCTTTGCTGGATGCGTCAAGCGTTGGTATGAATGCTTGCGAGATAGGCCGTATTCTAATCGACTGGTCTCTCATGCAGGATATCTACATGTCTGCGCTCTGATTCGTCCTGTGGCTTACCGATCGAATCTGTAGATGACTAACTCGCGATTCGCGTTCTCACCGACCAGATATCGCTCTGTTCCATGGACAGTCCCTTTGCTTGTGAGCTCGAAAATCTCTTCATGTTTTAGAGTCTTCTCCGATGATGGTGTGCGAATCGTCAGGAACATTTTCAGATCAAACGGCCATGTGATTGGAGACAAGTGGAGGCAGAAACCAACTTTGGCTTCTTTATCGACCGTCTCCGAGATGATGGCATACCAAGGTTCATCACAAGCTGAAAAGGTAAGAGGCTTTGTCTGTAGACTGTTGCTTCCGCGATAGGGTGGGAGATTCGACTGAACCAATCGTCTCCACGTAGGTCCGTTGCCTACTATCGGGATACTGGTGATTTGCACCTGGGATATCCACTCGGCTGGCCCCACGAGCCTGTCTACCGGACCCGTACAGACATTTTCGACAATGTCTATGGCCAGATTGTCGTCGCTGATGTTCAGGCATTGCACGGCCGGGAGACCTCGCTGTCTGACCGAGTAAAAGCCCAACTCTCTGAACCCGAAGCGCGAAACTATAGAGGGTCCATTGTCTCCGTCGTCACTCCGCAATCGTCCCGTTGGGTCTAAAGACGGCCTGTAATCCGATGGCTTGGAGATGTCCCAGACAGAAAGTGACTCAATTGGGGCATCATCATCAGCAGTGTATAAGCTGCGATTGGGCTGCCAGATGTAGATAGCGTAATGGGTTTCGCTATGAGTAGAGTAGAATCGGTCTCTTTCACTCAGGGGATGACCAAGGAACATAATCTTCCATTCGTTTCGAAACGTAACACTCCAACCATCCGAGGTTTTGTTCACGTCGAACGACGATGCAAAATGGCGGTGCACTCCGTCGCTGTCATTCAACCAGTGAAAGGCTTTTGGTTCTGCCCACTCCACAACGAGAACTCTCTTCTGCAGTCGCAACCGGCGAATCACTTTCCCTCCAATCAAAAAAGGTACCATGAACTTCCTGTCAGTGTCCAGATCAAGCAGAACGAGGCACGAATAGTCTGCGCTTGGAAAAACCACGAGGCCGTCCTCGTACGTCCAGAACGACTCCGAAAAGGACCAGTCCACTCGCTGCATGAGATGACTGGCATGGTTCTCCCAGGGCTGTACTTGGAACCATTCTCTCTCGCCAGAAACCCCGAAGTCATCGCAGAGTTTGTATTTCTGAACGGATTTGGGCTTGCCGCGGCACAGGTGATGATACCTCAGGGCAAGCTGATCGAAAACCTCGCGCGTCAGGTCGGATTCCCCATTTGCTTCTGCGATGTTGGTTCCGTCCCCATCCTGGAGTTCTCGGACTTCCTTTGCGAATGGGAAGAACTCGGCCAGTAGCGGCACCAGATTGGCGGGACTGCTGAAGGCCTCATTCCACGATCGCGAGACACGGCGACAACAGACAATATCTTCGGGCTCTAGACGACGCAATATCATCCAGAAGATCTCCCGTGGCAGTATTGATATGCCATGAGGTTGTGGAACGGACAGGTCCATGGTTGACTTCCCCCACAATGAACAATGCGGAGAACGGGGGGACAGAGTTTGTTCAGAAATGTGGTTGAAGGGTAAACATTGGCTTGGTTGGGCTCAGTCTTGATCAATGGGGGACAGGCAACAGATGCGCAAAGCGAGTGAGGAGACAGTCTGTCATGCAGGGCGGTCAAGGGGACGAAATCATTGTGCGCGAAGACCTGACAGTTGAAGGGCGGAGAAGTTGGAGATGCGCGTCACATGCCAAGACCAGGCCAGAACCGGCGACAGCTTCAGGACACCTTGCTTCTTACCTTCAGTCCCTTATTTAATTTCTCCCCTGCGCTCTCGCTGACAGGCGGTCATTGATGTATCCTTTACTATGAACATCTCCTTTGAATACTGATCCTCTTCCTCAGATACGCTCACACTTCCTCTCCGCCCCGCCATGATGTGGCAGCCGAGTTCTACGCTTCTCCTCGTGGTGTCCCTTCTCGCGGCCCTCCCAGCCAATGCCGATGGGCTGTACACGAAGAAGTCTCCTGTGCTGCAGGTAGACGCGAAGAACTATGACAGACTGATCGCCAAATCGAACTACACTTCGGTAAGCCGAATCTTTTTTCGACACAATGTACCAGGCGCATACTAACCGGCCCTGCAGATCGTAGAGTAAGCCGCCCTGCCCGCACCTAGCCTGTTCCCAGCTTCCTAAGACGTCCCCCTGGTCGATAACAGATTCTACGCTCCTTGGTGTGGCCACTGTCAGAACCTCAAACCCGCCTACGAGAAAGCCGCGAAGAACCTCGACGGTCTGGCCAAGGTCGCCGCCGTCAACTGCGACGATGACGCAAACAAGCCTCTCTGCGGTCAAATGGGAGTCCAGGGCTTTCCGACCCTGAAGATCATGACTCCGTCCAAGAAACCAGGAAAGCCACGGGTGGAGGACTACCAGGGCGCCAGAAGCGCCAAAGCCATCGTCGACGCCGTCGTAGACCGCATTCCGAACCATGTGAAGAAAGTGACCGACAAGGATGTGGATCAATGGCTGTCTCAGGACGAGAAATCGCCCAAGGCAATTTTGTTCTCAGAGAAGGGTACCACGAGCGCCCTTATCCGTGCGCTGGCCATTGAGTTCCTGGGCTCCATCAACGTAGCCCAGATCCGCAGCAAGGAGTCTGCGGCCGTGGAGAAATTCGGCGTCGAGAAATTCCCCACCCTAGTGTTGGTGCCTGGCGGGGGCAAAGAGCACATTGTGTATGACGGTGAGCTTCAGAAGAAGCCCATGGTTGAGTTCTTGAGCCAGGTCGCAGCGCCCAATCCGGATCCTGCTCCGGCGAAAACCAAGGGCAAGCCTGCGAAATCAGCCAAAGCTTCCTCGTCAGTTGTTCTGGAGGATGAGGAGAACAAGCCAACGGGATCTCCCGACCCAAAGGTGGTGCCGGATGATGCTCCCAAGCCTGCGCAGGTCCCCATCCCCGCGCCTCCCATTGACAGCCTCGCCACCCCCGAGGCGCTGGAGTCGGCTTGCCTAACGCCCAAGTCGGGCACCTGTGTTCTGGTTCTCCTCCCAGAAACGAGCGAGCCTGACGCGGAGCTTTCTGGCCCTGCCAAGGAGGCGCTCGTGAGTCTGTCGGAGATCGTGCACAAGCATGCCCAGCGCCAGGGTAAGCTGTTCCCTTTTTACAGCGTCCCTGCCGTCAACTCGGGCGCGAAGACCCTCCGGTCCGGACTCGGACTGTCGGACGACGCCAAGGCTGTTGAGATTATCGCCCTCAACGGACGTAGAGGTTGGTGGAGAAGATATGAACCTTCGGGCGATGCGGCCTACGGACTTGCTCCAGTAGAAACCTGGGTTGACGCCATCCGGCTGGGCGAAGGGGCCAAGAGCAAGCTGCCGGATGGCGTCGTTGTCGCTGAGAAGGAGGCCAAAAAGGAAGCTTCTGAACACGATGAACTGTAGGTTTGTCATTGCAATAAGTCATTCTGGCGGCGTCGCACGGCCTGTCTGTTCAGATCTTGGATGAAGCCGTGCAACTGTCTGGTGTATCTGGTCTGGAGTGCAGGCGTTCTAGTTGCAGAAAATGTAAAAGAAAAGGCATCTTCATAATCTATCGAAGCTTTTCGAATATAGTTCGAAACCGTTTGCGTATATATATACAAGAGCATTCGTAGACCGATACCCAAACCCATATCTTAACCCAGCACTGCCTGACATAACACCGTCTTATTCATGCAACCCAGTAACATCTTGATCGGGATATCTGATACGTTTTATTCATCGGTCTAATCAATTATGCTTCCCCTTTCTTCCTTCCGTGCCCTTCTTGATGATCTTCTGTCTCTTCGACTCTACCTCCTTGTCGTAGAGCTCTCGCGCAGTCTCACCCTTCTTGCGCTTAGCAGCTTTTGCGGACTTGACGCTGACGGTCGAGGCACCGCCGCTGCGAATCTGCTTCTCGGCTTCTTCCCAGGTGGCACTACCGTTGTCAATTTCGTATCTGTAGGCTACGAATCAGTTATTGTTCATTCGCAGGGGACGGCATCTCCAGCCGTGGTGCAACACTTACTGGTCCAGAGGGAGAGCGTCAATCAGGGCCCTCTGTTTCTCCCGCATCTCCTCATCCACTTGCTGTCCACCCTCGGCAAGCTCCTCTTCCAGCCCGGTTTCCAAGGGCTTGAACCGTTCGTCGACAACCTCGTCATGGGCACCCGAGCCGGCGTCCGCCGCTCCCACGCGATCGGACGGGAGGGTTTCAGCAACAGCGCCCTCGACCAGCGAGCGGAAGTGCGTCGACATCTTCCGGATGATCTTGAGGAACATAGCCAGTAGCTGAGACGACGGCAGGTTCAGCTCCTTCTCGATGGCCTCGAGGTTCTTGCGCTGCAGACCGATAGCCAACAAAATGGACTGCTGCACACCGGAGAGGTTGACCTTACCGGTCAGACGACCGGACATATAGTACTCAGCGATGGTGGGGACCATGTCGAGGATGACATGGTAGTCGAGGAGGTTGTTAGCGTAGCTGTCGATACGCTTCAGGTCAAAGGGGGAGAAGACGGCGTCGAGTTCGGATTTCGTCAGGGGGGATGGGGTGAAGGAGGTGTCGAGTTTGGCGCCGGTCTTGGCAGATTCGCAGATACTGAGCGAGAGTACGGAGGGGAACTCGCGGAACTGGTAGGAGAGCAGAGCGAGGAAGCGACGGTGGAAATCGCGGGCGAAAGCGCCGAGCCAGGAGGCATCGTTAGGCCCGGTGGCGAGGGTGCGCAGCATCACGCACGAGTGCTCGCCCGTCAGCTCGTTGGGAGTCTGACGCAGGTAGACCGGGACGAAGGAAGAGCGCTTCCAGAACTTGTGAAGGGGGGGCGTCAGGCCGTAGCTCACGCCGATGTAATCGAGAGCATCGGGACGGCGTTCGGACAGCTTGCCGAACAGGGGCGGCATGGAGCGGATGTCCCGAACGTGGATATTATCGTCCAAGAGGTTGGAGTTGGTGAGCTCTTCGTCTGTAACCCGGACCATCTCTTCCTGGTTCTCGGCGACATCCTCAGAAAGGCTGGTGAACTTGCCCTCGTAGAAATCAATCAGAAGCTCCATAGCGCGAGATCCATAGCCCATGTTCAAGTACTCGGGGTTGGTGGCAATGCGCACGACTCTGGCACCGGAGAGGCCAGCGAAGTCCTCGTCCTGATACTGTTGGCTGACCAGCCAGGGAATCAGGTCACCTCCAGCGCGTTGGCCACGGGACAGACTGTTCAGCACGCTCTGTCGGCTGATGCGACCTTCCAAGGCGACCTGGATTACACAGAGAGGCTCTGGGAGCTTGGTAGCCTCCTCATCAATGGGCGGTACAAGGACGTAGAGCTGGTGCGCAGGCGCGTCACTCATCAGCTGGAGATCGTTGGGGGTATTCTTGTAGTGACTAGCCACGTAGAGAGCCATCATTTGCTGAAGGAACTTCTCTGATACGGGGTGGAACGAGAACAGCGTGTCGCGGTTGACTTGGAGCAGTTGGCACTGGGAAGGGTGAGGGCAACCCTGTGTGTTCATCTTAGACTTTGGCAGTGTCGCATCCAAGCACAACACCTTGTTCAGCCATTTTTCCACGGAGTCTCCGGGTGCGTATCGGATAGGCTCAGACAATGTGATCTCTCTCAAAGACCGTCCGCCCAAGCCCTTATCCGACGTTTTGGCGATCTTGCCCGTCGAGCGATCCGCAACGTCGATATCATCACCATTGACCTTGGCCCCACCTCTTGACTGCTCACGCAGCTGTTGAATCAGCTTGAGAGACAGTGATCTACCGGTTCCTTCGTAACCGTTGATGGTAGAAGCCATGAAAACTAGGTAAGGACCCATGAGCTTGCGAACCAACGGCAGAGGGATAGCCGCAGCTTCATCAATAACCAGGAGCTCCGCCTGTCCCAAAACATGAGCATCCTGAGGTTGAATGTACTGGATGGTCTGGCGGTGCTGGCGGTGAATGTTCACTCGCACAATGGCTTTGTTGAAATCGGGGTTGGTGGACTGGAGGATGGTGTAATCGACGTGGTCAAGGTATCCAAGAGCGTCGAATCCCTTGAAGACAAATTCAAAGAGGGTCTTCAAGTTCTCCGGGCTGGGAGATGTGATGAAGATGTTGCTGTAACCGTGCGCGACAGCAGCGGCAATGGCAACACCAAGAGCCGCCGATTTTCCTCGACCTCTACCGGCGGTGAGAGTCACGGTGCTGCGGAGCGTCTTCTCAGCAATCGCATCGACGAAGGTAAGGAGGGCCTTCGCTTGGTCAACGGTGCGAGCCACACTGACTAGCGACCCGATTGGCTGGGATTCCGCCAGGCTCTCCTTGATCTCCTTCAATTCCTTTTTCGTGCCCGTCGGATCGGCATCAACGGACTCGGGGGGAGGAAGCTCTTTCACGTTCTTTCCTCCCGAGATCGGGAGAACATTCATCTCGTCGTCGAGGACCAGACACGAATCACAGCTGCCCAGAGAAAGAATGAAACGTTCGTTGAAACGTGCCACCACATCGTCATGCGCCTCTGTCCGGTATCTGGAGTGGATGTCCATCGACAATGTATACAACTGCTTCAGACTGCTCATTCCCTTCAAAAGTAGCACAACCATTCCACCTCCTTCGACGGTCTCGACGGTTCGGGCGAGGAGGTTGGGAGTAATCGCTTCGAAATCTTGCAGGATGCACATGCCGTAGGTATTTCCGAGAATCTTTTCCGTTTCTTTGTAGTACACGTACCGGATCTGATTGAGGGTGACGAACAGTTCAAACGCATCTTCTTGATTCGGCTCGCGGATGCCTCGCTTAACCTCTCTCTTGATCTTGGCCTCGCGCTTCTTGCGGTGACTCGTGAAACCTAGCAGATCCTTCTTGTAAGCCCAGAGGACGGACTTGTTCTGCTTCACGTCGTGGTTGGACATGATATAGTGCAGATTGACAATGACATCCTTCGCGCGATCGCCAACAACGACGAAGAAGCTACGCTTCTTCTCTTGCAGGCCATTCCGGATGAGCGCCGGAATTCGCGAGTCGATTGCCTTGCGCGGCATTATGGATCGCTTCTTCGGTCTGCAGCAAAGGGGGAAAAAGGATCTCTTCGTTCGCAAAATTGGTTGATCCAGAGATATTCCCAAACCTCCAGATACGAAACCAACCTTGAACTTGGAGGTGAAAGAATTGAAGCAAAGAAGCGGGATCCAACAAACTGCCGCGCCAACTGATGCGATTTTTCGATGTCAACCACAGAAAAAAAAAAGTTATCGGCGAAATGCCGGTCGATACCGCCTGCTCGAAGGGACACCGCCCTAGCACGTGCTGGACCTGACTTCCTTTTCCTAAACAGGCTACGCGGATTCTTGGAGCGATGAGTAATCTGAATGACTAACGCGGAATGAGCCGTGTGTACTCCGTAATACGAAGCACTCCGTATCAATCATACCTCAATCTATCCATGACGAGTCCACCAGGGAGCCTTCCGAACGCCAAACTTGTCTACCAGCCATGCCATAGGGCTAGCGTTGACAAGACCGGGAATCGAAGGTATTTTCTCCCGAGCGAGGCTTGATTGGATGTTTCCAATCCATCAGGAATGTTGCAATAGGGACGCAAGCCCCGAAAATTGTTCCTTGTACCCCGAGACTAACGAGGTGGTATAAACAGCATCTCGTCCATGGAACCTTTCAGGACCATTATCTTCGCCCAAAATCCAATTGGTATGCATGGCTTCAGAAAATTCCGACCGATGCCCTGAATCCTGACCGACCATACGCTCTACTAGATCGACCGGCGTACGCTAAAGAATACTATTAATATCAGCAATATCCTAGCAATCCACCAGCCAAGTCATGATCATCGCTGCTGACGTCCTCCCCTTGACCTTCGAAACGACTGGCGAATGGGCCTAAGCAAACCCGAGTGTGGTCGCCTTCCGTGGTCCAGACTGTTTCGTTGACGTATTCACCCACAGCGCGTGGCTTCTCCTGGCTTAACCCTGCCTCTCTTTTTTTTTTTTTTTTTTGGTCTTGTCCCACTCGCAGTTTTTACCTCGTGAAAAAGTAATAATACAACCCCCTGTGGTCGGTCCTTCCACGATTTTTGTTGCTGCTGTTACCACGACCGAGGGCTGAACGGTCCTTTTATGCCACCCTACAGCGCCCAGCCAGCCTGGTCCACCACCACCTAGCCAAACACACCCCTCCCGACTCCCCTTGATGTCTCCACCCAAGAGATTCCCCAGGGACACTTTACCCTAGCCTGTCCGGTTTTCATCTCTCGCTGTCGCGTGCATTCTCCCGATCCCCAATGCACACGGCGATGTGAAGCTCCAGACAATGCAATAATGGCTTTCGGTTCTTCTCGCGCATGAATTTTGGAAATGACTTTCTTTTCTCCTGAATGGGGGCTTCGCGCCTCAGTAGGGTAAACAAAGACGCCGCTTCCCGACTCCCTCGACACTGGAACTAACGCCGCCCGCAGAGTGTTCTTATTGAGTTGCATGTTCATCACGACTTCGTACACGACAACTTTTGCTTTCGGTGAGTCAGTCCGCTCATATACTGCTCTGGAACGAAAGCGCAAGCCTTCGCTACTTCGGGAGAGTGAAGGGGTACCTTCTATCTCGGCTACAGCTAACAAGTTCTCCGGGCAGATCATCCCCTCGAAACTGCCGTTCTCGCATGTTTCCTCACTGGCCTCTCCTTGTTAATATTAAGCCGATTCCTCCACAGCCTACCACAGATCTCCTCTCCGATCCAAAAGTACTCTTCCATTCCGCTTACAGAATTCGACCGACCATCGGTTGAAGCAGTGTCTCCAGCTCTGAGCCATGTCAGCGATACGATCGCCTCCACTGGAACTCCTCATACGACTCGCTGGAAAGCAATTGGCTTCCTCTCCATCTTGGGCTGTATGCGAATCGCCCTCTACCATCAACTGACTCGCTACACCGAGTGTGCACCTTCTGGTTATGCTGTAAGCCCACTTACCCCAGACAGACGAGCCCCGACGAGCTTATGTTTTACTGACCTGACGACTCCGATGCAGTGTGTGATTCCGTTTTTCGTCGCGATATACGATTACTGGCGCAATCAACGTAGCAGGTCCATCCCACAATGGAGCGCACCAGAAGGTCCTTCGAATCCCTCCGTTCACCGAGTGATATCCGTTCTTAGTCGCGTGCATTTCCAGCTTTGCCATAGACGTCTCCGATATGTCATATCAGCTACCTTGCTTCTCCTCGCTGCTGTGTTGACCAACTCCTTCTTGGAAGCCAGACGCACAACCTACATCTGCTCCATTACTTCGAACCATTTTGCGCTAATGCGGATGGCTAAAATCGGGACGGTCATTCTGGACTTCTTAATCCTAGTCGGCGCTGCGGAACTGTCTGGAGACGGTGTACGAGCCGGAAAGAGAAAACACGCACTGGTTTCGTGGGGATATTGCTTTCTCGTGAGTTTGGCCGAATCAGACTGCAGACAGCGGAAAATTAGCTTATTTCTGACTGCGTTGTTCAGGGAGTGGCCGTTTTCTGGACAATCACTACACTTACTATAAACCACTACACTGAGAGCAGTGGCGATTTCGTTAGCTCGCATTATCTGCGAAGCGCTGTGAGTCAGGCGGTCCTCGCGACTCTGGTCGTCGTGTGCGCGTCTCAAATAGTAAGCGACATCGTTACTCTCGTCTCCGGTCATCATTAACGTGACTCAGATCCCTTACTACGGAGTCGTGGGCCTCACTATATTTGGTGGATTTCTCTCCGTCTACTTTACGTGGTCCTCAGAATTGTTCAATGGACAAGAGCCCTATCCATTGATTCGTGCTTCGCAAGCGTTTTTCTCACTTCTGTCCGCTTTCGCGGGTATGATGATCTTTCTCTTCGGCCGAACAGCCTCCGAAGATGAGCCTCAGTTCCTATATGGGTTCAATCTCTTCCTGCGATTACTATTTACGTTCATGTTTGGAGTGGGCCTAATCTTGGTGACCCACCAGCCTAGCGATGTTAACCTTCACCCGATCGATTTGCTCATCTACGAGGGTCGGCAACACCATCAAAAATGGGCCTCCGAAGCTAAGGGGAGTCGAAACCTCGCAGAAGCTGTGCAGCAGTACCGAACGCGGTATAACCAACACCCACCTCCGTAAGTTGTCCCAATTGCCCCCATCGTCGCACGAGTAGGGAAGGTACCTGACCAGAATTAGTGGGTTCGACAAATGGTATGAATACGCCGTGAACAGGTCGTCTGTTGTTATCGACGATTACGATCAAATATACGAAGACATTCTACCGTTCCGGGCTCTGGAGCCCGCGCACATCCGGGATCTCACCCAGAGATTGGCCACGAATCCGCTCAATGATATTGGCGCAATCAGCATTCGCAACGGCTCAGTCCGGGTCCAGGATGGCATCAAGCCGACGCATGCTTGGATGGTCCTCGGTGCAGCTGATATAATCAGAAACTTTGTGGAACATCTCCCAGACATGGATCTGGCCTTCAACTTGAACGATGAGCCTCGTGTCGCAGTTCCTTGGGAGAAGATGTCTGTGATGAAAAACTTCGTACGATCGCAGCAAGCGCCTCCCGACGAGGCGATAGTGAACAGATGGTCCATGAATCGCGATGAAGGCTGGGCACCCATTGAGCCCGCTGATCGGACACCAGAGACGATGTTTATAGACAGCTCTTTCAAGAACATCTTCGATCGCTATGTGAGTGCCACTTGCCCGCGTTCGTCGAAAGCCCGGTCCCAGCGTATCTGGGATCGGAGGAATCTTTGTGTGCACTGTGTTCGCCCGCATTCACTGGGTCAGTTCCCCTCCGATTGGAGAGTGGCCTCGGACATCTGCCACCAGCCCGATCTGGCCTTCCTACACGGTTTCTTCATCTCTCCCGCCTCCTTCAGGGTCACGCAAGACCTAGTCCCAGTCTTCAGTCAGGGATCGGTTTCCGGTTTTAGCGATATTCTATTCCCGAGTCCTTGGAACTATGTGGACAAGGTCAAGTACGAACCGTCCGCCGAATTCCCTGACATGGACTACAAGGACAAGTCAAACGACCTGTTCTGGATTGGCGGCACTTCCGAAGGCATGAGCCTCAATGGCGAGTGGAAAGGAATCCCGCGACAACGGCTTAGCCACCTCGTCAACAACAACACTTACAACGATGTCTCCCTTCTCCTCCCCACAACTAGCGACCCGGACACCTTTGTCTACCAGACCATCAAGGGCGGAGCGCCAGCAGACACCTACGGCCTGAATGCCTCAGTGCATCTCACGGACCCGATTCTGCGGTGCAGACAGGATTGCAATGACCAGCAGGCCGAACTCGGCACTGCAGGACGCGTCGAGTTCCAAAGCCACTGGGGACACAGGTATCTCTTTGATGCGGACGGCGCAGGTTTCAGCGGGCGTTTCCTCCCCTTTCTGCAGAGCCACAGCCTTCCGTTCAAGACCGGGCTGTTCCGGCAATGGTTCGACAGTCGCATTACGGCGTGGCTGCATTTCGTTCCTGTTGATGTGCGACTCCACGGGCTGTGGAGCACCCTGGCGTACTTTGCTGGTGTCGACAGCATCGGCCAGCGCGAGGTCCTCCTCAAGCCTCATGAAACTGAAGGCCGCTGGATAGCCGAGGAAGGTCGTAAGTGGGCACAGAAAGCCATCCGCAAGGAAGACATGGAGATATACTTTTTCCGGCTGCTCCTCGAGTGGGGACGGCTCACGGATGACCAGCGAGATTCGCTAGGGTATAGACCGTGATAATGTTGCCTCGCTTTACTGTGTTGCATTCACCCATGTGTTCATGTATATTTCCCCCATTGTTATTAGATGGCTGGCGTGACGATTGTGTTGATGTTGCATGCTGTCATTGCCATTGCATTGTTTGATTCCCACCTTGCATTCTTATGATATAATGTGTATATAGCTTTTTTCGTCCAGTTCACTACTACAAATAATTAAGAAGAGTATACATAACCAATGGACGGAGACGTCAATGATATATATATCCTAGCGAGAGTATGAGTACGTACAGACGAGTCCATCGTCGATCATCTAATCATGTCAAAAACGAAAGAAGGGTATACTAAAAGCTCCAACTCTAAACAACCATTGAACACCGTAAAACCAATGAGACTACGCGGCATGACCAAGTCTCGCATGCTGGTGCATCTTCACTAAGCCGGACGGCTTCGACGGGGCATCCGGAAGCCCGCGCGTAGTCGAGCTACCCTGTTGATAAACCCTGAGCGAGTTGATGGACCAGTAGGCATCACGAAAAGCGGACGGGTTGTTCGCAACGTAATTCTCGCAGGACGAGGCTTTGGACGCACAGCTAGTCGAGCCCCAGGTGGCGCCGGCCCAGCCGCCGCAAAACGTGGTATCAAAGACCTGCCAAAGTCAGCTACATTCTGGAACCCAGCCAGCACAACAGAAAAAAAAGAACACATACAATCTGCATCCCCTTAAAATGCGCATCGATATCGCACTGCCCCGCGAACCGCGCACTGGGCGTCCCCCACGAGCCCGGGTCGGGCGTCCCGCGCGCAATATCTCCGGGGATGCTCCCGCGCGAGAAGAACCAGATACTGATCGCGTCGGACGTCCACTCGGTGGCGAAGACGCCGCCGTTGGCGGCGTTGAAGCCGGCGCCGTAGGACGTCGCCGAGGCGTCGGTGATGCTGCAGCCGGCGTTGGTGGGCTGGTCTGGCGCAGCGTCGTAGCAGTTGCTTGTGCCTAGGGAGCCAGAGAAGCCGGAGCCGTCGATTCTGCAGCCGTTGCTGGTGTGGCTGGCCATGGCGTTGTGGGTTTGGTCGTGCACGCCTTCGATGATGTCAATTTCCCCGTTGGTTGGCCAGTTGCTGCCGAGGAGCCAGCTATCACTTGCTGTTAGTGGGGGCCTTTCGTTGTGGGGAGCTTAGGGGGGAGGGGGGAGGGGGGGCAGTACTAGGCAGGCCAGGTGCCGCAGATGCCGCCGGGCATGTGCGCCAGGTCCAGGATGAAGAGCCCATGCGTGTAGCTCTTCTTGGAGGTGATTCGGACGCTCTCACGGCCGCCGCTGGCGATGTTCTTGTAGTCGACGCCCATGTAGACGGAGCCGTTGGGCGAGGAGACTAGGCCGTCGGCGTTGGCAGTCGCGCGGTCGACGTACTTGACGTAACCATTGGTGGGATCCGGGGAGGTGAAGAAGTCGAACTTGTCGAAGAAGGACGAGCCCGTGCCGAAGTCGTCCGCCAGGGAATACGACGCGGCGTGGGAGAGCTGGGTGGAGAGACCCAGGAGTGGGAGAAGGGTAGGGAGTAGATACATCTTGCAGGGGTAGTTTCGGATTCTTGGTGCTGAAAGATATACCACAAATTGAAGACAGTATCCAGTACTGTTTATCCAGGCAAGAGAAGGTGTATGTATATACGAATGATTGGGAATATAAAGCGGATTGTTAAAGGAATGGCGGCATCAAGCCTTGTGGCACAAAGGAGCGTGTGTTACGGAGAGAGGCTTCCTCCCAGTCTGGGAACGAAGGAAAACAATATATTTATACTCCTGTGTCATCGCAGGCGCAGGGCGAAATTTCCGTTCTTGACATCCACTATCGAAGCGTGGCGTCCGCCATGACGCGCCCACCCGACCAGGCCGTGAGACCTGTCAGAGCCGGAGCCATGTGTGTTGACTGGGCGCGGAGAAGCCGCTGCCTCAAAAATGGAGGTCCATGTGAACGGATAAAGATTCATGCCTGAAGAGACGGCATAAGGACCAATGGAAAATAGGGTACCTGGATGGACCTATGGTTGAGCGCCAAAGGAAAACCGGGGCAAAGGCTGACAATCGATAATACATTCCATTCCTTCCAGGTCGGTGGCAATGACAGGCGAACCGGAGGCTTTCCCCAGGTCGACGGCCGGATAGAGTTCACGATTACCAAGGATGCAGACGGACTCGGACCAAATGATCGAGTTCGAAGAATGAGAGATGGCGACGGAGTACAGGCCGTTGTCTGTATCACCCCTGAGACACCACTGGAGCGCTTCAACCAGGAGCCATGGATACACGGCGACACGGACCTTCTCCGTGTCTAAGTGCCGTCGGACAAGCTCCAGACCCCTGGCTGCGTGGATGTGCTCAGGTGGGCGGTCTGGATGGAGGCTTGCGGCGGTCGATCTGACATAACATGAGTCGAAGCGTCCCCGGTGTCTGACAGCCGTTGTCACAGACCAGTTGAAGGTGGGGAGGACAGCCAAGCCATTGGAATGTGGCGATGGCCCTAGGCGTGACTCTTGGTGCCGATCGAACCGGAGCGTAGGAAGCGACGATCACCGGGCATCCATCTGTCGGAGCTAAGAGGCACGCGGAGATCCAGCAGATCCAATGAGCTGTGGAGGAGAAGCGCTCCGCATCAGCAGGACGACAGTGTAACCTGTTTAATCTTCGGGAAGCGAGGAGCTGTAGATGCCGAATGGAACCCAGTGGAGAAGGACAGGAAAAGATCCGAGATGCAGAAAGGAAGATGCAAGGGAGATGGGCTTTGTCATCCGGCCTGCATAACTAACTAGCGAGGGCTGACCACCTCTGCGGCTTCGTCTGGTCAGCCGACGCATCGCCAGGCGGCAGCGCATCCGAACGATCATCCGCCGCTAGTCGATGAGCCTAAATTGTGGTCAGTCAGTTCGTTCCATGGATCAGCCCGCCTCTCCCGTCATGTTGCCACCATCCAGAAGAAGAGAAGGACGGATTTAAAATAATATGCATAACATGGATATCAAAAGACACATGGGGATAATAGATACATAGGCTCGATTAAGGTCGTCAAGTATGATGATGATGGTCATCGCTATGTACAGGACAAACTGGGCACGACAAGCCCTCCCAATCTGGTCCTTCGGCCGGGAAGCGGTGGCCAGGCGCTCGCCTCCCCCGTCCGCTAGGATCATCTAGCTCAAGCAGACACTGGCGGTGGTAGAGATGTCGACAGGAAAATACCACCGCGGGCCGTGCCGGAGGCATCTCGTGGTCATCCCCCGAGGAATTCCACCCCCCATTCGCCATATCCTGGTTCTCTTCATCATGGCCGCCCTCGTGAAGATGCATCAAATGTCGCGCCTGATCAGCGTCGGCCACGGCAACCCCCTTCCCTTTCCCGCGTGCACTCGCGGGATCAAGCTGTCCCTCCAGTCGTCGTGCAAGTCGATGCTGCTGGCTTACCGCCTGCTGGGTTTTCCATGCGTCCCAGAACTGGGATCCTACGCCGGGTCCCCAGATGCGTTTCCGGCACAATTCACACACCTGTCCTCGCGGGCGCCATCCCCGTTGGCGCAGCCTCGTCACCTCGTCCACATGGACAAAGAGGTCTCGATCGAGCATCCCATTGGCCAGCGCGAGGAGCGATTTCTCATAGGTGTAGGCGGAGAAGATGGACGCCAGAACGGCTCGGAGCTCCAGGAGAGAAGGGGACCAGCGGGCGGCGCGTGTGAGAAATGCTCGCAAGATGCGAAGGAAAGCAACATCGCTGCGTTCGCCGTTCGCCGACCCACCGCCGATTCGCACGGTGCTGGAAAGCAAAGCGCTGAAGACCTGCTGAACCAAGTTACGGAAGGATGTGATCAACTGAATAGCATTGCTTCCCGCCAAGTGAGGGGCAATCGGAGCCAGTTCTGTCATGCTGTTCTCAGCATGTCCTTTGTGAACTCGAGCAAAGACGCTGCTCGCAATGCGAACGACAGCCTCGATAAGGTCTAGCCAAAGCTCTTCGTCGAACGACAGGGCCTGATCCATAGCATGCTTTTTAGGCCCATTCCTCTCAGGCGCTCGGGGCTTTCGGGCGGTTTTCGTCTGGCCCTGGCAAAGCCACGTTCCGACCCGTGCATACTTCTCCAAGGATTCGACAAGATCATCAATCGCCTCGGCGGTGCTGGCAGAGTCCGGGCTTTCCTGTATACTCTGCAGGATGCCTACAAGACCCGACTCAAGGGTTCCCAAATGGGTTATCAGGCGGTCCATGGCTGCTCTGACTTCACCCTGTCTGGCCAGGAGAATAACCGCCGCATCCACAGCACCGCTCTCCTCCATCGACGGTAAAAGTTCCTCCAGTCGGACATCCCCCACTCGTAACTCATCCACAAAGTCGGCAACCTGAGACGGGTTGTATCGGCAAAGTAACTGGACATATCGCTCAAGCATCCAATTCTCCGCTGGCTCTGCTGGGCGGGCGTCAGGCACAGACTGCATTGTCGATTCAACGATGACCGCAAGGTACCGGTACTGGCCGTAGGCATCGTCTTTCAGCGCGTCAAGGAACGTTTTGTGGGCCTCTGGAGCGAAATCCTGCATCGTCTGCGCAGCTTTTTCGACATTGGTCGCTGCTAATTGACCTGCATGGCTCTTAACCACGTCCATAACGTCCCGTATCTGCTTTTTACCTAGCCTGGAACCAGGCCGGAGACAATCCTGTAGACTGGTAAAAACAGCATCTTGTTCGTTCGGGTCTTCGAGATAAGTGAGGACTAAGTCGGGGAACAGCCGTTCCGAACGATAGGTGGATTTGAGAATCCGGTAGAAGCGCGCTTCCCTGAACAGAGGGATCAAGCTCTGGATGTCTGGGGGGTGGTAGATCGACAACAGATACTCTGCACTGAGTTCACAATCCTCAGCCATCTCTTGGAGAGGGTATTTGCACAGTCGCTCCAGAACCTGATGCAATGTACTCCCAGGTAGAAGGATGTACTGAGGGTATTTGGGCAGATTTCGAGCCACAAACATATCGAGATAGATGGTGTCGGATGCTGGGAAAGATGCCGAGCTCATGATCTGAAGCATTATGCTGATCAGGTATTGTCGGTTTATCGAGACGCCCTGAAACGGAGTCTCCTCAGTATCTTGCTCGTTCAGGAAACTATCTTCGAACGCTTCATTAAGCATGCTCATGAAACTGGGGGTATCGAATTTCAAAATCTTCTGAAGATCTGCAAATGAGCCGTCTGACTGGGACCGAGCTCCAGTCTCGGTGCCAGACAGATTTCCTGAGAACAGATACTCGTACAAAGCCGTCTTTGCCTTTGTAGCTTCTGCATCATCCATGTCATCACCGGTCGGATAAATGCGACCAGTCAACACGAACGACAGGTACGGGAACATCTTCATCGCATTGTTGTACTGCTTGAGCTCGTCCGCAGAGCTTCCGTTCGCCAGCGACTCTGTCGGTGTAACAAGCCCTAGGAGCTCCTGGAGGGGTCCCACATAATCTCCCAGACAGCGATTCCAGACGTAAATAAATGCGTCATATAGATTATGGTGCTTACACAGAGTCGTCACCTGGTCAATATCCATCGTCGTCGTGTCAAGCAGGCAGATTATCTCCTCCAAGCGACTGGCAGTGTGGTTCGTCGAGAAGTGGGTGATCAGGGCCTTGACAGCCGTTGGTGGTAAGGAGCGCACAGTCCCTTCAATGATATATGGTTCAAGGGCATCAAGAAAGAGCCCCTGCGAGTCCTGTTCTTCATACCAGTTGAAGATCTCGTCCCAGAGAAAATCCTCGTCAGCCATGCAAACGCAAGCCGCGATAGAAACCTCGGCTAGCTCCTCAAGTTGTCGGCTTTCAAGCGGCTCGTTGTTTGCCTCCACATTTCGGCCAAACGCGTACTTGAGTGAGGCCGACACCATTTCCAACAGCTTCTCTCGAACGATGGGCTGTCGCAGCGCGTCTTCGTCCGGCAGGCCGACCGTCAATTTCTCCGAGTTTCCCTTGTAATAAGCCGTCGCCAACTTGATCGCTCCGATGAAATCGCCTGCCTCCATGAGCGCAAGAAGTCGGTCAGCCCAGTTCGAAAGGCCTCCGACTAGCGTTTCGTTGTATCCCAGCAAGAACAATCGCCCCTTGTAAGACCGAAAGCTCATGTAAAATGCATCGGCTACGACACCATGCATTGATGTGTCTTCTTCATTGAATTGCTCGACCAACGAATGAAGCTGAGAAGAAAACAGGTCGACGTGGTATATGTGTCTGCTAAGCAGGTCAACGGCGTCTGTCACGCGCATGGAATGATCCTCCACGATCAGCAGCTGTTGGGTGATCGTGAGAACTGCCAGCACCGAGCGACTTAACCATTGAACGGCAACAATGGCTTCTTCGGCCTTCCATCTGCTGCGTGCTTTGAACTCTAATGTAGGGGGTCGGTCCCTATCGGGCGAGTCCTCGGTTTCCATTTCGGCGACATCCAGCACAGTCAGAACATTCGACCAACAATACACAAGTTTCGTTTTCGATGTCTGCGAATCTTTTCCTTTCAGGCGAATTGCTGGGAACCACGCCAAGGCGCCTGTCATGGCGCCGTGGGCAGCCACCTCCTTCGGCCGAGGCGCCTTGTGCTGAGTATGGGCCACGGGCGTTGTAGACACAATGACAAGGAGGTAGGGCGTGAGCATGGCAACTAGTCCCAGCGTATCGGTCGGTTGCTCGACATTGCCTAGTGGAAGGGGCGAAAACGCGAGCACGGAGCTCGGCTTGCGGGGCCGATTCCCATGAGAGATGTGTTGGGGATATCGACCCAGTATCCTCGTGGTCTTCACTGTACGCCCAACTGCGCCCATACCTCGAGTTGCCAGATGAGAAAACGCCATTCCTCGTTTGTCGGCAGACACCAGCGCCGTGCGTCTGGTGCCAAGGAAGCCGATGTGAATGACAGCAGATCCCTCAACGTGACCATCAGAACTCCGAGTGTCGACTTGGTTCGCGGGAATAGGGGGTATATGGAGGAAAGGCCGCGCAGATTTGGAGATCTCCCACGTGAAGATATCGCCCGAGACATGGCCTCCGGCAATCGTGGAGTGATCTGCAGAAAGCGCCAGCGATGTAATGGCTCCGCATTCGATCGCTTTTGTCCCTGTACCAATGATTGTTTTCAAGTTCTGTTGGTAATCAAACACAAGAATAATCCCCTTGGACGTCCCAATGACGATAGTGGTAGTGACAGCTAGACAAGTCGGAGAGCCGAAGTTCCGCTTTCCAACTTCCGAGAAGGCCTGTCCGGTTATCTTGCGCAGCTTCGTCCACCGCACGACATCCCACGGCCCTTGGGGGGTGTCGGTCCCGGAATCTACAGTAGCGGGGGATAATCGACTGGTGAGCGACGACTTCCGGGAATGTATCTGGGCTAGAACGGGCGAGGACGATCGTAAACCGCTGAAGGAGCCGGACGAAAGACGAGACTGGAAACGAAGATCGAAGGGGCGGTGCGACGGGCTAGGACTGGGGCGAGGAGAGCTTCGCAGGGTCAAGGCGCTGCTGCTTTGCGACGACGGCAGAGAGCCCTGGATCATCAGCGGGCCACCGCAACAGAATCGACAGTTATTAAACTCACATGTAAGGAAGGGAGATCGTCTGGCGTGGACGCGGTTTCGTCAATGCTACCAGGGGTATCGCCGGATTGACCGGGCTGCGGCGACAATGAGGCATTGGGGGTTCCGGCGGAGATGGAAGAGATGTGATTCCCAGCGGGTTCCTGGTCGGAACTGGCTACCACTGGAAGGTCGTCTTCGGCATGGGCCATTGAGGCATAGTCGACGAGCTCTTGCGACTTAAACGCCTCCCCAACACCGTTCTCCTCCTCCGCGGCATGGCCCAAGTCGAGCTCATCCTCTCGTGCCCGGTCATCACTGCCCTCGATCATGGAGCTCATCGGCGAAGAGTTCGCATTACCATCGCTCCTCCACTGTTTTCTGGCTATCAGATCGAATAAAACCGGTGGAATTTGCGGGTGGTAGCGGCAGTAAGATACGGATCGACCGGGGGGAGAGGTTGTAATGACGGAGTTGTCTGACGACCCACGGAGTTGCTTCGAGCCAAGCTTCCACGAATCCGGAGAATAGAAAGGGACCGGTAAAATTCCAGGGGGGAGAGCCGGATGAGAGAAAGGATGCAAAGAAACGAGGAAATTTGAGAGGTTGAAAAGGACAGGAAGGAGAAGAAGAAGAAGAAGAAGAGGTAGTCGTAGACTTAGGTGATGGTGGTTGAGGGGGCGATGCACTCGATGTGATTGGGTTGATTCGAAGTTCGGCTACGGTACTTCATCTAGCTACGGGAAGTCACCCAACTCGATGTACCCTTGAAGGACCTCTACTCCCACGATTGTATTTTCTTATTGTTTCTTACTCCGTGCATGAATGGGTGTAAACAATAATCGCAATGATGAGTACATCTCCTTGCAGGACTCTACATGGGCAGAACATCAGTCACTGCATGTATGTCGTACATGACACTCGCATAAATATATATTGGACCGTGCCTTCGGCTCCAGGAACCTCACAAGCCCTACATGCATACAGACATCATCCACAACAGAAGCTCATCTGCACAAGGCCAGCTTTTTCTGACAATAAAGTACCACGATGTCTCATGCTAATAAAATCACTAGGCGTGTCTCCTTTGCGTGACATGTTCCTGAACACCTCATGATCCCATCGGCAGAGGGGCCGCGGCTGACCCCTTGTTGTACAGAACATGCTGCATTCTCCGTGACTCGGTCATTCGAATGTGGCCTCTCAACTCTGTTTGTCAGAGCATATATATCACCATGAACGTCCGGGGCTTGACCACAAGGGATATGGCTGTATCGCGTTCCAAGACTGACACACTGACAAGATAGTCGACCATGGTGATGGCATCCCGCATATAGCCAGAGATACATATACGATGAATGCAAAGCCCTTTCTCCTGCCCCCAGGCATAATCCCTCTCCTTCTACTCTTCCTCCTCCAACTCCCAACCGTCACAGCTGCCACCTGCAATGGCCAATCCGCCTACTGTGGTCGCCCGTACTCCAGCCTCACCCAGATGGGCGCCCACGACAGCCCCTTCGTCGGGCCCCTCCCCCAGCATAACCAGAACATCGACGTGACTGCTCAGCTCGACATGGGCATCCGCTTCCTCCAGGGCCAAACCCACAAGGCACCCCCCAACGACACCCTGCGCCTATGTCACACATCCTGTGTCCTCGAAGACGCGGGAACTCTCAAAGACTACCTCGTCACCGTCCGGGCCTGGCTGGACACACACGCCGACGATGTGGTGACGCTTCTCCTCACGAACGGCGACAGCGTGCCCGTCAGCCGCTTCGACGAGACGTTTGCAAGCGCCGACCTCAAGAACTATGCGTTCGTGCCGGCATCGTCCCCAAAGACGTTGCCTGTGTCCTCGTGGCCCAGGTTGGGAGAGTTGATAGGCAACGGGACGCGGTTGGTCGTGTTTCTAGGTGAGTATGGTTTGCGCCAAGGGCATATAATCTCGGGGAAGCTTTGCTAATGTCATGGTTGTGATTGCAGATTACGGCGCTAACATGGCCTCTGTTCCGTACATCCTCGACGAGTTTGCTTATTTCTTCGAGAACCCATACGGCGAGACGAACCCCTCGTTCTCGAATTGCAGCATCGACCGACCGTCTGGTATATCGGACGATGGACGGATGTATATAGTTAATCATTTCCTGGATCTTGATATTCTGGGCATCAAGATCCCGGACAGGGAGCATGCCTCCCGCACAAATGCGGCTTCTGGAGATGGCAGCATTGGCGCGCAGGCTGATCTGTGTCGCTCAAAGCATGGTCGACTGCCGAACGTAATTCTTGCGGATTTTGTCGATCAGGGCGAGGTCATGTTGGCGCAGAATACGCTAAACGGCGTGACGGGTTGAATCCACTCGCGATTCAAACGAGCAATGTCTTGTCATATGCAGATAACTAGTTCATGCATTGGCTTATGATCGTCACTGCACAATGTGTACATGTATCAAAGCTCCGTGTCTATACAATATTTCTTTATCCTGCCCGGCGCTATAAGAATGCACAAGAGTATCCCCGATTCGGTAGATTCTGTTTCCAAAGACCAACAAAACGAGGGTATTGACATAAAGTTATATAAGAAAACACTGCCTACTCGTCCAGCTCCAGCTGCATTTCTCGTTCTGTGACAGTCAGCTATTGGTAAACGAGCATTTCATGGACTGTCAATCAATAAACATACCCCATAACTTGTTCGCCGACGCGACAATAATCTCCGCTTTGGCGAGTAGCTTTGTGAAATAGCGCTCAGCGTCCGCAGGGTCCAACTGGTTTTTATGTGCTTTGCGTGGGTTCACCTGTTACACGCATCAGTACGGAGGTGGTACATTTGATCTAGATTCCAACATACCGTCATCAGCACTGGCACCAGGTCTTTTGCGTCAGCCTCGGCTAGCGCTCGTAAGTTCCGAAAACCATTTTCACGGAGAAGCCTTGCTGTCCACCCTTTGACATAAGTCACCTGCGCCATTTCCAGCAAGTCGGCGCGAGCCCCGGCCTCGAGCCGGTCCCGCATATGATCCAACACGGCTGCTAGCATGCCCCAATCCATACGTTGACAAAATTTCACCATGCCTGCCGCGAACCCATGGCATTGCTGCGCTAACGTCTGGATCGCCCCGCGGGGAATACGGTAGCGATTCGCAATGACCGATAGCGGCACCTCGTTGCTCAGGTCTCGTAGTTGGAAAGCCGTGTACGCACGACGATAAATCCGAGCTAACTTCACCTGTTCGGGGGTACTCTCCTTCAGGGACGCACCGCTCTGGACCCTGTAACCATTAGTATATTCGAATGGGCCAACAGGCTGCGCGGAGAAACGCAGGTTGCGTGTCTTACATTGTATTCACAAAACCCGGCTGTACCCCGGCGAATTGTAAGGCGCGCAGGCCGCTCTCGTCGAGTTCGTCGAGCTGATCCCGAAAGACCAGCCAATCGATCTGGGTATTCATCGCCATTTGGAGAGGGGTAAACATGTAAAATATGTGCATATCCCCATCCATCACAAAGGCCTGAAGGGCTCGACGCAGTTCTTCGTGTACGAACAGGCCATCCTCAGGCGCAAATGCAGAGGCGACCACTGCCTGGCCAAGTTGAGTGGCCCTATACGACTCGTCGTCGTTTTCCTGAAGGAGCTTCTCATTAATTAATTCTTCGAGTGCCGAGTGCATGAGGTTGTACGCAATTTTCTTATCCATCGTTCGATAGAGCAGGGTACATTTCACGTATTCCTTGATCGCATCATAGCCCGATACAAGACCCGTGGCAATGGCTTCTAGCAGCGCTCTTTACGGAGTTAATTGGGGGCGGTTCTAGTCACAGTATCAAGAGACGTACCGTTTAAGACCCCGCTTTTCCGGCGCGAGACAACTTTCAATCGCCGGCATATCAGCCTCTAAGAGATCGCAGACGGCTTGAAGATCGGATTTGCCACATATCAAGTACGTCTCGCCGACCTCATCCTTCCCCTTGCGGCCGGCTCGACCACACATTTGGCGACTTGACCTATTAGTGACAATCATGATAAGAGAATGATGACAACTTACAGCATCGCTGGCCCAACCGGTTCTCGCCCCATGCGAGCCCCGTTAATTATGACTCTCCTCGCAGGCAAATTCACGCCTGCAGCGAGGCTACAAGTAGCCAAAAGTACTTTCAGCACCCCCTGGTCGTAAGCCTGGGCAATCAGCTCCCGCTCCTCCGTGGTCATTCCCGCGTCTGACGTCAACGTCAGCCATGGCTCAAATCTCATTCATTGATAATGGTCAAGTACTCACGATAGAACCCCACGCCCTTGATAAGCGTAGTCTCGAGGACAGAATCAAGGCCACTAGGAAGGCTTCGTAATTCAGCAAGTAGGTCTAATCGTTTCCCAAGCTCTTCCGGGTCAACGACAGACTGTGCGGGCATCGCCTCACTTATAGTAGAGGCATGGATTTGACAACCTTGACGACTACCACAGAACACCAACGCACCGTATCCGGCAACTGCGGTGTCCACTGCCAGAGCGACCATGGCGTTTGTCGTGGGATTCGCAAATTCTCGCAATTTTGAAGGTTCAACGATGCGATGTGGAGGCATTGTGTCGGTAAGGGATGCTGTCGGTGCTGACGCTAGTTTGGTGATCGTCTGAAACAATTGTCTCGAGGTTGCAGCGGGATAAATGGCATTTTCAAACACTAGATAATCATCGATAGGGACTGGTCGATAAGTCGAGACAAAGTAGCTGGCATTTATCCACTTAGCCAGTACTTCCGTATTCTTGACAGTTGTCAGATCCCCTCGACACAACCACCTTAGATATGACTTACAGAAAGCGTGGCACTCATGCCGATGATTTGGATGTTTTGTCGGAGTAACAGCAGCTTGGTGACCATCAGCTCTATGAGATAGCCACGATGTTCATCATCCAACATGTGTAGTTCATCCAGGACAACAACACCCAAGTCTCCAATAGTGCATTCTTCAATCGCCGTGTTGATCAAAGAGTTTGCCTGTATCATGAGTCAGAAGAACTGAAACGATACAAGAAAAGAGCATAAGGGCTAAACCTTCTCTATGGTGCAGACGGCGATATCAGTATCGGCCCAAGATGCCGATGTCTTGCTGCCACCGAAGTAGCCGGTCACCCGAATTGAACGCTGTAGTTTCTTCCAGCGCTGTTGATACGGCTTCAGCGGAGCCTTCGGATCCTCATCAGTGTCAATGTACTTCTCTACATTTTGCACGATGCGCCTAAGCCACTGTAGTTTTTCCTGGACCAAAGCGACGTAAGGTAGCACAAGAATCGCTTTGCAGAAAGGGTTCTCAATGATGCGTTTGAGCATCAGCACATCGGCGACGAGGGATTTCCCTCCCCCTGTGGGAGCGGTGTATACCAGATGGCGGGTCCCCTCCAGCAAACCGGGGGCCTGTAAACAAGACGCCTGCCAAGGATAGATGTCGGTGATTCCGAGAGAAGCAAAATTGGCGACCATCGCGGGAGACAGATTATATCGAGGATGATTTAAGAAAAGCAGGTCATCCTGATTATGCCTATGTCGATGAGGGTCTGCGTTGTGTTGCCTGGCGTTTGCTCCTGGGATGGCGGCCGTCACGGAAACGATTTCGCTGGCAACTAATCGATTACGTCCAGGGACCAAGGAGGGACGAACAAAGTCGACTTTTCCCGAGACCGCTCCTTGATATTGACGAAAGCGTGTGCTGTTGGGAGCGTTGGAGGTATCTCGTATACTTAGGGCCTTTTCCGGCTTGTTGTCTGCAGAAGACTCCGCGAGTCGTTTGTGGCCAGCCAATGGAGTTACATTGTAAGTCTGCTGGCGGGCAACATCAATAGACGTCTGGAAGCCATGAGTCTGAACTGGCTTCCCGGACTGCGCGGACATTCCTCGATTGAAATTCTAGTAAAGAATTAATGGAATGGGCTCTGGATGTGATCAACAAATACTCCAGAGTAAGCTCCTAACAACATTACAAGACAAGCAGATTTCAGCCCAACAAACAGGGGTCCCTGGGCAGTGGTCAGTAGGAGAAGGAAAAAAAATTTGAAGTGATCCCAATCAGCTCAACCTGTTCCTGTAGGCACCTACCTCATCTGCCTGCCTGTTGATTTGATTATTATTGATCCAACGAGACTAACGCGGGTGTGTAACGCGCTGAGTCGTTTCGGGAAGCTGCCGCGGGGCCTGTCTCAGGCACCAGGGCATCAAGTCTAAACTCCATGCGGAGTAGTCTGCCTGACAGCCTCAGGCCGGCTATTGCAGGGTGCGCGGAACGTTCCTGGATCGCTCATATCGGAAGCCCTGCTGATCAGTATGTCCATCGGGGGTAGGGATGACTCGGTCTAACCCAACTGAGCTTGGTTCTCTGCATTAGCCCGCGCACGACGTGCTCGTTTACCCACAACGGATGCCTTGGCCATAATCCAGCCAGCAAAGAGGCCGTCCATAGTGACTACTCATGCCTATGCGACCATGCAGTACTATCGGCACTTTCTATGTTCCTCAACCCACTCTCAGACCCATTTCGCCAGAGGTAGTCAGACGGACCGCCGACCGCAGTTAGTCCTCCAACAGTGTTCTCACTCGGATTTTATGTCAGCCATGCCTCACCACTGCAGAGGGGATCTCACGGGTGTCTAGTCCATATGTTCTTTCATTACCTGGTGAAACAGTTCGATGATGGTTTCCAATCTTGATGCGGTGGCTCCGCAGTAGTAGGAGTGGCGTGGCTTACAGGAGTTATTTGACACCCCTTGATGCGAAAAGTCGATTTTACATTCTCCCCTCACTTCCGGTCCGCTAGTTTCTTGGGGTTAGCGAATGATATTGCCCACCCTCACCGGTCTGGTTTCTCAAATATCGACTGAAATATCTGCACCCGACCTAACTGCACAAAATCACCATGGAGAGTTGGTACCTGGACAATGGTGACAACCCGACCTGGATCGGATGTCTCGGCGAATCTGCCGCGTATGTCCAGTCTCGACCTCGGGATTATGAACCCAAGGCGATCTTTTTTTTTTTTTTTTTTTTTTTTTTTTTTTTTTTAAAAAAAAAAAGGATAGAGAACTCGAAAGCTCCACTTATGGGACCATCTCCGTTTACAGCAACTTATTCCTACACCATGTTATTTGTTCACGGTCCCAGTAGCCGTAAATCTCCAATACTGGCTGACTGACTTTCCGATGGAGAGCCATCTGATCAAGATCGGTTGATTTCCGTTTCTCGTTGGACGAATGCATCAGCATGTCTTGATCTTACAACTAAAGACAACTACATGGTCGTCGTCTGCTATTCATATCACCGCGACATTGTCTACCTTCTAATTCGCCAACGGTATGCCTCAAATGAAGAAATGTGATGTCAGACGAAACTTTCCCAGAGTTCGTCGATGCCTTCCCATGTCTCGTTAGTTTCATGCCCACAGCCCACAGCCCACAGTTTGATGGTTCTGTTCTCAACTTCAACCCTCCTGTGACTCTGTCGTAAGAAAATAAATGTATCAGCGGCATCCAAGTCTTGTCGCCATAATCCCCACGGAGGTGCAGGAATGGCCAGACGGCATGGTCAAATCACAGGTGCCAGGCGAAGGGCGATTATTACCGAAATAACGGAGTCGATTATTCGATCTCGCCAGGCGCGCCCATTCCAATTTGCCCATAACCGAGCGACGGACATTTTGCTTTGCTGGTGTGGCAGGCTAGTCGTAGATTGTAATGTGGCAACTGTGGACAGAGTCAGGATGATTTCCATGCAGCAAATCAGCGGACGCGGAGGTATTTTACTCTGCTAGCAGTGGCTGTTATTGGCCCGAGTGTCTGCGGTAGATGATCCTACTTAGCAAGCACCCAAGGTACGTAACCTACCGGCAGCTCGTCCACCTGCATTCCTCCAGCGATGTGTGGTCAGATGCCCGAGACTCGCTCGCGGAACAATCAAATGGCAAAGAGCGGCCAGGTCGCTAGAGAGCCGTTATCTTCACCCCAGTCGCCACGATTTCCATTATCCCGGTGGATATGCTGTCATCATAGAAGTCCATCCCCCTTCGGGTGACGGCCAAGAGTTCAGATGGCCCGCTCTCGCGGGGAGGACCCAGTAGTGGGAGCATACCCTACATAAAATCACCACACTAAGGGTTTCTCCCATGTGTTATCGTCCCCTCAGTTTCCCACTCCGTCCGCCACGACGAACTCACCCCCGTCCCAGCCGTAGCGAGGGTAGGCAACGATCCAGTGATGATATTTGTCTCCCATGAGCATCACGCAAGCAGTATCTGTTAACTATATCGATCTCTTCCCCCAGTCGTCGACCAAAACGGTAGGTCGGCATAAGAACGAAACTGCATCGAAGGATCTACCGTGTCCATGCTAAATCGCTACTAGTGAACGGTTAGTCAGTACTGCAGGCCAAAAAGGAGCCATGGGACCCAACACCCTACTCCGTTTTTTCCGTGGTGCTGTTGAACCGAGTTTTCGGTCGTGTAAACTAGGAGCCTTTCCCTTTTCAGCACATCTCCATCCACTCAACTTCCACGCCTTCAGACAAGACGGTTTGGTCGTACAGTCGTACAGGACCACTCTGTGAAATGCCCCTACCCTCTCCCTTTTGCGTGCTCGTGTGAAAAAGATTACTGCGTGGCTATCGAGGGAGGGCTTCGCTGCTCCTGAGATCCTTTGGCCAAAACCCGTCTCTCGACCGTCATTCGTCGAATTTTCTTTGCATTTTAATTAGAGCCATTTTCATACCTGCTTGCTTGGTTTTCTATCAACGTCCCTTCATGACCATCTTTTATCTGTCTCAGATCGTTTGTATACTGAAACAATGAGAACAAGAATAGGTCCAGGACCCACGCCAGTGAATGCTGGTCACCGAGTGATCTCATGCATAGCCAATCATCAAAACATCAAAGTTTGAATATTATGATGGGGTTGAGAGATCGAATTACGTCTTGACTGGGGAACGGAATACCTAGTAGTAGGTAGGTCGGTAATGAATCATGTGGAAGGTTTCGTAATAGTGTTATATGCACCACCCCCCCAAATACCCTTAGTATGAGTCTTTGTTCAGCTTAACATCGTCCACAAACTGACTCGGAAGCAAGACATTTCTTTGTATCCATCGTAAAAATATCTTTTGGTAGTAGACTAGATAAAGGGATTATGGTTACTGAGTGTCATGATCGAGGGATTCATGACCCTTTCAGCCCACATCCGCGATAGACTTGGCGTTTGGGTTTCCAGATCCAGCGTGCATGCGCTGCCCTACGTGACAACATTCCTGCCGCAGGTTATTATTATTGTGTATCCATACCCTCCCCCGGCCGTGGCTCTCCCTTCATTAACCTTCCCATTCTCATAGCCCCTCGACCAGACGGTCTCTTGAGCCGAAGGTACCAGGGTTGGCACCGCAATCCAACCATCTTCCTTCGGCCATCAGAACGGTCGATACTCGGTACCTGGGTAGGGACGTTCAAGCGTGCATCTTTGTTGTCTATTATTGCTACAATCTTTCACTACTGACTTTTGTCTGATCTCATTGATCCTCTGGAAATTCTTTATTGCATTTGTCGCGTATCCCGTGGCATAATAGGCAGATTTTCTTTCTCCGTGCCCCTCTCCCGGACTATTCGTCTCATCGTTATTCTTTCTACCGGGCCGCTCGGCCCACACAATCCGTGTCTAACAGGACCAGTCGTAGTCACAGTACTCCGTAGTGGTATACTAGTCGGTGATACTGATGCCTTCCCGCTAAACCCAGTAACTACGTAGATCATCCCACACCGTCTGGGAAGAGTAAGGGGAGGCGGTGATGTGGAAAATAATCAGGCTCCCCCCTCCCAAAATTCAATAATCATGATGCACCCCTCCGCCTCCCTCCGTTCTAACGGCACGGGAAGAAGTTAAGTCATCCAGACCATCGGGACGCTTGACCCTATCCCGAACTCGACAGGACCTGCACCCCCCTGATGGGAATCATCGTGGGGAGGGAGATCGCCCAGGAATAAAGAGAAAGACCTCCAGGGCAAAATCAAAACGAACAGTAGAGACAAGAGGAATGGGGAATTTCTTTGGTTCATGGTGGATGGAGGATCCGTCATATTAACACATCGGGACTAGGGGCGAGGACGTGGACTGGTCGGGATCCTCGACGGTTTTCCTGATTCTCTCTTTCTTCTCTTTCTTCGCGTTTCCCTTCTTGTGTTTCTTATTCTTCTTCATCGGCCTGTCTTCTTCTTCTTCTTCTTCTTCTCCTCCTCTTCCTACTCCCTCTCTTCCTCTTCCTCCCCGACTCTACTATCTTCTATCTCCTCCCCCCTTCATCCTCCTTTCCCTCGTTTCGCACATCCCCACCACCTCCCTTTCTTATGCTCGACCTGTTCATCCATTCCTCCCGTCTCCTTTCGTTTCATTAGTTCGTTGGTCCTGGCCCAGTCTATCTGGGTAATCTACGAACTGATCGACTTCCCACTGACCTGCACCCACTTCATTTGGGCGGAGTATTGCAAGACATATCGCTTTCATTATTGCCTCTTTGCCTTCTTCTGATGGTCTCTGGCCTGACCGTGACTCTTACGTTGCTCTTCGTTTGACATCCCGATAACCTCAGTGGCCCTTCCTGACTCCCCCTGCCCCAAGAGCCACTGCATTCCTTCCTCCTTGTTTCTTAGCTATATTGGCCACGGGCACCGTCACTTCATCACCTTTGATTTCCGTCCCAGTGACCCAGGTTCTTGATCCCCTTCCCGTCCAACGTAGGACCGCGATTTGGTTGTTTTCGGGAGGTCGTCGATCTTGATATCCGAGCCTCTTGTGCCTTTCTCAGCATTGGGCCCGCTACGGATCTTCTTCACCCTTGCGGAAATCCGCAGGAGCTAAGAGAGAACTCAGGGAAAAAAAAGTGGTTACCACTGGGGAAGGAGAGGAAACCAGAGAACTTTCACCATCATCATTACCGACAGAAGCGATTGGGCCTTGCGCCTTGTTTTTCAACAGGCTGTCGGATAGGCACCCCATCTGCGCCACAGGAGATTTTCTTCTTTTCTGTCTTGGTACTCGGCCGATGCCGTTGTTCAACTACCAACTGTGAACCCAACTTTCTGATGAGGGATCGCCTCCCACCCTCCATCACGGCGGCCCGTTGCTGAACAGCATTACGTCTAATCTCTCCGTGTGTGAGGCGCTTTTTCGTGTTCCGCCCTATCTGGAACCTCCGCCGCCTTTTCGATTCCCTCCACCCCCCAACCCCCAATTTTAGTTTTGTTTTCTTCTCGCGCGCGCCTGAGGGTTGGTCATGGCCTCCGATAGGTCACCGCCCCAGAAATCACAGCAACCGCACCACGTGAGGCCTAACCCACCATCCTCTGCCACTGCTGCCGCTACCACTGTCCCATCGTCGCGCACGGGTTCTCCCGACTCTTTACGCCCCCAGGAGACCCCCGTCGTCGATGATTTGCAACCACCTCCATCCCAGCCCATGACTGCCAGCGCATCGCCTGGTGAGCCTGGCCCCTCGGAGCCCCCCAGTAACTCCGCCACGCCTGCCCCGTATGGCACTCGTTCGCGAGGTCGAAATGCGGCTCCTCGCCCCAATTACGCCGAGGACCGCGATATCGACATGGATTTGGAGATCGCCCATCCCGCTCCTTCCAAGTCCGCCAAACGGAGTAGTGGCGTCGGTGCGAACAACACACCTAACGGCTCCAGGTCAGATGGCGAAAAACCCCCCTCATCGTCAAATTCCCGAAAAATTCAAACAGCGGTGAATGGGTCCAATGCTGCTGCCGCTGCCCGAGATGCGATTCCAGGCACATCCTCCTTCTCGACAAAGTCTGATGAAGCCAACGCGTCTTCTTCCAGCTCCAGGAAGCGAAAACAGCCTGCGAGCTCGGTCAACTCTCAATCGGCTAATGGGAGTGCGACAAAAAAGATTTTCACGACGGCCCCCGGGACCACCGTGAGCGACATCTGCTCCAACATGGTCTCTTTCGAGAAGCATGGGGCTTATTTGAGCGATGGGCAGCTGAAAGCCGACGATGGCACCACGTTTGCCGTAAACGGTCAGTATTACTTGACATCTCCCTCGCCAGCGATCCTAAGTTCTAGCCAACAATTCTTACTGAGACGTTCATCTAGATCATGTCTATCTCATCTGCGAACCTCCGGGGGAGCCATATTATTTGGCACGCATCATGGAGTTCCTCCCTTCCAAGAACAACCCTTCGGGGCCGATCGAAGCCTTACGGGTAAACTGGTATTACCGTCCACGTGACATCCAGCGCAAAGTGGCGGACTCCAGACTTGTATTTGCTTCCATGCATTCCGATACATGCCCGCTTGGTTCGTTACGGGGAAAGTGCCAGATAAAGCATCTTTCAGAGATCGATGATCTCGACGAATATCGGAAGACGCGAGATTGCTTTTGGTACGACAAGATGTTCGATCGGTATATTCATCGCTATTACGAAGTTATCCCTACGAAGAGGGTCATCAATGTTCCGGCAAACGTGAAGAAGGTACTGGACGACCGCTGGAAATTCGTCCTGGTCGAAATCGGGAAGCGCAAGGAGTTGACAAGCGCTGTCAAAACCTGCAAGCGATGTAGTCTATATGCTGCGAGGTATGTATCGTCATTACTGGCACTTGTGGACAGTTTACACTAATTTATTTCAACATAGCACTGATTCCGTCGATTGTGCCGTGTGCCATGACACGTATCATATGTACTGTGTGCGCCCAGTCCTCACGAAGAAGCCCGCTCGAGGATTCGCCTGGGCGTGTGCGGCCTGTAGTCGCGCCCAGGAACGAAAGCTCGAGGCGCGCAACACCCCCATTCTGGGCGAGACTCCCGCAGAAGTCGAAGAGGAAATTGTCGAAGAAGAGGAAGAGGACCCTAATGCTGCTACGAATGGCACCGCGGGGAGTACGCCTGCTCCAGTGGAAGAAGAGGTCCGACCGGCAACCGAAGAGCAGATGGCCCAGGCCAGAATGTGGCCTTATCGCTACCTCGGAATTCACTGTCGTGTGGAGGACGCTTTGGACTATGATGACCGTATATACCCTCGCGCGAGTTCTCGATTAGGACCACGACATCAGGCCATGGTAATCCCGTGGCACGGCCGTCCCGTGGAATACGTGAAACCGCCTGACATCAAAAAGAAATATGTCCGAACTCCTGGAGGTCGCAGGGAGGTCAGACTCTCGAAAGAGGCGCTTGCCGCAATCGAAGCCGCCAAGCAAGAGAAAGCAAATCGGCCAAAATGGGTAATGGATGAGCCCCCTGGGTACATCCAACGAGGCGAGGACGAGCCAGTGACCGTGAACAGCAAGCAGGTGCGGACAGCCGAGTTGATGTTCAAGATGCCCGAGCCGAATCAGATTTCGTCAAGAGGCGAGGACGATGCGCCGGGATCTGACCTGAGTCCTGTTGATCGAGAGAAATTCATTGATGAATATATGATCCGTGCGAAGGAATTGGCTCCCGAATTGGGCGTGGAAAAGTATTCCACGAATTTCCTAGACAAGGCTCTAGAGCTTCTCTATGCTAACAGCTTCGATGTTGAGGCTGCTCTGGCGAAGTTGAAGCAGATGAATAAATTCAAAGACCTGAAGGAACCTCACCTGCGCCCGGAAGAGGTCAAAGCGTTCGAACAAGCTGTCGCGAAATACGGGTCTGAGTGGCGCAATATCACCAAGCATGTCGGTACCGTCCCACACTATCAAATTGTGCGCTTCTACTACATGTGGAAAAAAACTCCACGTGGCCGTCAAGTTTGGGGCAATTATGAAGGAAGACGTGGCAAGAAGGAGGCGAAGCGCACCACCGCGGCGAAGCTGGTGGATGATGTGGCCGACGATCACGATGACTCCGCGTTCGATAACGATAAAGCCGAAGAGAAGAAACGTGGTTTCCAGTGCAAGTTCTGCTCAACTCGAACCTCACGACAGTGGCGTCGCGCTCCTGGTGTTCCACCTGGCACCACGACACCAAGCGAACCGAATTCTAGACAACGAGACAAGGGGCCCCAACTAACGGTCGCCCTTTGCTTACGCTGTGGCCTGCTTTGGAGAAAATACGGCATCCAGTGGGAGAGCGTCGATGAGGTTGCCAAGAAGATCGCGCAGAGTGGAAATAAGTCCTGGCGTCGACGCGTGGATGAAGAACTGTTGACACAACTGCTTCTGTCAACTGAAACGCCGATTAGTATCAACCCCGCGACTGCTGCCACTGCCGCTGCTATTGGAGTTCCAGTAAACGCCAACCCGCAAGTGCAGCAAGAGAACACGAAGAAGAGGGGCCGGACATTGGAGAAGGAAAAAGATGGCGGCGCAACTTCGACAGCGACCTCAGTCGAGCCACCCCCGAAGAAGAAAGCCCTCCCCGAAAAGGTGCAAGAACCACCACCACCAATTGTACCGGATCCCCCGAAGGCCAAGATACTTCCCTGTGCTATCTGCAACAAAATGGAACCTGGTGGCGACCAACACTTGTCTTGCAGAGATTGCCGCCTGACGGTGCACCGTAGCTGTTATGGTGTGAGCCCATCGCGAAATTGCACCAAGTGGCTGTGCGACATGTGCTCCAACGACAGGAACCCCATGATCTCGACTTGCTATGAATGTGTCTTGTGTCCGGTGTCTTGGACCGAACATGAGCTGATGGAAGCTCCCAAGCCTGCGACGAACAGGAAAAAGACGGACCGAGATCGTGAGAAGGAGAGGCTCGAGAAAGAAATGGTCAACGAGGCTATCAAGCTGTATCGTCAAAGACAGGAGGCGGTCGGCAAACCGATCGGGCCTCGGGAGCCGCTCAAGCGAACTGCCGGTAACAACTGGGTCCATGTAACCTGTGCCGTTTGGACTCCAGAAATCAAGTTCGGCAGCGCCAAAGAACTCGAACCCGCTGAGGGATTCGGACTGATCCCTCAGGAGAAGTACCGAGAGGTCTGCAAGGTCTGCAAATCGAGCAAGGGGGCTTGTGTACCGTGTCATTTTAGCGGCTGCAATGCCCACTTCCACGTCGGCTGTGCTTTCCAGGCCAAGTATACATTCGGCTTTGACATCGCGCCTGTGAAGAGCTCTCGGAGGGATACCGTCAGCAGCGTGCGCCTTGGAGAGGAGACTGGCGTCGCCTCAGCCGGAATTTGGTGTCCTCACCATACAACTCCAGCAGTTCATGCTATTGGCGAAGCCACCGAGGAAGAGGGCGTCAACGCGCTCCAACGATACATCCAAGCTTATAAGCAAGCGGATCTCAGTCTGACAGGAACGGTCCGCAGGGCGACACATATCCAACAGTCTGTCGGTGGATCGCAGCCCGGCGCGTCCCACCGGCGCGCGTCTGCCGTCAATGGCACTGCTACGAAGGAAGGTCACAAGGGAACAAGGACATCACCCACGCCGGACGAGATGGCGGTCGATTCCGAGAACCGGAGTCTCCCTCCTCAATTGGATGGGGCTGGTGTGGCCAGGAAATGCGTGCACTGCTCAACGGCATACAGTCCGAGATGGTGGCCTATTGAGCAATATCGTCGGGTGGATCATCGAACACCCCTGCTTAATGGAGTCGGCCTGAATGACGCGGCTGGATCCAGATTTTCCTCCTCGGCGAGCCCACCATACCTTGCTCGGAACCCATCCCAGCACTCTCTGCCGAAGCTCAATGGAGATTACAGCCACGCGGACCGGAACGGACAAGCGGGCATGGCGGATGGGCTGACCCAGACCGTTTACGAATGTCATAAATGCCACCTGAAGAAGGTAACAGCTCAGCCTTCCCCCGAGCCCAAGCCATCCCCATATTCGGCGCAACGTCCTGTTCTTCCGGCTCCGCGGCTTTCAGAATACCACGGCCATCCATATGGACCGCATAACCACCCCTCCCAGCCTGGGGTTCTCCCGCGGCCAATTGCTCCCCCATCCGGGGGGCCTGAATGGTATCCCAGCTACGATCAACGCTCCAGTGAGTACGGCGAGAGCAAGGTTCGCAACGGCATGACCATGCCGCCCTATCGTACAGGACCTTCTGCTCCTGCACACCACATGAACGGCTACCAACCTTCTCCTCCACATCACGCGCCTCCTCCGCCCTATACCGGTAGCGGCCATCCCCCTCCGCCTCAGCCTTATTCGACGCACCAGAGCCCGTATGGGCCGGTCCCCTTGCGTTCACCTCATCCCTCGCACGCCGTGGCCGCTCGACCGTACGCCCCATCGGCCTCGCCCCCCGACGTACAAGCGACGATGGTCCGGCATTCCCCGCCGCATTCTCTCAGTGCTTTGAACGGGGGGCCACCCTCACGTGTGTATTCGGTTGACCGGGTACTGGGCCCTGCTACGCAATCACCGCCGGTGTCGCAGGCGCCAGTCGATCCTCGCGGATTAACGCCTCCGACCAAGATCGAGGAGACACCGAGTACATCTGGACCGATGAGTGGTGGTCGTAACCCCAGCGGTACCAGCGGGGCCAATGGTGGCGGGTCTGGTGCGAGTGCCAGCCCGTCCCTCAAGAATCTACTCTCTTAACAGAGCCAAGTCTGCGGGAGAAGTATATTCGGTTTCGATTAGAATAATTCAGAATTGTATGATAGCCTTTTTGTCATTACAGGGATCTTTTTGTTTCCTTGCGCTTTTCATTTCCGCGTTGTTTGCATGTCAAAAAGGGGTTGGGGATATTGGATTAGAACTGCTTCTAGTTGCTCTGCTTCGGTGAGGTTTTGCTGTGCTCTTACTACCCATTCTGTTTCCTTGAGTTATACTTCTATCTGCTTCTGAGCGAGTTGGGCGGCGGATTTGAAAGCCAACCATGGCGGCATGAGCCATGCAATCGACCGGGATGATTTGTCCTACCGGTGTGCTGCATTGATCGCTAGCGTGATATCATAATAAGACATTGATTCTGCCTATATTCCGTCGGATTCGTACTGGCGTAAAGAGTCTCGAGGACCTAAGTTGAAAAGGAAATGCGGGGTCAAGTACCTAGGTAAGTCAGTCGGCCACGGCATTCCTACCGAGACCCTAGGACTAGCTGGGACTGCAGCGCACTAGGAGAGGGAGGGGTTCGCGTGAGACGATCGGCATGGTGCCCTGCAGGTGCAGGCAAGAAATCTCACAGGAGGTCCGGATGCAGACCGGCCGGTCAAGAGGTACCTAGCCGATGTATTTACGCTGGGCCGATAAGGACGTACCTACCTAGGTACCGTCGATAGGTCCTTCAAAGGCTTCGATGGGAGTTAGTATACAACGGAATATGCAGGCGAGATGAGAACCGCTCGGCGCTGGCGCCGGCTCCGGCGCCAGGGGGGTGGTGATTGGTTCCGGGCCCGAGCTGCAGATACAAGGCGCCGCGCAGGATGGTACATAAAGGTACATAGTACTACCTAGAGAGATAGTTAGCGCTGACAGGTTGCACTGAGAGGATCCGATCACCGTGCTGTGTCTGGCACGCAGGGTCTGGGTTGGTCGGCAGGGATTGGGGCCCGACGGTGGGGAGGGAGTCCGGAGGACAATTCTATTCTTAGTTAGATCGGGAACAAAGATATTATGATCCTCGTGTCCTGATCCCTAGGAGCAGGGAGTTGATACATCCTCCGTATGTCTATCTCTAAGACTCATGGATAATGCTCGACGAAGGAGCAGTAGGGTGTGGGAATTCAGCGCAATACATCAGTGCGTGCACCCAGATCGTGTCGCACGGACGCCGGCTCCTTGCGTTAACATCGACAAGGACACAAGACGAAGACGAATGGAAGGAATGTGACTCCCGTCGCATCTCCGACCGTCTCCGTCTGATTGGTCCATCGCCCGAGCGATCGTACTCCGTCTCTCTTTAGTCCATTATAGGTATTTAACTTGAAAGGATCTTACGGACCTAGGTACCGAGGAAGATAATACCTAGGTAGTATCCTCCTGGTAGCCTTGGATTGCAGGCAGAACGCAAGGAGAGACTGGTCGATCATCACATCATCGGACCAGACTTGCGCGCGAGGCGCCTCCGGCGTCGACGTCAGAGGCGGTTGCCACCCAGCGACAACAGCGAGGCATTGTCATTATTATGATTACTACCTTATTACCTTCCTAAGGTACGGAGTATGATGGGTTCCGTTGGAGGGGAAGAAGTGGTTGACCCATGATGGATCGATCATGAGGCGGTGTTGAATTCTAATTCCGAGTTACGTGCTGCTGGGGTGTCCGACACGACACAATGTGAATTTCCCGGCGGTTTCTAGAAAATTACCCACGGAGCTAACTAATGAGATCGCTTGCTTAAGCGTCATCTACTCCACTCTCTCCGGTCACCTTATCTTGCTTCGGGACTTTCTTCCTCTGTTCGTTTTTCGCTCATGGTGGCTGCCTATGTGGGATTTATTGTGCATAATGGGAATATCTGTAGTATAATTTGTTAATTGTTCCTCTTATATTATGATTATTATCATTATTCTATCAAGCAAAGAAAATAGTAATACGACAATAAGAATAAAAGGAAAGTGACTGCCCCACTGGGTTCGTCAAAGTTCTAGAGGTCTTCCTTACATTCGGCGCCCGAAAGGATTGGACGCGCAGCACACCACTGCAGGATTGGGTGTTTCGTGTTGCAGCGCTCTATTGGCCTGAGGGGAAATATCTACCTAGCATTTGTTGATGGATCGTCATTCTACTTTCGAAAGGGAACAACCTACAACAATAATAATAAACAGTTATGGTGGTAGGGAAAAGAGACCGGAGTGCATAAATTAATGCCTAAGATGAACCAAGAATTTAATTTTGAAATTTTTTCTGGTATGATCCCACGATGGCGACATCACTCCATAGAATTCTCGGACTGATCGAAAATACGAGGTAAATCAAAATTTATATAGGTATCTATAGGTATATCAATATAAAATTGGAATTAATTTTTCATCAATAAATTCTAGAATAAATAATAAATAATAAAAGAAAGGGAACAAAGAAAATTAAAGAAAAGACAAAAAAAAAAAAAAAAGAGAACCCGGATCAGCGCCGAGTCTCTGACGACGCCCGCACCCGCCGTGCCGCGACCTTCTGGAAGACTGAAAGAAGCGAAGGGGGAAAAGAAAAGCCTCTGAGGCACTTCCATCGAACATTCGAACCGCTTTCTGACTACTCCTCCACTTTCCAAGCATCCTCTCCACCTACCTCACTCTTCCTCTCCTCTCCTCCCGTCTCAACTCATCTCGCCTCGTCGCTGAGACTCTCTTCCGTCTCTTCAGAAATTAATCATCTCAGACAACACCTTCTCTTCCTTTTTACCTCCTCTCCCTCCCTTTGTCCTCCCCCCCAAAACGTGCTCGATCGACCTCCGTCCCCTTTACTGCCTCCCCCTCTCGATCTTCTGTCCAGATCGTGGAGGTCCCGTTGTCTAGTCCCCTTTCGTTCTCCCTCTCACCCTGAACGATCGGTCGCTTCTTCGCGCCGCATCGATCTCCATCACGCCCTAATTTCTTCACTCTGAATCGCTTTCTGTCAGTCGGTCCTTTTGGCCCCTCGTCTCCTTTCGCGCCGACCGATCGTGGTGCTTCGGTATCGCTAGTCCCTTGTTCCAGCGAGGCCCGGAGCGACCACCCACCTTCCGATCGATCTCTCTCTCTCCACCAAGGTCTCGTGTCATCTTTTCTCCGTGTGGCCCTGTCGCTGGCCCACCATGACGCCCTAACCTCACCCGCTTCTGGATCTCTTTCGATTTTCCATCACCTGTGTTGCGGCGAATCGTGGATGTGTCGCGATCCGGTCGGTATCCTTGAGCGGTTCCCATCGGCGCTTTTCGCCCCGTGCGAGTCCACCTGAGTGTCCTGCGCCGCGCGCAACACGGACCATTGGTTTCCTGTCCGACAACCTCCTTTCTCAACTCCCTCCCTTTCTCACCCCTCCCGTTCCCCGATTATCTTCGGCTTCTTAGACTGTGAGTAGTTCCATATGGGTAACAGTGGTGTTGCGGTCGGCCGATCTGGAAATCCGTGGCGGAACAAGGAATCGGATTGTCTCAAACAGTTCCGAGAGCCTGAACGACTTCTGCAGGCCCGCTGGAGACCACTGGACCGAACTTTGGCCGGGCAACTGCGGCGAACAAATTCATTGTTCGAGGGCGCGTCGCACAGCTCGTTCGTGGACTGTCGCTGTTTCCTGCCGTCCTGTTTCCTCGTCATCCGATCGCTTACCCCTGGCGTCCTCCCCGGTTCTGTGTTGGTATCTGAGGTACTGATCCATGGCCACGTTCTAGGCCGAAGAATTTAGTTTCGATCCAAATCGCACGTCTCTCCTTTCACACGCTAAATCTACTGCAACCCGCGTCTCTGGTGTACCTCTCACCTGTCGTTCGTTTACCGGGGATCCTGCCTCTCCTGCGACAATCCTGGCTGTCTCCCATATGAGACCAAATTCAGACCGAGTAGACAGCAACGACCTCTCCTTTATCCAGCTTCCTCTGTTTTTTGTGAATAGCAATCGGCTGGAGGCTCCGGGCGATGGGCGCACCCCTCAACACCATGGATCGCATCGAATGTTCCGCAGTTTACATCGACCACCGCGTGAGCGCGGAACGGTGGGTGTACCAAACTACGTCCGACGGTGCGACAGCTGGCACCGGCGGTAACATAACGCTTCCCGACGAACCCGAATCTCTGCAGACGGATGTGCAACTTCTTCTGGAGGTCTGCAAACGAAGTATGTTTTTATGCTACCCAAATTTCCACGTCATTTTGTGTTTCCTATATCTCACCTGCATCATAGTCTATCTCTGCAACGCTGCGCAGTCTCTATCGTCAAAACTGGCCGAAGTCAGCGAGAGCGCCATCAGTACCTGTACCCCCGTCTTTGCATTCTTCGACATCGACGTCAACGGCGATGAGTCGGGTTTGACCAGTCGAAAGAGCAGTCGCGGGTCGTGGCCGGAAGTTGCACCGCCATCGCCATCATCCCTTCGCCGCGGTTTCACCTTTTCTTCGCAGTCGGAAGGAACGTTCGATCTGAAGTTGTTATCCGGATTATCTGCCGATATTCAAGTTCAGGAATCTCCGAATTTGATTGTACCAGTTGCCATCCTGCGCTCGTCTTGGGCAGCCCCAACGAGCATCCCGATCGACCCACAAACTCCTCATATCGCTGCACCAGAACCGCAACAGATCTCCAAATGTCTCGACGCGGGTGCTATTGATGTTCTAGCAACTCCATTGGACCGGGCTAGAGTGCAAGGGTTGGTTGTTCATGCATTTCGTGCGCGCAAGTCGGGCTTGAAGGAACAGTCGCGCTTCATGTCCAGGAAAAAGCTTCGGAAGCACTCGTGGGTAGGCGTACATGATGAACAGCCGTATGCCTACCTTAGAGAAGCAATGGTGTCTAAGCTCATGAAGGGAATCTGCAACCCCGAAGATGTGATTGAAGAATTCCAAGATCGGGAATTGGATGTCTCACCAGAGCGAAAAGAATACGTCAAAGAGCAGATCGGATATTGGAGCTTTACCGCCCACGAATTTTCGGAAGACGAGCTCGTTTTCGGGGCTTGCCAAATGCTGCAGCACGCGTTCACATTGCCGAATCTGGAACAGTGGCAGCTGACACCTGGAGAGCTTCGCACCTTTCTGCTTGCTTGTCGCGCGTCTTACAACTCGTTTGTCCTCTATCACAACTTTCGCCATGCCATCGATGTTTTGCAGTCGGTATTCTGTTTCCTGGTCCATATAGGTGCTCTGCCCCCCTACGGGACAGTCGCGCCAGGGCTTGAATCAAAAAGCCCTCTTGCTGCCATCCTCACGCCTTTCGACACACTGACCCTACTCATATCCGCAATTGGTCATGATGTGGGCCACCCGGGCGTGAACAATTTCTTCCTAGTGAAGCTTAACGCCCCTCTGGCACAGCTGTACAACGACAATTCGGTTCTGGAAGCGTTCCACTGTGCCGCCTTCTCCCAGATTCTGCGTCGCTATTGGCCCGCTGCGTTTAAAGACCGCCAGCTCCGTAAGCTTTTGATCAGCTCGATCTTAGCGACGGACATGGGCGTCCACCAGAAATTCATGGAGAGACTGGGGTCGCTTCAGGAGAAGTTCTACGAGAATAATAGAACGCTGGACGGCTGGAAACCCCAGGATATAGAAATATACAAGACGCTTGTGTGCGGCCTATTAATCAAGTGTGCCGACATCAGCAACGTGGCCCGGCCGTGGGATGTCGCAGAGCAATGGACCAAGATCTTGCAAGAGGAGTTTGCCAATCAGGGCGAGATGGAAAAAGAGGTGGGAATGGAGACCGCTTTGTTTGGTGGTCCTCCTGAACTGGGAAATATCTACAAACTCGCCACGGGTCAAATCGGGTTCATGTCTATCTTCGCCCTTCCTCTGTTTGAGGGCGTTGCCGACATCATCCCGGACATGCGGTTCACTGTCGAGCATATCCGGAGTAATCAGGCTAAATGGCATATGTTGGCTGACGCCGAAAAGAGGAGAATGACACTGCAAACTGACAGCCTGACCGACGACATTATCTCTCCGCGTACCAGGAGCCCAGCCGACAGCCTCAAGAGCCTCAAGGGGCTTCGGGCGCCTTTGACCTCAACAGGCCCTGACTCTCCTGCCAAACCGTCGTTCCCAGCACATGACGCTACTAGGCGTTCAAAATCAGACTACTTCAGCTCCGTCCGCTCGTCACTGGACTCTACCTCCCCCTCTTCGAGCTACAATGAAAATACTATCAGTCCCGTCGTGTCACCGGACACTCCGGGGCCATCGATGGACATCACCGGCAGTCCGTTCCCGTCGGACACGCCGTCCCGCAAGTCGTCGAGTGCAGTGCCGGATCTCGCCATGCTGTCCATCTCTGGCGGCTCTCCAGACCGCAACCGAAGCGGGTCGAACGCGGCTGCATCTAACGATAACCACGCGGGCGATGACGCTTCACAGTCGCGAGATCCGGCGGTGGTGGCGGCCGTTATCTTTGCAAACTCGAAAGCCAGCGACGAGACCCCTGATCGCTCTAGCTATCACGATGGCTCTGTGGACGGGGCGCCAGAGCGGCCAAGCAGCTCTCGGAATGGGCCTCACGGCTATCGTCGCCACCACGCCAACACTGCATCTTCCGGACGCACTTCAGGGCCGTCAAACCGCAACAGTTGCACACGCACCCACAGTGTTAGCACGTACAGCAACAACATGACGCCTATCTCGCCTGCCACGAACGCCACCAGTTTCCTGGATAGCAGCGATGAGAAGGGGTTTTCTCAAGATAGCGCTGGACGGAGCGACCATGAAGAAAGCGACCGAGACAACGTCCCCATCGATGACGGTCACCATCTTGACACCCAGCCCACTGTGCACTCGCAGATGGATGCAGCGGATAAGTCCATGTCTCCACCACCGGCCCTGGGCAGTGGACACGGCAGCTCCGCACAATCTACGACTACCACGTCTGGCAGTTTCAAGAACGAGGGCCGAGGCCAAGCGGTTGAGGAGCCTGAGCACACATCCCGCCGATTACCCAAGCGTCGCAGTCGCATTCGGTTAGCTTTCTGGAAGCGCAAAACCCATCATTCGCCCACACATGAGCTGAGCGGTGAGTCGTGAACAGTTCGTACAGGGTTTGACCGTGAACTGGCTTCAACAGAATTGAAATACGCATGTGTATTCGGATTGTTATTATGAATTCGGGTTACGATGAATTTGCATGATGGTCACGACCAGGTTGTGTATGGGAGACAGGCCCTCACGCGAGTGACGCCGTCCTGTTCACGATATCTGCGGTATGACGATATGACGACTCTATGGAGATGCGAGGGTCGGCCCAGACCTCGCAGGGATAAACGGTCGGCGCTGACCGGGCTCCCGGTCATCCGACGTTGAATGATTCTGTCTGACATGGCTTTGGCGCATGCATGGGACATTCCGTTTGTTGGATTCTTATTTTTTCTATTCTTTATTTTGATATACTTCACTTTCAATCAGGGCAGGCGGAACTGGGGACATTAGAGTCGGGGCGTGGCTGGCGTTTGGAGGTTCACGAGGGTGGACTGGACTGTACTTTGATTCTTGAAAACATGGGCGGCCGTTGGTTCTGAATTACTAGTATAGCATGATTGGCATCAGGTATAGGTATAGGTATATATACAGTGTTCAATGAGCAGATCGAACAAGAAGATCGTTCAATCCACCTATTCATTTGCAGTCCTCGCATTCTTGTCCTTGACCAGCTCCCCGTCCTTCAGACGCAGTCGCAGTCTGAGCCTGACTCTGGCTCTCTTGACTCACCCCCGAAACACCCCCCTCCTGCACTGGCACATTCGCTGCCCGCAACGCCCGATCCGTATGTCCCAGGTCGCGCGACGGATCCACCACATTCCGCACAAGCGACTTGAGCACCTTGACTTCTACTCAAGGTTAGCTTAACTCACCCCGATGGGCCCTAAAGGGGCAGAGGGCAGAGAAAACAAACCAGGAAACCCGCCGTTCGTCTTCCGATCCCACAAGACCGTCTGGTGGACGTCTGCGCTGGGGATGTCGCCCGCAGCATGGTACATGGTTACGGTGAAGACGCCGCCCGTTGCGGGGACGAGGGCGACTTCGCCTAAGTCAGTGCTGAAGGTTGAGAGGAGCTCTTGGGCGAACTGTTCTGTTTAGTTTGTTGTGGACTGCATAATGGTTGAGGGAGGGGGGCCATATACATAGGCAGCGCGGAGCATCCATTTACATTGGGTGCAGTATTTGATTGTGATGCGGGGGAGGTCGATGGATTGAGTGAGCTTTGATGGTTGATCGTGGGATGCCATTTTGTTCAAGTTGTCTTTGTCTGTTTGGGGGGTTGGCTGATGTGTGTGTAGTGGTGTGTGGTGTGGTGGTGAGTCGGAGGCGCTTATCTATGTAGTTGCGTCAGATGGATGATGTCAGCGCACCACCACCTGGTTAGTTATTAATTCTTGCTATGGATGCGTCCTGATCAAGTAGGTATCTACTTGTTTCCTGATATCCGTGCCTAATATTATATCCATCAGAAAGTGGTTGCTTGGACCTCAGGAAGAAAGATACATGACTAAGCGACCTGCAGGCGGAACCACCAGGCAGAATCACATCACCACCTACTTACCTTCCCTCTACTACCTTAAACTCACCTACCTACTCCAACCCACAATCACAATCCGCCAAAATGCCACCTACAAAACAAGAAATCTCCCTCCTAATCAACCCGCTCGTCCCCGAGGCCGTCCAACACAACAATCGGGTACGCCCCTTCCCCTTTTCTCCCTCCCCCTCCCCCCCTCTCCCCCCCAATCACCCGTTTAAAGAAAACGATTCTAACAAAAGACACAATACAGGTCCTCTCCCAACTCCACAGCCTAACCTCCTTCCTCCTCGGTCTGACGGCAGGGATTCTCGCCCTGCAATCCACCGCTGGCTTTGCCTTCTACCTCGCGGGCACGGTGCTCGTCTCGGGGCTCTTCCATGTCGTGCTGTTGAGCCGGTCGCGCGGCCAGGGCGCGGGCGTGTTCTTCCCTGGCTCGAATCCGGGCGAGATCGAGGGCATCGATATGAAGGGGCTGATTTGGACTGAGGGGGCGCGGCGCGTGCGCAAGGGGGCGTGGAGGGATGTGTGGCTTGGTGGGGGGGTGTTTGGGGAGGCGTTGTCTGGGTTTGTGCTTGGGTGGGCTGGTGTTGGGGGGGTTTTGAGGTGATCACCTTAATACTCCGTCTTGATCTGTTTGTTTCAGGGGTGTGGTTTATTGGGGGAGTGAATTGTACAGGCATAGATGAAAAGAACCATACTGAGAGGTGTAATCATGTGTATAATCAAGTCTATCTATTTACAGCAAGGGTATACCAGTAGACCAGTAATATCAACAACTCGCTCAGCCAAACATTAAATACTAAGAAATTGAAGATCCAAAATCGAGCTCGCCCTCCAACCAGGGAGAACCGCGACAATGCTCTATGCGTCAAGCGCATTCAACGTCGGGTCCGGCTCACCCGCATTGGCCAACGCGCTCTGCAATGCGCTGGTCAGATCAATGTGGAAGAATGGCCGGTTGACGCCCTGCACCATGGCCACCTTGCGGGGATTCCGGTACGCCTTGCTGTCCTTCAGGTCACGCTGCAACTTGTCTTCCTGCGTGCTGCCGCCGTCCGAGGATTCAATGCCGTGCGTCTCGCGCTCGGTCAGCTCGGGATCCTGCTTGAGACCCGTCTCGAGATCATCATGGGCCTTCTGCTGCACGTGCTCGTTGTTCACCATCTCTGCGTGCGCCGCCGCCGAAGCGTTTCCTTCAATCTCAGCCACGCTGAAAATGGGCTTCCACCGGTGGAACCCGTCCTCAGACGACGGAGTGGGGAAACCAAAGCCCGCAGCGGCCAGCGCGCGCTTGGTCCAGCGGTTGTTGATGTGGGCGAAATGCCACTGCACCGACCGCGGAGAGGCGTACATATCGAGCTGGTTGCGGACATCGATGAGGTTCTGGACCGAGGTCACATCCACGTTGTTCACGGAGGAGAAGTCGAGAATCACAGCCTTGAGAATTGGCAGGTGGGATTCGTCAGGCTCAGACTTGCCCTTGCGCGGACCAGGGTTATTCCAAGGCCGATCACCGGCGCTGCCGTAAGTGAAGGGGTTGGTGCGCCGGGTCTTCTTGAAAATCGTGTCGACCAGATAATCGGTGTAGTGGTTAGCGTTAGGATAGTTGAAGCCTTCCGAGAACCGGTAGATGAAGATACCGGGGTACGGCTGCTCTACTTCGACCTCGGGGTTCGATCCATCGGTATGGTTGATAGGAAGGAAGATGCTGCGATGGGTGGTTTTTGCATCACCAGAAGGAGCATCGGTGCCATTTCCGGAACCGTACTTGCCATCCCCTTGCACCAAGTGGTCGCCGATGACGGAGTGGATGGTGACGCGACCGAGGAACTGGCCGCGAGCCTTTGCGACACGGAACAGCAGAACGGCAGCGGCGACAGATACCGTGCAGTAGATACCGATTTCAATCGTAGTGAAGACGGTGACAATCACTCCGATGAAGAAGATGATCGCATCCAAGGGCGAAACACGCCAGAACTGGTACACGGTGTTGGGCGGAGTGATCAGGTCACCAACAGCGTGAATAATGACACCAGAGAGGGAGGCTTTCGGGATGTAGAAGAAGACGGCCGGCAAGGCATAGATGGCGAGAAGGACGACAACAGCCGTGATAACACCAGCGAGCGGAGTGCGGACTCCCGCCTTGGATTTGATGGCAGTACGAGAGAACGAACCGGTCGCTGGGTAGGCACCGAGGAAAGGTCCGAGCAAGTTGGTCACACCAATAGCGACGAGTTCCTGAGATGGGTCGATGCTGTAGTTGTTCACACGGCCGAAGGACTTGGAGATAGCAATGTGTTCGATCAGCAACACAATTACAGATGCCGGGAGCTGGCTGACAAAGGTCTTGATGATCCGAGAGTTGACCACAGGGACAGCCGCATTTTGGAATCCACGAGGAACAGTTCCCAGCAACTTGAACATCGGGTCATCTCTCCGGTGCAAATTCACAGCAGCACTGATCATGGTGTAGAACAAGATAACAAATACTGTGCGCAGAGTCGACGCAAAAAACCAGATCTTGGCCCGATGCGGGTATTTCTTCGCCCCGTAGTTGCAGACCGAACGGATGATATAGAGCATGGCGAGGGCAGTCACACCCATGGCGGCATCGATCCTACTAGTCGGAAGGTATTTGAGGGTATTGATGATCGTCATGTAAGTCGCGCCACGGGTAGAGAAGTCTGCCTTCTCTCCGAGCAAATCCTTGACCTGACCAGCACAAATGTTGATGGCTGATCCAGTCATAAAAGCAGAGATGGCCGGAAGAGGAATGAAGTCGACGATGAATCCAATTCGAAGCAGGCCCATGAGGCACACAATAGCACCCGCAATGATACTCAAGCAGGATGCAACAACATGGGGAGGGACATCGGGCTCTATTTTCTTGGCCTCCAGAACGATCTCGCCAACCAGGGTTGACATGACAGCGACAGGCTGAACAGAGAACATCAAGTCAGCATTGTTTCTCGCCTAGGGGCAGTGAACCACTTACACCAATGGTGATATCCTTGGAGGTAGCAAAGAACCAGTAGATCAAGACACCCATGAACGAGGAGTAAAGACCAAACTGTACCGGCAGCTCAGCAAGCTTGGCATAAGCCATACCTTGAGGGACGACAACACAGCCGACAGTGATACCTTGTCTTGTTTAGTTGAGAAATTACACGTTTGACAGCCTTGACGACTTACCGGCTACCAGGTCTCCAATGAGCCATTGCGTGTTGTATCTCGTGATCCACGACAGAAAAGGGAACAGTCGTATAAAGTACTCGGCGATTTCACGGCGACTGGGAGTGATCTCCTTCAGCCATTCGGCGGAGGTCGGTTCGGGTTCGACGTAGGAGTATGTTTCGATAGTACCAACGGAAAACATCGACTCGCCGCGGGTGACGGGATCCGCTTGGGCGCCCAGAGGGTCACGGTAGGGAAGCTTGATCCCTAAGCCCTTAGCCAGGCCGTGGCCGACCTTGGTTTTGAGCTCACTCGGCATTGTGATCGAATCTCAGGGAGTAGTCCCGAGTGAAAGGATGTGGTTCGGTTGGGGCAAGAAATCGCCCGAGGACGACTGTAGATATCTGGAGTGCTGCACGCAACGACAATCGGGAGGGGGGCGTCAGGTAGAGAGACCGTCGTATAATATATAGACAATGTATTATGGACGTCAGGATATGTACTCAAGCAAAGTCCATTGCGAGCCGGTGGTGTGGTACTGTCAATGGAAAGGAGGATGGGTGGGTGGTTTTAAAGTTGGATCCAGAAGCCAAGAGCGATGTCGTGATCCGGAGCTGGTAATGCGAATTGCTAGCTCTCCGCGGCGGCACGGCCCAATTCACTTTTCGAACAGGGATTGAGTGAATTAAACGAAGAGGCACAAGAAAAAGAAATGAAGAGGAAGTGTAGAAGGAAAGCCAAAATAAGGTGGGTAGTGATGGGGGTCTCTCGCAGGTGGCGGACTAGACAGAGAAAAGACTCAACCCAGATATCAGACAGAAAAGACAAATTGTCCACAAAGTTTGGGCGGGACGGCAAGAAATAAGAAACGATCAGACCCCAGAATACTTTATGTGATTAGTGTGACTGGAAATAGTTAAGATGCGCTGCACCGTGGGGTGGTGTGGAAGACAGAGTGGAAAAGCTGCCAACGGAGATAGTGATGAACAATATGGAAAGGTCGGTGCTGATCCATCCATGGACTGGGTCAGGAGTGGAAGGTGGAGAATCACCGGGAGAATGCTAATAAAAAAAAAAGAAAGTAGAATAAAATAAAATCACAATGCGGTTCTACGTTAATATTGGATGAGGATCTAACCCGGTGGACAGGTGAATGGTTCGGGATAGATGAGCGGACGACTCGAGGAAGAATCATCGACCATACGACACCGACACCAACACCGACACCAAGGCATTCTTCGCCCCCCGTTGCACAAGTTCCATAAATTAAATAAATTGCACCAAGAAATTAATCCGGCAGAAGAAAAAGTCCCAAATAGGGAGCATAAATCCCGATAGAGGAGCAGACGAATACGCAGCGGATGGGGCCAGGTGATCCACCCGGGATCGCCAAGGACGTAGAGCGGCGTCGCAACTTCGCATCAGTGACACGAGTCAATCGCCGCAGAAGCGGCAGTCTCGAGATTGTCAGAGAGACGTTATGGTGGATCCAGTAACAAGGGCCTGGAAGCGAAGGATGACGCTCTGGTTGTGGAGAGCGGACCCGTCCACCGCCTGGGCCCATGGGTTCCCGCGAACATCGATATCTGCAATGAAATTACGTGGTCTGTCGCTCGTTAGTCCGAGGTTGATTCCAAAGAGAGGCGGGAAGAGGCATCTGATACACTTCTTGGGGCATTGGGGGCTGATTCGAACACGAGAGATGAGATCGTCCTCGTCCACACGACAACCGCGTGAATGTGCTGCGTCTGTCCGGAAGTGGAGGGTGACAGGAGCCGTCGAAAGAAGGACCACATACTGCCTAGATTGACCGCCTTCCCGCACCCGCTCCGGCGCCAATCAGCAGTGGCAAAGATGCGGCGGGGCTCCGCGGCAGGGATTTTGGCCAATAGGGATACCGGAAGAACACGCCATCGCTCAGGCTGATGGTGAAAGCCGCCCTGGTCCACGTGTGGGAAATTTTCCCTTAGATTTTCCCGAGCCATTCAGCATGTCCCGGAGTCTTGATGCTCTTTTTTTTTTCTAATTTTATACTATGTTTTATACTGTATCTTCAACACAGAGTATACGGAGTACGACGGAGTATTTCATCTTTCTTCGTCTTCAGCTCTTTTACCATGAATAGCCATTTATCCCAGACCACCACAGTAGAAGAAAGAAGACCACGAAAAAAAAACTGATATGATGATCTCCACTCAAGCGCGTCCTAGCGCCAGTCGTTAACCTTCTATGCCTCTGCCCCAACAGGCTCTTGCATTGCCGATGACGCTTGGCATCCTGCATGAACAGGGAACCACTGGGCCCTGCAAGAGCTGACTCTTGTCCATAAGCTCAACGTAACTCATCAAACGGCTTGGCTCTAACGGACCCCGTGGAGCAAAAGGAAACTCTCTCATGATGATCTATCTGTGTGGTCCGTCAGCAACTCCCTCCACCCATCGCCAATTTTGTCCCTTTCGGACACAGACCTGTTACCCAGCGACATGCGCTCAGAGGCTCTAAGGCCCATCCCCACTCTAACACCATCAAGATCAAAATCGCGTCATCGATCTTATCACTGGCTGTCTAGCGGCGGATATACTTTGCGGCCCGTCAACTCTCTGCAGGATGCCCCCTTGCCTGCTTTGATAGGATAGTCTATTCTACCTAGTCTTCCTACGAAGTCCATTCTCGACAAGTACTTAGTAATGATTATTTTAATCACATCACACCCTGTACTTCGTATCATTCTAAACTCCGCTGTGTTCGTAGATCCGCTTGCTCATTCTGTCATCCTCAGAACTCCTCTCATACGTGGACCACTCTATCCCGAGTAACATGCCTCTTTCGCGCTCCTACTGACACTGCCTCACAAACCGTCTCAATCTTACTACCCTCCTTGCTAACGTGCGTCAGCCACCAAATGCTTTAATTAAAGCTAAGCACGGTCACGCCATCGGCGCACGAGGACATCGCATATCCCCTTGTTACCTCTCGATGCGATGCTCATCCAGGATCTGATAGCGTGGGGTCTGAGGTGCAGCCTGTCATCGCTTAGACTAGCTTTACCACCGAGCTGGTACTTGTCTTAGTTCATGGACCCAGAAGGTTGTTTCTATGGGACTCCAGGGGGAAACACGGGGGTGCAAGGTTGCACATCGGATTCGTCACTTTAGAGGCAGATGAGGTCATTTTTAACGATACAGAGGGCTTTATTTCCCCGGGTTGAGAGCGCCACAAAAGGCCAGAACTAATATAAAGAAGCAAAACCAGAGCTGGCCCGACCTGGGCGAGCTAGAGCTCTCCCGATGAAAGGCAACCCGTTGGATTTGGCTCTTGCGTGCTTTCTCCCACAATGTTGAGCCCAAAACACCCGCGGTTACCTCGGGACATGCTCCTTTCTCTTACGCGATAGCATTGCAAGTCACCAGATTCACATGATCGATCGCAACAATGAATCGTGGGGCGTGAGGGAGAAACCCGAGAAACATAAAACTGGGACGGACCGAAACAAGACAGGTCGGGGTACACTGCATATCGAGCATAAAGGGTTGACGGTTGACGGGCATAAAGAATGGACATGTCACCCGAACATGTGTCACATGGTCGAAGTCCTACCGCGGAGAACCTCGAATGTCTGAGCAACATGGATCCAACAGACAGCAGACTCCCAGTCCATGTCAGCGACGACCCAAGTTTGTGGGGGAGCTATTCTTCGATGCAACTGTGTGACCCTGTCGCAGATACCTCTGTACCGCCGCACAGTTCACCCAGCGGCCTGAGCAGCCAGCCCCAATCATCTGCGCAGCCTCCCATCTCGGCTACCGCCGCTCTCACGATACGAGGAGAATATATCCGACGAGAACAAATGCAGAATGATATCATCCAACAATGCCGAAGACGGTACTAGCTTAGACAAGAATTATCTGACATCATGCTACAGCTCGTCCACTGCGGATAACATCGTTACCTTAGTGATCGCCTATACGTGGCGAGATATCATCTGAGTTGCTCGAGGTACCTGCATGTCAGTTTAGGGCTCACATGTCGCCTATTTCGTAGTACTCCAACATCTTCATGGAGATGGATAGTTGGATCTACAAACCTCACAGTCCGTTCTCCTTTAATGACATCACCAAGCGCTGACAGTATATTGGAGTGGCACATAGCCATGTGTCGCTCTTAGTTAACTGTTTGTAATATATGCCAGGTGACTTATAGACATGCCAACTACGCGAAACGAAAATGGTAGACGCGACACACGGCATAGGTTGGGGTCTGAAGTGGGAGAGGCAAGAGGAAGAGACACCACATCGGGTGTTTTCTAGGTATACCTCGCTATCCATGTATTATCTCTGTGAAAGAGGTGTACTAATGTTCCGAGGCAAGTCGCCCTCGCGCTTCTACGGAGTACAACCACATAAACAACTAGTCCCTGTATCTCGGCGAATAGAGCATCCATACACACTCAAAGATATATTTTGCCAATACACCCCTGTTGTAGTACGTTCGGCGTCAGAGAGTCCGAGGCCACTACTCAAACAAATCGCAAGGTAGGTACCTACCTCCTCATGCCTACCCAGGTAAAGCCCCTTTGGTGTGGGGGCAGTTAGCCGTGGTACATGTTGTTATGACGGAAAGAGCCAACTCCATATTTCGAAGATAGTAAACCAACCGGCTATGAGCCTGGGGCGTTGCTTTCCTGAACAGGCAATAAGACGCAATGAGAACAGGAAAGTGTTAGTCGCGACGGCAAGATGAGAAGGGAAAGAAAGACACAGCAACTCCCAGTTCATACATAAACAACAGTGTCTCCAACTATCCCCTACTTCGTCAACACATCGTCTTCTACTACTGAATCTGACGGCGCCAAAGCATCGTTACACATCGTTCCAGATCGATCCATCAGAGCATTCATTCCTTATAGGACAACCCATCTGAGCTTCATTCTTTACAGAGCAACACCATGCTGAATGCCCCGATAAATGGAACCGACAGCCGGATCATTCCCGAGCCGACATCACACCCGCTCATCATCTTGCTGTGTCTCGGCTGCACTGAAGGAGCAAGACAAACCAGAGCTCCCCCGCCAACGCCTACAGGCAGTCCTGCAGCAGCCCCAACTCCTTCACCAGCTCCACTCGGCGGAGACTTGCAGAGACCTAATGAATTGTACGAGCCTCTGGTTGCGACACTGAGGGCAAGAGGGGCCGAGGTCATAATCTGTCCAGACACAGGTTCGGTCATCCGTTTTGCCTGGAGCCGATGTCCACACGCCATCATCGTCGTCGACGACAGACTATTCCGCACAGACGCCGCCGGGGATCGTGTCCTTCAAGACGTGGTGAATAGCCTGACAGCCTATGTTCGGACTGGCGGACGTCTTATCTTCCGGCCAAGTTTCGATGAGTACGGGTCTCTCCAGCCGATGTTTCGCCAGCGGTTCGGCCTGGATTGGCAGATTAGAGGACATTTTAGCATCCCGGTCAGACGGGGCGATTGGCTCGATTTCGTTCGGGAAGACCTTTTGGAGTGTTTTCCGGAAGAGTATCACGCTACCGGCGTGTTTATTGACAGCGCCGCTCCCGCTTTTCCAATGTATTTCTCAACGGGTATACTGAGAGAAACAAACAGTAGGTTGGTCTCTTCTGCCGCGGGCAGAGTGGGTGACAGTGGATGGTTGCTCTACTGTGGCGATGACATCATGCAGAGAGAAGCGGATCAGATTATTTTCTTATTCTGTGGAGTCTAGAGCCAGTTCTAAACGAGTTGGTGATCGTTTACGGACGATGCCATGATGTTATGTGTTTCTGGACGTCAGTGACGGCTCCATCTGATATTACTACCTTATCTTGTACTAGCATCCGTCAACGCCAATAATTCTTCCATCCAAAGTAACCAGTGCCAAGAGTAGAGGTAATTGAGCGCCTAGTCGCAGCATAGCTGAGATTACTCTCAGTCGTAGGAACTCTTCATAGGTTATTTAATTTCTTATACGTTTGACCGCGGATATGGTCCGTTTAGAATCGGCTTGCCAAGGAAAGGACATATCCGTTCTCAGACCAGCGCACCCTCGAGCTTGCAGACAGTCACAGATGGCAAGCCCTAGGTGCAGTTTTGGTGGGAGCAACAAAGTCACTCACTACTCGACGTAGTTGCTCCGAAGAGCTGCTTCATTGTCTGAGTCACCGTTGTCCGTGTTATCAGGCATAGCCCGATACATCAGATGAGCGTTACCAATGCACTAAAATGCGCCAGAATGGTCATGTCATGGGGAAGCTTTCCAGCCTCCCCAGCTGTATTGTTGACGACCTGACCCATTCATCGGTATCGCGCTCAGCAAGGATGGACTCGACGTCTGGTTCTTCTATGTTCTATGTCACGTCCAACGGTCTCACGTCAATGTACGGTGTGGTTGAGCGCAGCCTTGCTTAGCTGCAGGTGCTGTTAGGGAACGTCAGAGGCAGAGGATCTTGGACGATGACCGATTTGAAATGGTTCTAGTCTCGGTCAATTGGGTGTCTGAAGTTTGCCTCTGTTAGTCTGACTGTGCTCTATATGTTCTTCGAGCAGATCAATCTTGGAGCGGACATTAGTGGAATGGTTCTTTTGATGTGCTATCATCATTGTCAAAGGTCCGTGTTGAGTATATATCTCTCTAATATCTTCACCAGCCGCCCCAGTGTGTTTCCCCTTTAAACGCTAAAGTAAAGCAGACTACAGCTTTATTAGTATTTGTTCTCTCTTTTCCTATACCACCATTAGAAATCTCGAACTTGTGCTATATCAAACGGATATCATCATACTACAACAGGTAGTAACAGTAGGCGGTGACCACCGCCGAAATGCGGGCCGAGGCGGAACACCACCAGATTGAGCTTGTCGGCGATGCCCCTCCCTCTCCGTCTGCAACTCAACTCACCCGCCAAAATGCAGCACCAATTCGAACCATTGAAGAACGACCTCTTACTGAGGGCCGCAAGAGGTAAATCATCTACAATGCAATTGGTACAACCCCTGTACTAACGATAACCAGGCGAGAAAGTCGAGCGCCCTCCGATATGGGTGATGCGGCAGGGTACGTAAAACCATTCCCAAGTCCACCTCCATGCAGCCCTTCATGTGGCTCAAGAAGACCGTCTCGCGATAGGAGAGGAGCCCACAGGTTCAACGCTGACATGACATTTCTTCAGCCGGACGCTACCTCCCGGAATACCATGAAGCCAAAGGCGGTCGCGATTTCTTCGAATGCTGCCGCAACCCGGAGATCGCCTCGACATTGACGATCCAGCCCGTGGAGCGGTACGCCGGGCTGATCGACGCTGCGATCATCTTCTCGGACATCCTGGTCATCCCCCAGGCGATGGGCATGACGGTGGAGATGGTGGACAAGAAGGGCCCGCACTTCCCGGAGCCGCTGAAATCGCCCGACGACGGCCAGTACGAGAAGGTGATGGCGAAGGCAGTCGACGTGCAGGCCGAGCTGGACTACGTCTACAAGGCGCTCACTCTCACGCGGCACAAGCTGCAGGGCCGCGTGCCGCTGATCGGCTTCTGCGGCGCCCCCTGGACGCTGCTCTGCTACATGGTTGAGGGTGGCGGCAGCAAGATGTTCGTGCAGTCCAAGACCTGGATCTACAAGTACCCCAAGGAGTCGCAGGCGCTGCTGATGAAGATCGCCGAGATCTGCGTCGAGTACCTCGCGCTGCAGGTTGCCGCCGGCGCCCAGCTCGTCCAGGTCTTCGACTCCTGGGCCGGCGAGCTCTCCCCCGCCACCTTCAAGGTCTTCTCCCTGCCGTATCTCCGCCACATTTCGGCGAATCTCCCCAAGAAGCTCAAGGAGATGGGGTTGGAGCCCGTGCCCATGACCGTGTTTGCGAAGGGCGCCTGGTACGCCCTCGAGGACCTCTGCGAGTCGGGATACAACGTTGTCGGGCTGGATTGGCTGCATGACCCCGCCGAGGCGATGCGCGTTGCCAAAGGCCGCGTGACAATCCAGGGAAATGCCGACCCTGGTGTCCTCTACGGTGGGCGGGCGGCCATTACGGAGGCGGTGGAGATTATGGTGGAGGGATTTAAAAAGGGTAAGCAGGGGTGGATTGCGAACTTGGGACATGGTGAGTCTATCTTCCCGTCGCGGTTTTGTTGTGATGGGTGCTGACCTGGACAGGCGTGACTCCGTTTGTCAAGCCGGAGGATCTCAAATTCTTCTTCGAGGAGATCCACCGGCTTACGGCGTAAGGTGTCGTCGTAGATCATGGCATTGAGACGGATTTGATACCTCTGATTATATACATGATGGGTTATTCTATGGTTGTCTTGTATCAAAAGCTGCGCGCTTAGACAGAGATATCCTCATTCCTGAACGATATCACGATTAGCATTAGGATGAAAAGAGAATCAGCGAAATACCCAAAAGCCAAACAAACTTACCAAAGCTCGGGCTTCTCTTTGATAAACGTCTCCATGAGCTGCTTGCACTCGGCATGATCCAGCACGACGACCTCCTTCCCCTTGTTGAGGAGGAGCTCCTCTCCGCCAACAAAGTTCTTGTTCTCGCCAATGACGACGCGATTGATCTTGTAGAGGATGCACGCACCCGTACACATGTCGCACGGAGACAGAGTGGTGTACATGGTGGCGCCCGCGTAGGCCGAGGCGGGCAGCCGGCCCGAGTTCTCGAGAGCAGCCATTTCGGCCTGGAGACTGTCAGCTCAACTCACTACAACTAGTTCTTCGTTCGCGGCACTCTCGTCCTATATAACAGGATCCGACCCATGCAGCGATACGCAATGAGGCTAACATACATGGAGCGTAGCGCTGCCCTTCTGCACGCGCATGTTGTGCCCACGGCCAAGGATCTTGCCATCCTTGGAGACCAGAGCCGCGCCGATGGGGACCCCGCCCTCGGCGGCGCCCTTCTTGGCCTCTTCGACGGCGGCGATGAATCCGGGGTCTTGTTCCATTGCGTCTGGGTAATGTGTATGAGGGGTTTGTTCAGGCTGGTATGAAGAATAGCGTGTAAGGACAGGAGGTATGAGGCAATGAAAGTTGTGAAGAATTGGGAGTGGAATTATCCTAGTCCGGTTGCAACGGTTGCTTGATGTGTGGAGGGCGGTTGGACCCGCTTTAAGTAAGAAAAATGAGGTGGTGGATGGATGCTGATAAGCTCCGTCGGGATTTTGATAGTGAGTTATCCTCGTATAGATCTTGGGCTGCGCTATCCTTATCATATCTGATTGCTACAAGGATATCTTTTTGCTTTTGTGCGGCCCAGGAGGCTGAAGGTTTAATCAATTATCTGTCTAGTACTCATCGTCGTGGATGCTTTGGTGGATGTGAATCACTACACTTGCCATGACTACCAGGCGCCCATTGAGAGGGATAGGAGAGCTGTAACCAGTGACAGGCCAAGTGATACTAAAAAGGATCTTCTTACGGAGTATGATGTTCTGGAAGTTATAAGTAAGGTTAAGGTGGTCGATAGTCTCCCTGACGTTGAGTACCTTGTGAAATAAGGTCCGATCTTCCTTGCGGAGACGATATTCTTATTTGAGTCGCATCGTAGCTAATCGGCAGTTCCACTCTTTTTCTGCATGAGTAGATAGTTTCATTTGGCTCAACATGATCATAAAGTACGAGTACATTAGTGTGCTTGGATATCCCTGTCCTCCTCCAGACATTGATAAGCTATCTTATCGATAAGAGCCACCGCCACTTTTCTGGCTGGGGCCGTTACAATGCGCCACAGAAAAAAAGAAAATGAGTTTGATCCAAGAAATGCAGTCGATCGCGATGTTCCAGAATTCACTAGGCTATTTGACTGACTGGGATGCGCCTCGTAAAATGGACTCAGCTTCGTATCATAGTGGATTGGAAATCAACCCAACGGAGTTTGGAGTCGAGATTATCGTCAATAAAAATAGCCACAATCGGACTGTCCAGCGGAAGGCTGATGGAAGAGAACAGAAGATGTCGTAAGAGACCGATACGAACGAGCCATAACCGGACTGAAGCATATGAAAATGGTAATTATCCGAGTAAACGCTTGGTAATGACCGGATTTGCCGCCAAGAGGAAAGGCTGGGAAGACGATGGAAGGCCGGAGAAGTCCATGGAAACCTACCAGTCGGGGCGGGAGCCATGGAATTCCGCCTCTCGAAACAACGAGAAGTTGGATTACAATCGAAGCGGACAGGGAACACGCTGAGAGGACTGGATAAATGGAATTTAGTTTGCTCCTTCATTCGGAATCTTCACATTGATCGTTGATCTATATTCGCGATTCTTTGCACTTTTGGAAGTACCTGAGTCGGTATTTGGGTATTATTTACCGCGGAGGAGGAACGCCTACTGCCAGAATCGGTGCCTGCCCTGGTAATTCCGTTACCGTAATTGCCCGTTCGCCGCCGCCTGCGAAAGATCCTTTTTTTCCTCCTCGTCAATCAACAACAGTCCCACCTTCGATCCTCCTCTGCATTCAAGACTCATCTTTCCTCTTCTCTCCTCTCCTACCTCCATAGAGTCTTTCTCTTCCTGCTTTACTTCTTCTTCACCACCTCCCGGTCTTCCTTTTGCCCCCGTCCCCTCCCTTGCAGTGCCCTTCGCATCGCCCGGGTTACCCTCTTCCTTCCGAATAAAAGTCTTGGTGGTTCATAGTTTCGACGCTATCTTCCCCGTCGCCTCTCTTTTCGTCCCCGACAAATACTTTCCTCTTCATTACCCCACTACTAGACACAATTCACAATGGTCAAGGACACCAAGTTCTACGATTGCCTCGGGGTATGCTCTCCGCCTCTTCTCAACTTGCTGGGTTAGGCATCCAATAGGTTATTAACCTTGCGCCCCTAATAGGTCCCCCCGACGGCCACTGAGGCTCAACTCAAGACCGCCTACAAGAAGGGTGCCCTCAAGTATCACCCTGGTACGTCCGGCCTTTAGGCCACCTCCATCACCCATGGACATTTGCTAATCCCCGCTTCCCCACAGACAAGAACACGAACAACCCCGAAGCCGCCGAGAAGTTCAAGGAATTGTCTCATGCCTACGAAATCCTGTCCGATCCTCAGAAGCGTCAGGTCTACGACCAGCTCGGCGAGGAGGGTCTCGAAGGTGGTGCCGGCGGTGCTGGAATGGGTGCGGAGGATCTCTTCGCTCAGTTCTTCGGCGGCGGTGGTGGTTTCGGTGGCATGTTCGGCGGTGGTATGCGTGATACGGGTCCCAAGAAGGCCCGCACCATCCACCACGTGCACAAGGTCAACCTCGAGGATATCTACCGTGGCAAGGTCTCCAAGTTGGCTTTGCAGAAGTCGGTCATTTGCCCTGGCTGTGATGGCCGCGGTGGTAAGGAAGGCGCCGTCAAGTCTTGCACAGGTTGCAATGGCTCCGGTATGAAGACCATGATGCGCCAGATGGGTCCCATGATCCAGCGGTTCCAGACCGTCTGCCCTGACTGTAACGGTGAGGGTGAGATCATCCGCGAGAAGGACCGCTGCAAGCGCTGCAACGGTAAGAAGACCGTTGTCGAACGCAAGGTCCTCCACGTCCACGTCGACCGTGGTGTGAAGAACGGCCACAAGATCGAGTTCCGTGGTGAGGGTGACCAGATGCCTGGTGTTCTCCCCGGTGATGTGGTCTTTGAGATCGAGCAGAAGCCCCACCCTCGCTTCCAGCGCAAGGATGACGACCTCTTCTTCCACGCCGAGATTGATCTTCTTACCGCCCTTGCTGGTGGTACGATCAACATCGAGCACCTTGATGACCGGTGGTTGACTGTTACCATCGCTCCCGGTGAAGTTATCACTCCTGGTACGTTCCTACCATTTGCTCCTGTAACTCTTCTCCTTGCAACTTCTAACGTCCGCTCCGCAGGTGCTATCAAGGTCATCAAGGGCCAGGGTATGCCTTCTTACCGTCATCACGACTTCGGCAACCTTTATATCCAGTTCGACGTCAAGTTCCCCGAGAAGGATCAGCTGCAGAACCTCAACCTCCTTGAACAGGTCCTCCCGCCCCGCATGGAGCAGCCTCAGCCTCCCACCGACTCCATGGTTGAGGACTTCGAGCTTGAGGATGTTGACTCGAGCGAGTACTCGCAGGCCCGTGCCCACGGCGCGGCCAACGCGATGGATGAGGATGACGATGATGTTCCTCCTGGTGCTGAGAGAGTGCAGTGCGCTTCTCAGTAAGCGGAGTGGCTTGTGGGGAGGCAGGCTATGGAGGTCGATGTCATGCTGGGCTTATGATGATACCATGTGAGGGGTTCCTGGACCTGCTGGGATTTCTTTTCTCTGTTTCTTTTTCTTTGACTATGACTTTCACGTGCTTGGTTGATGATATTCCTCTGCGATGGCGTTTGTATTGAAAGATTCGGAAGATAACAAGGGAGATTTCGTTTACGTTTTTCCTTTCGTGCTCCTGTTTCTCGTCATCACACTTTGATTCCCACCACTAATGTTCTCTTCTTCCCTTTCCCGATGCCTGGGAATTAAGGGGCTATGGCTCTTGACGATGAGATGGATGATGCAGCTTTTCCTTCCACATGCTTTCTTGTTACCCAGCAATCTCCGGCTGGATCTGGGCGGGTTTATGGTGGGATGAGCCGGGGTGGATGTTCTTAACATATAGACTAGCGGACTTGGCTGAATTCATTTATGAATCATTCTCGGTATAGTAGATGCAGGTGACCTCACTTTTTTATCTAAAACTGTGATTATATTTAGGTGAGAATGTAGTTTTCAGCTCTTTTTGTTCTGCTGCGCTCATGCAGCATGTTGCAAGCGAAGCTGACTCTGCAGGCTGTGGAAGGAGGCATACCGTGTAGATAGCATTGATGCACGACTCAGTGTTTACCAGGAGAGGCGAGCGTTAACTTCTGTTTACATTCGGCTCACTCTTTATACGGCTCTTTTGCTGGCGGTCTTCCATAACATGCAGGTGGAAATGCTGCACTGACTACTTCCCAAAAGGTATGTTCCACCTTCGCTGTACATTATTAGTTGTGACGCTTACCCTACGGCACCATTATCTCTTTGACGTTGTTCTCCACCTCATTCTCAATATGACTATATTACATCAAACGATATGCTCCATATCCAGTATGTTACTTTTGAAAAAGTGGTATTATTGTACATTATTGATCCTACTCCTCTCCACCCCGTTTCCGCAGACTCCCCAGGTTATATAACGACTCATTCAGTTCTTTCTGTTGCTTCGCATCAGTACCTGCGGACACTTTCGAGGTGCCAGTGGAATTGATTTTAGCCACGATCTCCTTTGCACAGGGTTCCCATGTAATGCTACCAGCTCCGGATTTCGCGGAGAAGGCTTCAAGGAGCGTCGAGGACGGCTCAGTGTTCCATTCCTGAGTGGAGTCTGCCTTGTGGATGGAGTCAACAGACACGACAACAGTGCTGTCTTTGTCAATGGCGGTAACGTCGAGGACATTCCCAGAGACCTGGATAGGCGCTTGCTCCTTCAGTGTACCATCGGAGCCAAGCACAAAGGATCGGAGCTTGGAGGACCTATTTTGTTTTTGTTAGATATTATTTGTACCTCCGGGGATGAATGAATTTACCCTTCAATTGAGACGAGGATCACTCTCGATACATCCGAGCCGCCGAGGGATGCAGCCCAGATTCCACGAACAGCAATCGTAGCGTCAGATTCGGGGTCGACCAGCGGAACTTTCTGCAGGACCTGACCCTCGGTCCATTTCCAGACAAGGAGGAAGTTGTCGCCTCCTCCGGAGATGAGGTGCTCCGGCGCCCACTGCGGGATACACAGCTTAGTGACGAATGCCGTGTGACCCAGGCAGTAGTTCTCAATGATATGCGCCTGCGGAGGGCCACGGGAGACACGGATATGCTCGTCGCGGTCTGCTGACAAGAGATGGGTGCGCTTCTGGCTTGACGAGGGCAGCGAAACGAACGTAATGTCTGTGAGCATGGACACATGACCCAGGACAATCTGATGCTCAAAGTTCAACGTGGTCTTTTCGTTGGCCTGCTTTTCTTGCTTCTGCTCCAGCTGCTGTTGCAGCGATCTCAAGTTGCGCTTCGTATGCACAGTCAGATTCGTAGCCGCCGGTCCTTCCGACGTCTTGCCCCTAAGCGACACAGCGGGAACGTATGGCTTGTCACCGGGGATGAGAGGTAGGGAGTAGACGTCACCAAACTTGTCTCCCACCAGGATGGTCTCGTCGTTGGCCAGGACGATAGCACACGGCCTCTTTGGCATGCATCTACAGGGAATAAGTACGGTGCATTTCTCTGATCATCTTTCTTGCAGGACCAACCTCTCGCTCAATTGTTCAAAGCGGCCATCTTGGCTCAACTGGAATACACGGATGCATTTGTCCTCGGATGTCAGCGCGACCACATACTCTCCATTCGAAGAGATGACCACGATGGGAATATTCGACCAGGCCAATTTCTTGGCCGAGTCGCTAGTAGTGGATTTCGAGCTCTCCACAGCTTGCGCTGAGGACTCGGAGACTTTTCTTCTCTTCTCAGGGGGCCCTTGGCTTTCGGGGGAGGCCTCGGCCTCAGTCGCCTCAGTGCCATCCGCATCTACATCCTGGGGCCAGCTCGCGAGCTGTTCTCCGGTCTCGGCGGCGTAAGAATAGAGCTTTGCGCCGGCGGATGTTACGAGAAGATTTATCGCATGGCCTCTCTCCACGAAGTTGACGGTCTGAAACGGTTGTTGGAGGAGTGTCGCCATAATTCGATGCGAATTGAAAGATTCGACGAGAGGAATATCCAAATAAAGAGATTGCGGCGTCTTCTCCCGTACAGTGACGCTCTGGATGGATTTGATATCGCGAGTGGCTGAGTAAGCGCTATCGCACGTGACCACTCGCTAAGCGCGAAACACACGAAGTTTTTCCCGAAAGCGAAAATCGATTTCGGGAACTTCTCCAACGTCACGATCAAAATCGGACACCACCCGCACATTTACACCTGATTTTCCCTTGCCCTTAAACATCCTATCTTCAGTGCAAATAAGGAGACATGGGGGGCAAGACTGCTACCAAGGCCGCTTACTTCGAGAAGCTCAAGAGCCTTCTCGATGAGTACGCTACCGTCTTCATTGTCGGTGTCGACAATGTCAGCTCTCAGCAGATGCACGAGATTCGTCTGAGTCTCCGTGGCGAGGGTGTTGTCCTGATGGGCAAGAACACCATGGTAAGACGTCCTGCTTCCCTGCGACGACAATGCATAGTCAATTGACCGTCAATCACAGGTTCGCCGTGCCATCAAGGGCTTCGTCACCGACAACCCGGAGTACGAGCGTCTGCTCGCTCACATCAAGGGTGAGACGCACAAGTCCAACTCTTTCCAGAACATATAACTGATGAGTGATCCAGGCAACGTTGGCTTCATCTTCACCAACGGTGACCTCAAGGCCACCAAGGAGAAGATCCTTGCCAACCGTGTCGCCGCTCCTGCTCGTGCCGGTGCCATCGCCCCTGCTGATGTCTGGGTTCCTGCGGGTAACACCGGTATGGAACCCGGTAAGACCTCTTTCTTCCAGGCTCTCGGTGTCCCCACCAAGATTGCTCGTGGTACCATTGAAATCACGACCGATCTCAAGCTCGTCGAGGCCAACACCAAGGTCGGCCCCTCCGAGGCCACCCTGCTGAACATGCTGAACATCTCTCCCTTCACCTACGGTATGACCATCACCCAGGTCTATCAGGAGGGTCAGTGCTTCAGCGCCGCTGTTCTGGACATCGAGGAGCAGCAGCTCCTTGACGCCTTCAGCGCCGCCATCAAGACCATCACCACCATCTCCCTGGCCACCAACTACCCCACCGTGCCCTCGGTCATGCACTCCCTGGTCAACGGCTACAAGAAGGTGCTGGCTGTCGCCATCGAGACCGACTTCTCCTGGCCCGAGATTGAGGAGCTCAAGGACCGCATCGCTAACCCCGACGCCTACGCCTCTGCTGCTCCTGCCGCCGCCGCTGCCCCTGCTGCCGGTGGTGCTCCCGCCGCTGAGGAGAAGAAGGAGGAAGAGGAGGAGTCCGATGAGGACATGGGCTTCGGTCTTTTCGACTAAACTTCTCGTGTCGCTGCGCGGGTTGCAGACGCCATGTATTAGATATTTTTATGACCAATTATGAAGGTTGGGAAATGAAAAATCATTGTCATGGTGATTTTCGTCACGTCAATTAGATATGGAACGTAGAAATACGCTCCATTGTCTTTTTGATCTTCTCAGGTAAGCAATCCTCTTTGTTGGTACTCTTTCCTTTTCCCTCTTGCACCATCCTGTCATCTGAGCGAATGATGATCCTATTTTTAACTCGTAGCACCATGTGGGTGCGTTGAAGATCAAAAACACGCAACAACAAACACTCTAATTTTTTGCTGACCGCTCACCTCTCTTACTTGCTTTTTTCCACTCGTTTGTTTGGCAATACGGTTGCTAACATGACTTCAGATCTGATCTATGCACGTCGCTAAGCGACTTGGATTGCCGTAAAGACGTAGGGCGTAGCCGGTTACGATTGATTGTCGGTGGGAAATGGGCTTATCCATGTTACTCTTCATCAATGTATTCTAGCTATCCTCAATACTACGAGCCTACTCTGTGCACCGCATCCGAATGTAAATGCTAATTCGATTCTATCGTACTGCTTGGTATCGTACTTGCCCGTTGGCACTCTATATATACCCATCCAACAGCCAACATCCCCTTCTTCGGTCCCGTGCGCAGCCTATCCACACAGAGAACAAAAGAGGTATCAAACGCGACCCCTTAACTACCATCATGATCACTCCGCCCAAACCGACCCCCGAAGCCACCCAGGTCCCGCCGGAAAAATTTCCCAATATTCTTCAGGTTCTCGTTCAGGTTCGAGCCGACGTCCGCGCTCGCACCCTGCGTTTGGCCCAGCGGTCCAGGCGTGGAGGACACGGGCGTCCCAGACGCAGACCCGATGCCACCGCCGGTGCCGGCGGGGGTGCCGAAGCGGTCGACGCCGTCTTTGGCAGCGGAGATGAGCGCGGAGCCCAGCATGGACGGATCGAACCGCGTGGGGAGATTGGCCGTCGCCGACGAGCCGAGGAGACCCTGTGAGACGGAGGCGGAGGACGAAGCGGGCGTGGTCTGTAAGGCCGTCAGGAAGGGGTTGCTTTGCTGGAGGTTGGGCGCGTGGCGGTCGGACGCGCGGTGCACCTGGAACAGCTCGACGAGGTGGTTCTGTTCCTGGCGGCTGCGGATGCCCTTGAGGTCGAGGATTTTGCGGAAGTTGGCGTTGTTGCGGTCTGCGATGTGGAGCAGGTAGGCCTGCACCAGGGCTTCGGGCGGGGAGGGTTGCACCTGCAGGGTTTTGAGGAGGGTCTCGATCTTGGTGAAGCTGGCGTTGACGCGTTTGACGAAGCCGGCGGGGGCTGGGGCCGGGAGGAGCGAGGACAGGCCGGTTTTGAGGGTGTATGAGTCCAGGAGCATCTGCGCAGGTTAGTGATGGGGTCGTTCGGGGCAGGGAGTAGGGGAGATGCTAACTTGTTCGGCGCCGGTCTCTGAGACAGGCTTGCACTGGAAGATTGTAGAGACGAAGGCGTTCGTGACCAGCTCGACGACGTGGTCGGCGAATGCTCGAGCATACTGTTGTTTGTGCAGCAGCTGCAGGATCTCCGAGCACCTGGTCTTCGTCTTGGACATCAGCTCCCCGACGTAGGAGCTCTGGTCGCTGACAGCCTCCAGTCGGTTCCAGGGTGTATTGCGCATTTCACGCCAGCAGGGTTCCAGATCGACTTCTACCTTGCGGACTAGTCCACGGACAGCCGCAGAGGCGATGCCCATGAACGAGTCCGCTTGGCTTTGTAGGTCCACATTCTGCTTTAGGTTCTTGTCCAGACGGCCCTTGATTTTCTCCTCCAGTTGATTGCAGGTTGTGTAGCAGTAATCGGCGGTGTTGAGAACGGAAATGAGATCTTCCATTGATGGCACGTTTGACGGCGTGTGGCCGCTGGGTCGCTCACTAATGTAGTAGAGGAGCACCTGCTGTGCGTATTGATCCAGGTATTTTGCAAACACTTTAGCAAGATCAGCAAGGCTATTCCCCGTCGAGAGTTTGGCACATTGCTGCAAGGAATGTCTGTAGAAGGTAAACAGCTCCGTCGAGGATGATATGACGATATTCGAATCGAACTCTTCATCAGGGGGCCGTGGAGGCTGTTGTCGGTATTTCGGTATCAGGGCAGCCAGCTGTTTGTCCTGGGCCTCAACCCACACACTCAGGTACGGCTCGAAAGCTTCGGAGATTGCCTGACTGAAGACAGACGTTTCCAGTGCCGATGCAAACGTATCGGTCGACGGACGGGAGGGGGCGACGAACCGTCGCTCGAGGGAATGCTCAAAGTCCAGCGTTTCTTGCAAACACGAAAGTAGCAGGTTGACGTCGATCGTTTGACCGTTCCGCACCGAGCGAGAGAGTATCCCCTTGTAGTCCTCCCGGGTCCCCTCACAAAAGACATTCGCGAGGATCTCATTTACCCTCCAGGATGCCGGGAACACGGCCGCGTATTCCTCGTCGTAAATCTTCAAAATCCGTCTGAACCACGAATACCTCCGCGAGATGTTATCCAGCGACCCCGCCTCCTCGTTGTTCCGAAACACCTGTCGGTACTCGCGGAGCTGGAAATTGCAATACCACGTCACAAGTCGCGAACGCGCATGTTCGCCCAGCGCATCCATCACCAAACAGCCTTCCGCAAGCATGGTCCGTTTCTGGCCCACCTCGCCCCTGGCGAATGCGAGCTCGAAATCCTCACACACCTGCTCCAGCAGCTCGCGCTGGATGTCCGCCACGTTCCGACTGAGGAGGGCGATCTGGTCGATGGAGCGGTACGACTTGAAGTGGGCCATCAGCTGGATGACGGCCTGCAGCAACTGGGCGCAATCACGGTATTGACGGGTCCGCCCGAGGGCTCGGAGCTGGTCGTACGCAGTCGTCAGCATCTGCAGACGCTTGAGGGCGGTCATCGACTGCGTGAGATTCGTCTTCGCATTGTCCAGCTGCTTGATGTCGGCTGTCATCTCCGTGATCGCCTGCTCCGTCTTGGACGCGCGGTCGCGCACTTCGTCGATCTTCTTGAACAGTTCGGTGAGGTCGGCCTTGGCCGCCTGGATGCGCTCGACGCTCTCCACATTGGACGTTACCTGGTCTTCTACCAGGGTGTTAATGTCGTTGTCGAGTTCATCTTCGTACTCGCGGAGGCGCTGGGACACCTGCGACACGGAGGAGAGCGTGGACGGGTGGGAGAAGATGGCGTTCAGGTGGTCGATTGGATCGTAGTCGGCTGGATTAGATCAATTATATTAGCCCAAATGGTTTGGATTAACGTTCTGGGGACAATGCTTCTCCTCACCAGCGTCTAGAGGATCGAGATTCGCCGCACCGTTGGAGGGCATGATCGCAGCAGTGGAGGTTGACATTCCATTAGATCTTCAGGGGGAAGACAGGGAACATGCTGTAATTGCAATCGCAATACATGCGCCAGCACGCGCAACCAGTCCAAAGCTCCTGGATTGAAGCGAGAGCAAGTTCGAGGGAGAATATCGTGAGTTGTTCGGAGTTCAAGCGGGAGTAGTTGTTCATTGTTGGAGAGTTGGCGGGTTCGCTGAGAGGGGTTTAGCGTCCGCCAAGAGGTCCTTCATTATCTACAACTTCATCAGCAACAATACCAGCAGTACAACTACAACTACTGTATTACTCTCAGAGCACACGGAAGTGATGATGATGATATGTTTTTGGGGAATGATAGACTCCCTTGCTTCTCTATGGACATGATCTTCGTGGTCTTTAGTAATACATCCCCCTGAGGGGAACAAGACGCAAAAAAAAAAACAACAAACATTCCGCCCAAATTCGCCCAAGCAATGCAAACAAAAGAAGTTTTTTCATATTACAGGAAGCAATGTCATACACAAACGAATCTGCACCTCGCAAGGTGGAAAAGGTAGACGACCGGCTAGACTGCCGCCGGGAGGAAAGCATCGGCCGGAAGTTGTCCCTGTGCCTGGCCACTAGTTAGCAAACTGATCTGATAGACATGGCAATTCACTGATCACTCACCTTCAGTTCCTCGAAATTCCTCAGGGCAGCCTCCATGTTCCAGCCGTTTCCGGAGAGAGCCGCTTCAGAGTACGGCAGTGTCATGTTGGTGTTCGCACTCATCTGCATCACCAACTGTTCTTGTTGCACCTGGGTTTCAGGCTTCCCAGGAGCTGGCATGCCAAAGCCCTCCGGTGCTGGGGCCGGGGCACCTGGCGCAGCAACCGGCGTCGCGGATAGACCAGGCGGAACCACCGCGGGATTCTCCACGGACCAAGCCTCATGTCCACCGTACGCTCGCAGACAGAGGATGTCGTTGATAACCCTGATTCCACCCACACCCCCGCCAGGTCCAAGTATAAAAGTCCGATCGAAACTCCGTATCTCGATCTTACCACCAATCAATTCCTCGAATTTTCCGTGTGTCATGATAAGAAGTCCTCCCACGCCCGTGGTGCTTTGTCCAGTAGAATCGGGAAGTCCAGGGACCGGGAAACATTCAACCAGCCACTCATTGCGGCTCGCCACGATGTCAGGATGCCTCGTCGGGGGCAGCGAGTTCCACAACTCTCGGATCTTCTCCACGCCATGGTAAGTGCGAGACATCCGAGCTGGGAGGTGACTGATCCTAAGAAGATTTCTGCTCTTCTTGATATATGAATCCCAGCCAGCCGTCTCAGTCTGTTGGGCTCGCGGAGCAGTAGTGTTGACATTAAGTGAAAAAATGGAGTCTTTGTCGTAGACTCCGTTGAGAAGGTCATTCCGGTTGTTGTCGTAGCCAACGAAGAACGACTTGATGAAGTTCTCGGCGATTTGAGTTTCGTCGATGAAATATGGCGCCTGAACGGGGATAGGTGTTTTCTTCTGTGCTGCCACCTCTTCCACCGTCCGCACCTCCACATTATTGAGAATGCGCAATTTAGGATACCATTTGAGCATTGTATCCTTAAAGGTAGGATCCGCACTGAATGGAGTCCCCGTCAGATCCAGGAATTCCAGATTCCGGAATTTCCATCGCCAGGCTAGCAGGGACTGGGCGTCCTTGAAGCTGTTGTTGGACATGTCCAAGTTTTTGAGATCCGGGAATGTCTGAGCCAGTGAGGTAATGGCGGATACATTTGCCAACTGATTGTCGGCAAGACTGACGCTTTCGACGGCCTCGCGACGGGCCGTCGAGCTGTTGAAGTTCAACTCCCATACTTTCATGAGAGCGGGGAAGAATTTAGATTCGGTTGATGTACTGTTGAAGATGCCCATGGCCAGTAAATCGGGATCGGTTCCGAGATTGGACAGGTTGAGCAGTTTGGAAGGCTGGTAGTAGCGTTTTTCCAGGATCGCTGTCATTTTCGCTTTGGTGTCGGCGGTCGAAGAGGATGTGCCGCCATTCCGTGATATCTCCGTGAGCATGGGCTGGTCCGTCCCGTTTGCGGAGGGGTCATTTTTTTCGATTGTGAGAGGGGTGCCTGCAAAAGTATACCCGTTCATCTGCAGCATTCTTTCCAACAACTCCGGTTTGATGAAGACTACCAGAGAATCGCCTTCAACCCGGGACTAGTTGAACGTTAGCAAGGCGCTAGAGACCTTGAGAACCCACGGTCATCCGAAAGAACAAACGCAAACACGAGATGAGGTGGAGAATCCTGGGCCAAGTGTCTGTCGATCGTCGCCGTTCTGGAAAATCTTGTCTACCCATCCCGCGAACAATGAGGGCAAACCGGGGGGTGGACACGACGTTGCGAATTCCATGGGGTCGGGGATGGCCAGTTTCTGGTGTTGTGCTGCACATACCTTTGTGATCCTTGCGCGGCCCCCAGATTTCGAGTCGTGGGTACTGAGTTTTCTCTCGAGGAAGGTAAGGAGGCTTTCGAGCCCGCCGTCGCGATTCGACGCCGCCTTGCTCTGTTTCCAGCCGTGGACCCGGACCTGTTCTAGGGTGTTGCCGGCCTTTCCTTGCCGGATGTTCGCCTGGGAATCGGATGTGTTGCTTGTGATCGCTTTCTGGATCGCATTCAGGGCCCTGTCGCGTGTGCCCGTTCGGCCACCGGTATCGCCGCGTGCTTTCTTTCCACGACCTCGGGCAGCGTCGCCATCCATGGCCAGATCGCCATCTCGATCAACTCGCTTCACAGCCCCCCGCTTGCGAATACCCCCGCGATCAGAACCGCTCGAACGGCCGGTGCCTTTTTTGCCTTTCATATTGAGAGTCGATAGGGGTTTTCGGAGAAAGAGGAGTGGAGCTCGGGAGGGAGTAATATAATAGAGAGAAGAGAATAGTAATGAGAAATGCCGATGTTTAGGCAGAGACTAGGTCTATAAGGCAGACAGAGCGCAGTGCGCCTCGAGTGTTCCAGGCTGATGCAGCCGTCATGCAACAAAGGACGTGCGCGATGAAAAGAGTGTGTGGAGAAGAAAATATCGAATGAAGAGATGAGACTGAAAGTGTCGCTAGTGATGTGCGAGAGTCGGGCACAGTAGAGACTCCTGGTAGCGAGAGGTTTGGTGGGATGAGTAGCAGACGATGAGGAGAAAAAGTGACGTGAATAATAGTCGCAGAAGAGCCGCAGGCAGCCTCTCTGCACGTGATCGTCTTCACGGATGCACGTGACCGCGTCTCAGGAACTCCGGCCGCAGCCAATCAGCAGTTGCGGTCTGTCCTTTGGTCGGCCGTACTCAAATCACTGTCGTTCAAGCAAAACATTCACGTCCTTCATCCCTCTCTGGTCGACTCCGGGCTTCACCTTTCCATATCAGCTGTAGGTACGTTCCTCTATACCGATTGAGCTCCCCATTGCTCATAAATACACCCGTCAATGACCCGGTTCGATCCTCAAGCGTCGTTACTAAGCTTGTTGCTGATTGATATAGATCGGTCTCCCCGCAGGCGCTAGCTGGCTGCTCCTTCGAACCCCGTTTCGAAGGACTGTCCTCTCCTTTACATTGCTGTGCGACTTGATTCCTACCCCCGAATGACCGCCGACCAATAGAGAATATGCCTGCGAAATCGCGATTCACAAGATTAGATGCGTTCGCGAAGACGGTTGAGGATGCCCGCATCCGCACGACCTCCGGCGGCATCATCACCATTGCCTCGCTGTTGATTATTCTGTGGCTCGTCTGGGGAGAATGGGCCGACTATCGGCGTGTGGTTGTGATGCCGGAGCTGGTCGTGGACAAGTCTCGAGGTACGTCAAGCGACTGTTACCAGGAGTGGCTACGTCCGAAGGCAGGTTTAAGCTGATGTCCGCGTGAACCAGGCGAGAAGATGGAAATCCATTTGAACATAACCTTCCCTCGACTGCCTTGCGAACTCCTGACTCTCGACGTTATGGACGTGTCCGGTGAACAGCAAGTGGGCGTGGCGCATGGCATCAACAAAGTGCGCCTGGCCTCGCCCGCCGACGGGGGCCACGTCCTCGACATCCAGGCCCTCGAGCTGTAAGCTTACAGCCCTTCCTCCCTCCCTTCACCCTACTCTACTAATACTAACGCACCCCAGACACTCGGAACAAGAAGTCGCCAAACACCTGGACCCGGACTACTGCGGCGAATGCGGCGGCATCCCGCCGCAACCGGGCGAGCCAAAGCGATGCTGCAACACATGCGAGGAGGTGCGCGACGCCTACGCGGAGCGCCAGTGGGCGTTCGGCAAGGGCGAGAACATCGAGCAGTGCGAGCGTGAGGGGTACGCGGCGCGGATTGACGCGCAGCGGCGCGAGGGGTGCCGCCTGGAGGGCGTCCTGCGAGTGAACAAGGTGGTGGGCAACTTCCACATTGCGCCGGGGCGCAGCTTCAGCAGCGGCAACATTCACGTGCACGACCTGGAGAACTACTTCGAGCTGGACCTGCCGGCCAGTGAGAGGCACACGATGACGCACCACATCCACCAGCTGCGCTTCGGCCCCCAGCTGCCGGACGAGCTCTCCGACCGCTGGCAGTGGACCGACCATCACCACACCAACCCGCTCGACGACACCGTCCAGGAGACCGATCTGGCCGCCTACAACTACATGTACTTCGTCAAGGTCGTCTCCACCTCCTACCTGCCGCTCGGCTGGGACCCCCGCGTCTCCTCATACATCCACAGCGCCACCTCGCACAACGTCCCGCTCGGCCGCCACGGCATCGGCTACGGCCAGGATGGCAGCATCGAGACTCACCAATACTCCGTCACCTCGCACAAGCGCCCCCTCATGGGCGGCAATGCCGCTGACGAGGGCCACAAGGAGCGTCTGCACGCCGCTGCCGGTATTCCCGGTGTCTTCTTCAACTACGACATCTCCCCCATGAAGGTGATCAACAAGGAGGCCCGTCCTAAGACATTCACCGGGTTCCTGACCGGCGTCTGCGCCATCATCGGTGGTACGCTCACTGTTGCCGCTGCCATCGATCGCGGCCTGTACGAGGGTGCGATCCGGGTGAAGAAGCTCCACGCTAGCTAGACGCGAGGCGAAGCTCTTCTCTAGAATGAACATGGGCATTTCACTATACAAACCAACGAAGCAAGAAAAGAAGAAAAGAAATACTACCATAAACGGAGGCCCATTGCATAGGGCTCTTAAAGCTGCTCAAAGAAACATCATCATTGGTGGGAAGAAATCTACGGTTACAGACCTGGATGGTCATGGCGTTTTCGGCATATGTTATCCTGGTCATCTTTTTGTTTAGTCCTGTGGTGTTTTAGCACTGTGTTGCACTGTGATATCTACAATATTCAGTTAACATTTTCCTCCTCAAACACCCTATATATTGCATGACCGTAATTCTCTACAACTCTTAACGCACTGAGGCAAAGATGCCTGTATTTGACCTCTATATCTGCATTCTGGTCCTTATAGGCAGTGAGTTGGTATTTACAAAGCAGAGAAAACAACAGAGGTAACAGTGTGAAAATAATCTTCCCAACAACATTTCTCCCACAGAAAGAGCTAAATACTCAATAAATACCAAAAGAACAGCAAGTTGACGGGTAATACCATGGCGCCAGACCTAGTCTTGAAACTCCGTGCAATGTATGATGCAACTGCTGCAAAGGACCGACAAGGAAGAAAGCAACAACACGGTTCCCAAGCAAATGGAAATGTAAGGTCTAGCTCTAATGATGCATTGTTGGAGCTTGAAAATTCATGAAACGAGGAAATGAAACTGAAGGATCGGCCGGAGTTCTTCCCAAAAGGACAAAAACATAGGAAATCGCAAATGCTAATGAGAGAGATGGGGACAACAGGACAATGCAGATAACTTAATAGTGCATGGCGTTAGCATTGCTGAGGTGGCTAGGATGTTGGTTGAAATATGGGCCTTGCTGATACATCTGCGGCTGCGGCTGCTGTGCTGCAAATTGTCCATACCAAGATTGGCGTCGTGGCTCTTCAGGCCGGTACGCCTGGTTGAGAGCGTCCCAGGTGTGGCTCGCTGCAGGGATATTGTACACACTGTGGCGTCCACCACCTTGGATTCCGTAGTGGTGAGTTGGAGGGGTGGGAGCTGGCTGCTGTTGATGCTGCTGCCAGTGTTGCTGTCGCTGTGCAATAGCATGCTGCACCATCTGGTTCGACATGCCGTCCATGATGCTCTTCTTTTCCCGCTCGCGTGCGTCAATCGCACCCACCAAGCCCATGGGGTTGACTTGAGGCTGATGTTTCTTGTTTTCATTGGTGAGATTGAAGAAGGACGACCCTGTCACCCGAGCTACATGCTCCTGTTCTCGGGCAGAAAGATGGGACGAGATATCGTTGTAGCTCATCATGCTGTTGGCGCCGCGGGAATGAGGTCGCGCGGGGCCATCGCGGGTGATGGTCATCTGCGAGCCAGAGCGGGAATGGGACATCCAATCACCCGAAACAGGGCGAGCAGGCGGCGGTGTGGGTGTTGCAGACGGGCTTCGGTGGTGCATAGCAATAGGGGTATTGGAGGTGGCCCTCTGTTGCACATATTGTTCGGGAGTCAATCCACCAGGGGTCACCGGGCGAGCAGCAGCCATACCCGGCTGCCACAACACGCTTCGTCGGTAGTCGTCCTGGTTTGGCGACCTCGAATGGGCGCGGTCCATGGGTTGAGTGGGAACAGAGAAGCGATTCTTATCCAACGCATCGGAGTCGTTCTTGTGACTGGCCTTTTTCAGAGTGTCTGAAGTGGTCGGGCGACCAGTAGTAGGCAAATAAGTCAACGTCGGGCCGAAATCCACGGACGGAATATTTATATTTGCATCCGAAGGCCGGTCCAAGGTATAGTGAGCATCACCAATGACGAGGTCTTTCTTGGGAGTCTCCCCAACAGTTTTCATAACGCCCATTCGCGGCCGAGCGACTGACCTCGCCGAGTGTTTGCTATAGACCGACTCATGAGTACTGGCATAGTCAGGGGAAGTTGTAGAGGCGTCATCATAAATACTGTCTTCATCTTGATGGTTTTCTTTATCAGGAGAAGGGAAATGACGGGACCCCACACGATTCAAAGCTTCTTCGTCGACAGTATGACGAAGGTCATCGTAGCTAGGCTCTGTCGCGGTGGGACTGGTGATTGCGACCCCGCGGTATTGCTGGTGTGGAAGGGGCTTCCGCTTCACTGTTTTGGTGTCCAGTTGGAGACTTTGTCTGTTTGGTTTGGGCAAAGGTCCTCCAAAGGTGGCGTCGATCCGATGTTCCGGCGGTGCGGGCCCTTCATCTTCATGTGCTGCGGCTCTATCAGTCGAGCTGGCAAAGACAAGACCGGGCTCCAGTTTCTCCGAGCGATGAGAAATGATCGGGGTCAGCTCATACGGGGCTGAGCCATTCAAGTCTCTGGCTCTGCGTTGTTCTGGCGATTCGAAAGTACCGGATAGATTCAGCTTCCCAGATGCAGCAGCCAGCTCCGTAAGGGTACCGTGAGACATCCGGTTACGGGCTTTTGTGAAATCCGGCGAGGGCTGTGGTCTGGTCGATGGTAGTTCTCCGGGTCCATGGGTGAAGGCGGGTGGCATTGTGACAGGCGACGGCGGGGAAGGAGCCCGCATTTGCTGTGTGATGGGGTGGGTATGAGCATCCGATTGTTTCCACTCACCATCAGAGCTGCTTTGCTCGTTCGAGTCCTTTGTACTAGGACGCTCTGTGCCTGACGGGGCCAATTCTTGGGCAGAAGAGGAAGGAGAGCTCTCCACAATGGAGGCTTGCGGTTGATTCTTCATGGGGGAGAATCCAGTAGTATCCGAAGCGCCACGTGAATGATAAGTCGGGGAAAAGGAATCATCCTTGGGCACCTCATGAATAATGGCATCGGTGGACTGGTTGAAACCAACCTGACCGGTGGGGAGCGCATCGTTGTTCTGACAGGCGACTCGGCTATACCGGCTTGGGAGGCTGGCCCTGAATCGAGGTTTTCCTCCCGACAAACTGCTGGTCCGGCTGCGACCGGACGCCATGCGACGTGCAGTCGCCTCCTTCAACTGCTGTCTCCATTCCGCTTCACTCCAGTTCTGGCTATTGGGGGACTGCATCAGGCTTGCGATATCCATGATGTCCAGGTATCCATAACGGCGCTGGGTAGGGAAAGCGAACATGATGCTTTTGATATGATTTGTAGCAGCGATCAGGCGGGTAGGGCGACCATATAGGTTGAAAGTGTCGAACGTGGGAATGAGGAACCGAAGCATCATCTCAAAGCCGGGAACCGCGGGATGGACTTCAGGCATGACGAAAACAAATCCTTCCGATGTCGACGGCTGTTGTGAATGTATCGTGATCTGTCCCTCAATCTTCACCAAGGTGGATTGTTCAATCAGGGCCTGGGATTCGGGATAGATGGCGAAGGCACTGTAAGCATCGGTGATCGTTGCGATGGGCTTCGCCTTCTTGGTTTTCCGCGTCTCGTAAAACTTGATGTTTCCAGTAACCAACTTGGGCGCTCGATCATAGGCGGATTTGTTCTTCATCGACTTTTGCGCCTTCTTGAGCTGCTTCTCGTCGGGAGGAGTGATGACAAACCAGCATCGTTTCCACGGTGTGCCTGCTCCAAACCTCACTCGCGCCCAATCTTCGTACTTGAACCGACTGCGCTCCAAGATAGCCCGAATATTGTTGAGGTTCTTTCCCTTCCCTGCAATAATCGACCCCGTGTACGCTTCGTACAGAGAGGTATGCTCAAATAGAGTCAGGCGAATGGCCGCGGCCCATTGCGTGAGCGAGTGGAACGAGTTGAAGTGTAGCAGGTATCGATTCTGCCCGGCAGAACAGATGCTCAAAACATTCTTCAGCGGCTCCACACCGTGGTTGCGTGTGGGCAAGGTTTCGATCTACGGGTCAGTTAGACAATCGAAGCCAAGGCGATCCAACGGAATACCCAGGGTTCCTTACCACTTTGATCGAGGCGTCCGCTAGGTTGATAAAAGTCGGAGGGACCTCTGCGTCTTCGCCGACCGCGTCCAGCGCAGCAGCATCCCATAGGGAAAGAGCAGTTCCAACGAGTTGCGCATAGCATTCCACCCACTGTCGGTCAGCGCAGGGCCGTCCCTCTGTTATCAACATCAGTCAGTTGAACTTCAGCGTCCTAGGAATGCGCGGGCGACTTACGGGTATCCAGGTCGTTGAGCTTCAAGAAATAACCTTCATGGTACAGCTTGTTCGCATGACTGTTGAGATAACCGAAGATAGGTTGGAGTTCTGGGGGCGTATCATTCGCGAGCTCCATCAACGGGGGATTGTGAGAGAAGATCATTGACCCGGGGCGGGATGCCCTCCGCTCATTGATGGTGCTCATTTCTGTAGGCGACGCATCCGGGGGTGATGGAGTGTCGGTGGACGGTGTATCTACGCGAGACGGCGGGTTGTTTAGAGTGAAGGAAGCCGATGACGTGCGGTGATTCTGGCCGGCGCTTTCTTTGCGGGACGAGACCCCAAAGGCTGATATAAAAGAGCGCACTAATCACGCAAGGGGGTCAGCCGTCATAAATTCAGAAAACGAGGAGGGTGGGAGGGTGTTTTTTTCCTGGTTACTGACCACGCGAACGACCCATGATGCCTGAACTTTATTCGACAGCGGGGAGGTGCGGAATGAAGAAAGACCAGCTTTCCAGTCCACTCTGATGACCGGGCTGTATGTGTCGCCGAGAGACGGAGAGAATGCGGCACAGAGGGCTTCTGTGCGAGAGGATCGGCGGACGATAGGAACGAACGAGAGAGGAGAGAGGTTTGGGATTGGGGCTGGAGATTGAACCCGGGAGCTCCGTACGGAGATAGCGATAGAGGGGGTCAGGACCTGCCAAGACTAGATATGGCAGTTATATTCCATGGAGCGCCGGCCGGTGAACTTTAAAAGAGGTCGAAAGGGACGGAACGAGCGAATGGTGGCAAAACGGCGATTTCCGCAGGGCCAAGTGACAAAGGCGACTAGGTCAGAGGGAAAGGCGCCTGACTTTGCGATGAGGTCAGTTAGCTGGACAGGTGATGTCTCAGTTGTCGGCGGTTGGTCGCTGGAGAGTGGTGGAGGGGTCAAAGAACGAGAAGAGAGAGGAAGAGAAAGGATGTTGGAGTGAAGGAACGAGCGAACAGGAAGAGGGGGTGAGGGAGAGACGAGGAAGAAATGGAAGAATAGCACGAGAGCGTGGGAGGTAGCAGAAAGAGGAGGTCAGGATGAAGGAGCAAGCAAGCAACCGGTACGTACACTACTACCACCTCCTACTCAACTCTCCAGGCTTCCAACCAGACGTGGGTCTGGAGAACAAATGTGTAACACAATTACCAGACTTGGTGCCAGGCTGGGTCTGAATGTGGATTACGTCGCCAAATAACGGATGGGGGAGAAGAATGGACTGAATGGATCGAAAATCATACAATCAAGCCATTGATGTAGTTATTGGGGATTGGAATGTGGGAGGGACGGGGGGTATATGGGAATTAAAGATAAAAGAGAGTTAATGTAGGTAGGTACCGTAGGTTCTCTAGGCAGGTAAAGATGCAATCTTGACGGGATTCCCTACGGCCAATACTGGTTTTTTATTCTCCTGGTTCAGTCCACTCTTGGGAAGAGAAAAAAAATTAATTAGGTATTTGGCAGGTCTAGAGTCAGAGAAAAGGTAAAGGCTGGCGTCATCGCATGTGTGGCTACTCTGGGCCTTTTTTTTTTTATTTTCACCTTTTATCCTTTTTTCTTATTGATTTAAAAATAAAAATACCATCCCTGCTGGTTTTTCCCCGACAGGATGATCACTTTGCTCATCCGTAGATGGATCGACGCGGATCAAACAAATCGCCTTTTCTTTTCTTGTCGCTGAAGAAAGAAAATAACCAAATACGTACAATTTGAAGGACATTCATATCATCTGAGGACAGGGGAAATGTCGGTTCCCGCGTTCTTTGTTGAATGGATAAATTCCCCTCCATCGTCTCGCACGGAAGAATTGATTCATCCTCAGGATTGAATATATTAACCTATCTCTCTCCCGCTAACCCATTCCTAACCATTGCCTTTAGAGGGTTTCAGATCCATCCCGTACCAGTCAGCTATCTGTCTAAGCGCACTCTCCTCACTGTCCTCCCCCAACCTCCTTTCCCCTCTCGCTTGCCCTCTCTCATACCTACTCGGCGTGCTCCCTCTGAATGATTATGCAATCGGATGGCAACAGTTCTCACCTAGTCGCCAAATATAGCAACCCAAGCCCTGCATGTCTTAGCTGACGGCTGCTCGCCCCCTACTCCGTACCAACCTATCTATCTATTCTTTCTTCCCCTTTTACTACCCTCTAGTCTCAGTCCCACGAGGTAAGGAGGGGGGGCAACCCCGTCCACCCGGAGTAGCCTATGCATGTAGACGCCAAGCGCCTCTTCCCCCATCAATGGAGACCGAACATGTCCACATTAGGAAACAAATGGACCCTGCTAGGAAGTGTCGATACAATAGTAGGGCGTTCCCTACGGGGCTAGTAACAGGTGTCCTTCTCTGTGCGAACAAAGACGGAGCCGTTGACACCCGAATGGCCATCTCTCTCCGAATCAATTCAGACCATTGGGGGCACTGCCACTTCCCTACCGTGCCACAGCATTATTGACCACACTAGCGAGGTTATTAATAATTCCCTCGTGCACAGAAAACCCACCTCGCGGGCGGCTAGCCCGCCCGCAACTAACGTCTATCGTTTGGGTTAGGTTGAATTGGGTATTGGGCACGTACGGAGGCCACTGGGGAGGGGATTGCCCGAGTTTGGGTAATTTATTCGCATTGACCCTTGGAAAACTGCAGAGTGGCAAGAACTGTTTCGGACCGCCCACTCACCGTGCCTGACAGGATCCATGGACGATGATTCGGTTCAGGGTCGCGGTGGCTCTCTGCCATCAGCACTCAGATACGGAGTCTGTATAATCCCGACAGATCGTAAAGTATCTTGGGTAAAAGGATAAAGGATTCATCTCTGCCAGACTTGGCTCATTGCTGGGCCAAGAGAACCAAGTCTCTCCCACCGCTATTCCATTGCTATTCCTCCAATCGCTCCCACCTACTCGAACAGGCTGTCCATTGACTCGGCCAGAGAACGACAGCCACTGAAGATGTTCGTGTGGCAGTATACCGGCCCACCCGGTCCTAAGGTACAGATGGAATTGAAGTACTCCCAAGGGACGGGAATAATGGGTCCGGACGGTTGAGTTAAAAAGACTGCGGAGCTTGCAGGACGAAACTCGGGGCTTGACGCGCACTCCAGCAGCGATCCTTGCTCAATCGATCGCGTCCCGCCTGCACCGATGACCTCAGCAGTGGGTTAATCGTGCTTCATCCAAATTCCTGGGTTGGCTCCAGTATACATTCCTTTTAGTCCCCACGTCATCATACAGCTTGTCTTGTAGATCAGATCGCTTTTCTTTTTTCTTGTCTCTCTTCCCGTCCGTGGAGATGGAGCGAGCGTCTTCGGTCAGGATCTTGCGGTGACGGAACTGGGTCACGACAGCTTGCGCTGACTTCCTGAATCGTCAAGGTGGGGTGATAACCCATCGATATGCCGTATCTTTGTCCATTTCCTCGCAGCTCGATATTATTTAAGACGACGCAATCTGCCTGTGTGGGTTGTCTTTCGTGGTCAGTCCATCGCTTGCGCATACCTCCACAGCCCTACACCTCTTATAGTATTCCGTGGTATAGACCCCCAACACGTCGACTCATAGGAAGGCCCCCATCTCTCTGTTGAAACTACATCAGTCCAATTGTCTCTCCCGATCTCCTAGTATTTGACCAGCCTGTCGGTACAAGATATCTCTCCATCAAGATCTGTCACCGACCTCGGCACTAGACCCACCCCGACCTTATACGAAGCATCCACAGGAGCATCTCCATCAGATCAGATCTCCTCTGCTTCAGCTCGTATCGATCGCTCCAGCCTAACCACCAGCTGCATGCAGATCCGCAGTTCATGCCAAGACTACCTGCTGACGACCTCTGCTTGTACCGCAACTTGAAACGGCCTGTCGAAGATCCCTGGCATGTTAGCTAGCCTAGGGTGTTCGATGACTGTCCGCAGAGGGAGGTCTCTCATTGGGGGTTATGTTGCATGAGAGACACCCCGGGAGAAGCTGAAATTATACTGCTGACGAGTGCCCAGCTCACCACAGTAGCATACATTACACTCCATGCTTGGGATCCGCCATCAGCCGCTTTGGGGGGTGAAGAGGATGTGACTTGGACTGATGTGTCGGTGACCATTCTGGTGATCGAGAATAGTTCTCGTCTTTTAGGACGAGGGGAAAAAAATACTTCCGAAAAAAGAAAAGGCGAGGTCCTGCCCGGGATCGAACCGGGATTGCTGGAATCAGAATCCAGAGTGATGACCATTACACTACAGAACCGATTACGATACTATTGCGCGAATTTTGACTATATGACTCAGTACATATATCGGACCTAGTCTTATGGATGACAGGGATATGTCGTTGGAGGTTCTCCCCTCTACCTAATCATCTCCCTTCGCGTTTTTTTAGTACCATTCCCAAGTGGTCATTCCGCGTTCCACTGCCAATGGAAGAATACGGTGGTTACCTTTTGGTGGTAGTATGGTCACTCTCAAAGATATATTATAGCATGAGTTGATTCGTTTCTCCCTATGCATTTCCCCATTCTCGTTATGCGATAACACGTCAATCTCCGGCTTCATCTAGACCCATTGGAATACGGCGCATTACCTATACTACAGGGGTGAGATCGTAGAAGAGAACATCCATATTTACCCAGTCACTAACCACGTGGAAGTCCATCCAAATGTGATTTCATCGGAGTGCTTGCAATGTCCATGAAACGTCATCAGACATGCCCCGTTCCTGACCTATATAGAGCAAACGTAGACATGCACGTAGCACGCGAGTGTATGCCCCTGTGAACACACCATGGTATCTTCCAATATCATGCACCTCCCCGACCGAACCAAAGCCGGGAATCCATGTTCAACAGCTGAAACCCCAGAAACCCAATAGCAACGATAGACCCGTGTCATACCCACCACCAACCCCTTGCCTTCTGAAAGCTTTGGGTAGATCACCCGCTGGGCTATACTTTAGACGCTAAGGTACTAGCACATATGGCGCTACTGGACGGCAATGCATCCATAGAACGCGACTGCGAAGCCAGCGAGAAACCACAAACGTCAGACGGTGCACCTCTCGGATGAGCCAGAAACCCATGAGCCTACGCCGCTAGATGATACAGATAGGCTACACTTCATTCAAGGCATGAGGATTCTAGCTAGGTTACACCAAGAAAAGAAGGCATCAAATTGACACGAGGAGGTTCGCTTTCGATTCTCAGAGTGCCCCAGATATGATGCAGGATGCTCAAAAAATTCAGGCCCTCGCCAACGGTAGCTCAAGGAAACATCACATTTGACCAGGATTTAGGACATGATCGTAGCTCGATATCATGACAGCGGAAACGTATGGACCTAATAGACACACCGATACGTTGGGGTGCGAAGAGCGAGCTTTTCAATGTTGAGTGTTAGTCTTCCTGAAATCTCGTTCCTTCATGCGAGGTATCGTATTAATCGTGTAGTCATCCATGTCCAGACTGTACTAGGTACCTTACCTCCTACATAAGCTCTTCAAGATAGAATCAGAACATGAGCACTTTTTCATATTATCGCATAGCAGCGGGAACATCAAGCACTGGTTCTGTAGTGTAATGGTCATCACTCTGGATTCTGATTCCAGCAATCCCGGTTCGATCCCGGGCAGGACCTCAGCGATTCGTTTTTTGCTTGTGATTACCTGGAGAACGATTTCATCGACGGAAGAATATCCAATTTCTCAAAAAAAGTTATCACGGTGGTTTTATTGTCTTCTATCTTTTTAAACCCTTTGTCCTCACACGGAGCAAGAGTGGCATTCTTACAGCATAGACCTGACGCTACATAGGTAGCTCGAAAACTGTGGGTCAAGCCTAGATCGAATTCCAAAATTGATCGGACTAAGAAGCAAAAGGTCATAGAAATCTATTTGCAAGCAAGAGTGTCTCCACCCCATCAAATGGTTCTGTGGTGTAATGGTTATCACTCTGGATTTTGATTCCAGCAATCCCGGTTCGATCCCGGGCAGGACCTCGAATTTCCTTCTTTTTTTTTTTTGAAGTAACGTGTTTTCTTATATTTATTTACATTGTGGTCTTGCTTTCTTTTTTTGATGAATGGAAGTATATTATAGTAGTAAAGTCTATGCTCAATCGATTTCATTTTGTCAAGGGGCAGATTTGGATGAACCATCTTTTGCGGCGTCTCGCTTTGATATGCAAGATACGTACACCGTGCCCGTGTACATTTGGAACACATCCGATAGATGCAACAAACAAAATAAGATAGTCGCAGTAAGGCAAATTGACAGAGGCAGTGTAGAGGAGCTCTGGTCTACTTCCACCCAAATATGACGAAGGACCAGACCAGGAAGTGGCAATGTGCGCAGCCCTTGCAGTAAGTAGATCATTAACTACCCACAAGTCTATGTTGACTGATACCTAAGTCTGTCCCCTATTTGGCACATGTAATGGCCTATGTAGGTCTGGGCGTAGGTGTGTGTTCTATTTCGGCCCTAAGTGCTGGTTTCTCGGCTTGGTATAGTACCTGGATGGCCTTGAGATGTCTCTAAGGATGTGTAAGGAGACATGCAGATTCTCTGGCAAAATAGGCTGGTTGAAACCTAATTCGTAGTATAAATATGGTCCATATACCGGAGTTAAATCCAATGTCGCAAGACTCCAAAGACGTATATATGCAACGACAAACGTTTAGCGCTGTTCCCCTCCATATCTAGATATAAAAGAGTAGGTGAGGGCAATCCTCATCTTGCTGAGACAGTGAATTGAGAGGCAGCCACTACAGGTGTTGGGGAAACCGAAGATCACGACGGAAATCATTCAGCTACCTTATCTGTTCAATATCCGGAGTGAATGTCAAAGGAACATGTCTTGTGTTGTCACAGGCGTGCTAGTCTCTTCTATCCTGGCCGACTAAGCAATTTACTCACATTTGGCCTTTCATTCACTCTCTGTTTCTCTTCATCTCTCCGCCATCTCTTCCCACTTCTAACTCTCTCCCTCCTTCGTCATCCCAACTTCCTCCCTCAGCAACCCATTATGCAGTCAACCTCGATGGCAATGAGATAACATCCTGCGTACCTCTTGCCGGGGATCCATAGTGGTTCGCCGTATTCTAGATCTCTCTATTGTCTTACTGCGTCATTCCAGCTCTTGTCTTTTATCTCCTCTGTCTGTCTATACCTCATAAACGAAAAAAGAAATCCCCAGAATACGTCCAGAGTGGGCGTCATGGCCTTCAATATGAATATGTTTCCCTTGTCTCCGGCAGATGTTCTTCGATCCCAAGATAGAGACATCACCGCGCCCATCGATATCCCGTTCGATGAGAACGGATGCCACTATCCTCTGACAGACGAGAAGGCCAGGGAGGCTGCGGAGGCACAGTTTCAGAAACTCGAGGAACTGATGGACAGCTTCACTCGAGGCTTTGATCCCGGCAATTTCTCCAGAGAAGTCATGTCCTCACTCCCCACGCTAGCTGAGCACGCGTCTCCTGGCTCGTTCGAGCACCTCCTGGTCCTCTTACTAGAAAACTGGCCCAAAATGCAGAGTATCCAAACGAGCTTGGAAGACTGGCTGCGGAGGCATTACCAGCGTTGGGCCATCACTCACCCCAGCGACACCAGCATCACAGACGAGATGTACTTTGGCTCTGAAATTGAGATGTTGAGAAAGCTGCTGGCTCCCTTGCGCGGTGATGACACGGGCAAAGTCTTCTGGATGAATACCAGGCTCCCCGACTGTGCGAAGGTCTGCAAGCAGCTCGAGGCGTCAGCGAAGGTCATCGAGAAGTTCAAAAGAGACATTCTGGCTTCGATTGAGTCTCGTGGAGAAGACAGTATGTGATGATTGATTCACCCTTCAAATCTTTCCAAACACTGACCATAGGATCTATCTACAGGAACGATCTATGACCCTCTTCCCGTCTCCCACGAGCGCACCGTCATGATCAGCATGAGACAGCTTCGGCTCGATGCCTGCAAGGCGACCCTTAGCTGGGACGGCTTCAGACAATCCGACATAGAGCTCACCAAATTCTACCAGTATTACAAGGAGTACGTGTCCACCTACCAGCCTACCAAAGCACGCGCATCTGGATGGCTGCCCCCTAGCACTCCCAATGTGCCTCATATTTCCGTCAACGCGCCGCAGAAAGACGACCTGGTGAACTGGCCCCCAGCCTATCGCCATAATGCTTCTCTCGACTTGCTCCTCCAAACTGCCCTGTGGCTTAGTGTGGCTCGAGGCCTCGCCGCTGTGCACCTGTTCTGCGACGTTGCCCGCATGTTCACCATCCACAAGCCCCCCCAGGGCGCCAAGGACTCTCTCATCTCGTTTCTCCTGCATCTGACGCAGATCAGAGTCTCCGCGGATGGAGTCCAGTCACGCCTCGCAAGTCCCTTTCCGTACCGTGACGAGAAGCTGGCTGAGTACAATCCGGACTACTTCGATGACGTGTGGAAGTCGAACCGCACTCTGACAGACGGTCTGGTGGAGAACTTGTCCCTGCTGGATAAGAACAACCCAGGCAACTTCAAGTTAGCCAAGCCGCCTCGTGGAAATCGTCCCCTGCGTAAGGAGCTCCGCAGCATTGCTCAAACCGCTGTGGTTCGTGGCAGCCTTGCTGGGACCTGGCCTTTGAAAGCTCACCATTTTGGAAGAAGCCGCCCCAAAGATACTACCGTAAGTCTCCATACATCATGCTCTCTATCAAAATGCTTTCTCTGTTGCCACAGCTGACCCCTCCTCTAAAACTCAGCAGTATAGCGAGAGCTTTCATCCCGTGAAAAGCGCCCACGCATCTTCTGCTTTATACCTCGAGACCTCGCGTGATCTCACCAAGCGCAACGTCCGGAATCAGCACGATAGAATCCTGTAGCATAGTGGGGAGGTGACTCATGTCGGTTCTGATGTCCATATCGAGCGAGCAACTTCGTTGTGAATCTGCAATCTCCCATCTACCGCTGTTGTTTCGAGCGAAGGTGAAATGTCGATTTGAATAAAGACGGCTGAAAAGTTTGAAGAAAGAGACGACTTGAGCTGTTGGACAAGAAGGTTCATATCGATTATTGGTTTGAGAGTTTGATACTAACTCAGGCCCGTGATTGGTATGGTATTTCCTTTCGTTTCTTTGTCTGACTGATTGCATGTCGTTTGCGCTTCATCGGCGTTGTCTTAAATGGGCACTGGCCAGCTGGACTGCGCAGGCGTCTGTCTTTGGCAATGTTGGGTGGGCGCAGGATAGGCAGATCAGAGCATATGGAAAATCTCTACTCAATGACTGATTTCAATGGAAATCGATAATAGTGCATGTATGCTTCTTCCATTTTCTGGCTCCTCTTTGAGAAATGAGGTTTTGTAGGTTCTCTCTGGCTGTTGTATCAGTTATAGCACAGCTAACATCGATCCAGGCCAGGCGACCTGTCCGCTTTATTCTCGGGTCTTGTAACAGGTTGCACCTGATAATACCTATTACTTATACAGGCTGGCATAGCTTTGATGATGTGGCTACGGCCTGTCATGCTGGGAGTGGTCGACAAACACCCTAGGCCTGAAAGATCTACGACGATATATCTCAGAAGTACGTCCACTCCTTCAAAGAATTACATCATTTACACCGTCTGACCGAGTATCAAAGCACTTTATGCAAAGAATTCGCCTGACATCTGTATGTGTGATATGTGTGGACAAATGAAATGTGAAACGCTACCTATGACCAGCTAAATACAGTGGACATTATCAAACCAGAGATCTTTCCCATTCGCTACATGCACTTTTCAAACCGGACAATAACCGAAATTAAACAACTCATTTCATGACTCCATCATGTTGTACGCAAGCAAAGGATCAACCATCACCATATCATCAGAATCGGGTATCTTAGGATCGACGTTATCCATCATCATGTCAAAGTTGTACTCCAAATCACCCTCGAAATGTTCTGCACCGAGGGTTGCGTGCATATCCGTATCACCATCGCCTGCTGTATTTGGCTCGGCACCAACCGGCGCCTCGCCAAGGACATACGGCTCGTACGAGGCGTCATCATCCAGATCAAGGCCATAAATACCGAAGATATCGCCGCTGATGGGCTCATTGTCTTCAGCTAGAAGGGCTCGCTGCATGAACATATCCCGGATCTCATCCTCGGAGCAGTGGTGCTTGCTTCCCATATGGACCCAGAGATCGTAGTTGCGGTGGAAGCGATGCGGGCACGTCTCCACGAAACAGACAATGCGACGGCCACTTTCCTCCGCATAGCCCTCACCAGTGAGCGCAGCCAACGCCGACGGCGCAGCGTACCTCGCCTTGGGGGTGCTCTGGCCGCTGGCCAGGCCCAGACGTTGTCGGCGCTCCGCTTTGGCGTTGGGAAAACCAAGGTGTGCGGTGCGGATATGTTCTTCCAGGGCGAGCTTGCTGCCATACCGTTTCCCGCATCCGTTGCCATCCCAACCGACGGTCTTTTTGGACGTTGATACGTCTGTCTCGCCGCAGACAAACCGCTTCTCGCCTTCGTGGACAGTCCGGATGTGCACGGTCAGATTTCCCTTCTTCGTAAAGCTGCGATCGCAGCCTGGGACGGTACACGGGAAGACTCGGCGTTCCTCGAGGCTGACGTTGCCGTGGGCTACCTCGAGATGGCGACGAAGTTCTCGTTGTGTGGAGCAGCTGATTGAGCAGTGAGGACACTGGGGCGGATGCGCGGTTCGGATGTGGGCTTGCAGTAGGGCATATGTCGGGAATGTTACAGCCACGTTGGTTGATGTGTCCATGCCCTGCTGTGTAGACTGGGAGCATTCTGCGCAGGTGAAGCGCTTCTCAGTATGGATTCTGCTCTCGTGCGCCCGAAGGTGCCCCGCCGTGTCGAAGGCCATGGGACATTTTTCGCCGGTGCTTGGGTCGACATGTGGACACGGGAACGGCTTCTGTTTCAGATGCGTGGTCATGATGTGCTTCTGTAGCGTCGAATGCTTCCGGAAGGTCTCGCTGCAGGGCGGGTATTCTGTGCAGCGGTACTTATCGCGGCCGTCGTGCGCAGCGATGTGTCGCCGCAGCCGGGAGCCGGTCACGAAGCTCTTGCCACAGCCGGGACGATCGCAGACATAGTCGCGGACGCCTGTGTGGGCGCTCTTGACGTGGTGGTTTAAATGCGAGGCTCGGAGGAACGTCTTGTCGCAGTTTTCGAAAGTGCACGGAAACAGCCTCTCATTTTTGTGTGATCGCAGGTGTTCCTGAAGCCGTGCCGGACGGTTGAATGCCTTTGTACAGCCCTCAAACGGGCACAGATGGGTTTTCAACTCGGACGGATACTTTGTCGAGGTCGTCGAGAACGGAGTAGCCGGAGTCTCATGGAGACTGTCGCTTGCTACACTGCTGGCATCCGAGGCTACATATTCGGCATCGGAATGAGGCTCTTCATAGATCAGATCTACAGTGGACAGACGGGGTCAATTCCAATGGTCTTCGATGTTGGAGTAGGGATTCTTACCATTCGCATCTAGCGCGGATAGCTTCTGGGCCCTCTTACTAGGAGACAGACAGCCCTCGGAGGCCTTCCGTTTCAAGGCCATGGCTCAACCACCACCAGCAATTAGAAGAAACAATGCATAGGAAAGAAGAATACGCTCCGCAGGTGATGAGTTCACCCGATGCCGGGAGAGACTTCGATAGAGCAAGATCGAGGCAAGGGGATAAGTGATGCTGTCGCAAAAAATAATTTTGCCGGGAGAAGAGAAAGGCGGTGAGACGGACCACCCAAAGCGGCCTAGCGGCCCAAGGAACTTTTTCCGCCGCCTTCTTTTGATGCGTCGCAGCACTCATCTTCTTTTTGCTCAAAGAAGTCGTCGCAACGCCCGCCGTTTCGCCCCGTCTGATTCTCCGGGACGTGTTGTCAAAAGTCCATTCGCTTCTGAAGCTTGAGTCGCCATTGATCTGTTCTTCTCTATCACGACTGCTCTGAATTGGCACGATGTCTGACTACGGTGATCACGACGCTGAGGAGACGTAAGGCCTTTTCCCTCTCCAGAACCTGCAGCTCAACCCTGGAAACATCGCTGCTGAGTCTATCATCCATGGATGATCCTTTCGCATATATGGTGATCGTCTTTCTGACTCGGTTTGCCGCACAGTTATGACTACGAGCCCGCGGAGGAGGTGTTTGACGAAAATGAACCCGAGGACTTCCTAAACCCCGATGATGTCGAAGGCGCGGAAGGAGGAGCCGATGGTTACGATGGCGAATCGTATGCGCCAGCTGTCAACGGTGATCGCGTGGTCGTTTCGGGCGATCCCAACGCTGGATACTCGGGCCGAGTGATGGAGCAAACGCGCGAGAAGAAGGTGCCCAACGACCAGCGCACGACGACTCCCTACATGACCAAGTATGAGAGGGCGCGAGTTCTGGGTACCCGTGCTCTGCAAATCAGGTTCGTGCGAGACATCTGACTTATGTCACATGCCTTCTGGGGGATTCGCTCTAACTTGTGCTGTTAGTATGAATGCTCCCGTGCTTGTCGACCTTGAGGGCGAGACGGATCCTCTCCAGATTGCCATCAAGGAGTTGAACCAGAAGAAGATCCCTCTTATCGTGCGGAGATATCTGCCGGATGGATAGTAAGTTACCCTTCTACCCCCCAAGCCACGAGGTGTTCTGTTAGGGCGGAGTCTAACATGACTAGCTACGAGGATTGGACGTGCGAGGAACTGCTGTAAACCAGAAAAGACAAGACAAGACGGGAGGCTGTACCAAATCGGGCTTATGTTTTATTTACTTTTTTATGTATGTTATTCTCAACCCCCCTTGTGCAAGCATAGCGTTTGGAGTTTCGGAGTTGGAAAAGGGACCTTGATGGCTACTACAGCCGTCCAGGTCATTCGAAGGGCACGGAAAAACCCCAAAACAGATAACGCAGTGCATTCCTATACAATATAAATAGAAAAAAGTTTGTTGTTAGCTCTCTACATCAGAATACTGATTCATCATCTTCCTGCAGGAATGATATAATGACGAGGGTGAACTTGTATGACCGGTTTTCATGCACGCTTGGAAAATCTACTCCGCATAAAGAAGCTTTTGACATGTTGCTTCTTTCAATTCATATTGTGGCTATTTCTTGAAGAGGCTTTTGCTCATGTGTCATTTTTATTTTCTTGGATGTACGTGTCGATATCCATGTCGTTTGCCATTACCTAGGACGCCTGCGTTGTGCCCTTCACTTCATGCTGCGGAGTGAATTGTTGGTGTCGAGGTTGCACTTCCATGCTGTCACAGTTTACAGAGAGGACGTGCTGATGGATAGATTTGAGAGAAGGCTTTAGGATGGCATGACGGGCAAAAGCAGGAAATAGGATTGATATTGTCTAATCCACTCAATCTTGCTCTAATCATGAAGAGTCTGGGAGGAAACCATATATTGGAAGGGAACCGTACAACCAGGCCATGACGCTGGAATCCTATGAAGCCTCAAATGCCGGGCCTGTGATTTGTCCCCAGTCTCCCAGTAATGAGCGAAGCAAGATACATCACTCGTAGTGATTCCTTGTCTAGAAGAGTAGTTAATATGCCCACCTGAAGCAGGGGGCACTGAATTCACCTTGCATAGGAAGTATATAAAGGGGTAATCTTCCCATCATAGATCCTTTACAGTTCAAACCTTCAGTCTTGAACTTTTCTCGAAAGACCCTTACATATCTGTCACACCCACCCATCTCTCTATCCCATGCTATCCACGATGAAGCCTAACATCTTCTCTTTCACCCTCATGCACCTGGCCCTCTTTACGCATGGGGTGATGTCGGAGGTGATCGATGCTGATACCATCGATATCGACTCTCATGCCGCTGACGAGCTGAACGTCCCAGCCATGAATGACACCGACCTGGATGCGGCCAACCCGGAGCCCGCTATGCCTGTCCAGTTCTGTTCTGGTGTATATAAAGTATATGTATATTTTTATTCCTTGATTCGGTGACCACTAACCCTCAACATGCAGAAATGCAAAACCGGAATTGACAGATGCCTTGTCTAATGCAACCACAACATGGAGGCCACCATATGGGGATGTAACAAAATCGGTCCGGTGTGAGATACAACATACTCGGATGACGATACTTGTCACTGACCAGCTGTAGTGTCGCAAGGATAACGCCGAATGTAAGAAACTGGTCAACAGCAAGGACGCTGTCTGTCATTGATCGGGGTGTGGAGGGATCTTGCCTGATGGAAGGATATCATTGGTCCTGATATTGGATTTTGTTGTATTGGAATTGGATCTGACTGAGATGCTTCAACACACTCAGAGAGACTGAAATGTAGCCTGTAGTATTTCCGAAGGTCTATAGTTCAACATGATTGATGACAAACCAACCAACCACAGCCCACCGGAAGTAAAATAGCACGTGTCGGAGGGCGTGCTTAACTCCGAAGCCGACCCTTCTTTTTTCTTTCCCTTTTCCACACATCTCCGCCATGCCAGATGGCTCGGATGGCATGTGGGTTTGACCACGCCATTCCCGACGCCCAGGATGGATTCTGACAGTCCGGCTTCGACTCGGTATCCGTGGTGGTTCATGATTTATAATAATACCCCGAAATCCTTCCCCGCTGGATAAATCGGCACGATGAGAAGCGAAACATATCCGCCTCGGCCAATAATCCACCAGCTCATCTTTGGGCCTCCACTTCGAATTCAACTTCTGATGCAGCCCTTATGAAGGATCGTCGCTGTTGCATCGTCACCATGACTTGTTCGCGATACATCACCAGCGCCGTCTTGTCCTGGGCTTCCTTCGGGAGAGTCCCCTGAACGGATTCCCGACCCCCAAGCTAACTATGGAACCCACCCGCTGGTTTCGGCACTCCAGTAGGGTACATTCCGCCGATGGGGCTGCAAAAAAATCGGTTACTGGCGGCACCTGTTCACTTCCTCTTGTTAAGTCCGTCAGAGACCATGGCTGGCTTCCATCAGGTGGACCTTTTCTCTCCAGTCGGCTGCCCTTTCGGGTCTTTAGCCTACAAGCTTGGCCTGCTAGGCGCCCCGCAGGCCTTCCAGACGCTTAAAAATTCGAGTCATTCTATAAAACGTCCGTTCTGCCGCCTAGTTTCCCACTGTAGAGGCTTTCATCTGTCGACCCTGTGCAGTAGACCCCAAGAAGGGCTCTTTCCCGACTCCGACAACCTGCACTTGGTAGCCCGCTAGCTATCGTGTTCTTCTTCAAACACATTCTTATCGGTTGTTTGTCAACATTCGTATCTTGGAAGGCCACCGGTTGTATTCGAACCATGACAGAAATGGGGACCAGTGCTGATGTACAAGACAAGGCCATTGTGGACACCCACCCCTCCAACCACTATGACGACGAGAGCCAGATCAGTTCGGCCAACCCCCCGCTGGAGGAGAAATCCCCAGACGAGCCGACATATGACACCGGATTGTTGGCATGGTCGCAAGTGATTGGCTCTTTCTTTCTTTTCTTCAATTCATGGTATGCATTTCTAACCTGAAGTATACAGTAGCCCGCTAACCACGTCTTGTAGGGGCGTCATCAACACATGGGGAGCTTTCCAAACATATTATGAACAGAATCTACTGTCTGATATGTCTTCCTCCTCTATCGCTTGGATTGGGTCACTGCAATCCTTTCTTTTGATGCTGTTCGGTGTGGTGACGGGTCCGCTTTTCGACGCGGGCTATTTCCGTTACCTCCTCTCTTTTGGTGGCATCATGCTTCCTTTCGGACTGATGATGACCAGTATCTCCTCCAAATTCTGGCATCTGATCCTCGCTCAGGGCGTATGTATTGGCCTGGCCGCTGGATGCCTTTTTGTCCCGTCGGTGGCACTGTTGCCCCAATACTTTAAGCAGCGAAGAGGGCTAGCGAACGGTCTTGCAGCCTCGGGAAGCAGCATTGGCGGAGTGATCTATCCGATTATGTTCAACCAGCTCCAGCACCAAGTCGGCTTCCCATGGGCAACTCGTGCGGTGGGCTTCCTGTCTTTCGGAACCTGTTGCATCTCGTTCTGCCTGATGCGCCTGCGGTTCCAACCCCAGGAGAAGCGCAAACTCCTCCAACTCTCGGCGTTCAAGGAGCCGCCGTTCGTCTTGTTCTGCATTGCCATGTTCCTGGGGTTCCTGGGATTCTACAACTTCCTGTTCTACGTGCAATCTTACGCCATCGACACTGGAATCGTCGACGCGAACCTGGGCTTTTACTTGCTCGCCATGCTGAATGCCGGATCGACAGTCGGACGAATTTTGCCTAACTTCCTCGCCGATCATATCGGTCCACTGAACGTTCTTACGCCTGCTGCCACGGTAACGTCCATCCTTGCCTTCGTCTGGATTCGTGTTCACACAGTGCCGGGCATCATCATCCTATCCGTCCTCTATGGTCTCTTCTCCGGCGGTTTCGTTTCACTCCCACCGGTGGTGATGGCTAGCTTGACCAAGGATATCCGCACTCTGGGAACCCGGCTCGGCATGGTATTCGCTACGACTTCAATCGGATTGCTGATCGGAACCCCGATTGGCGGCGCCATCATGAGCGATACGCACCAGTACTTGGGTGTTCAGTTGTTTACTGCCTGTTGTCTCATTGTGTCTAGCGCGGTATTCTTGTCTGTGAGGCTGTCTCGCACTGGGCTTAGGGTCGTCATGAGGGCATGAGTGTACCTCTTTGCGTTCCTATTGCCGTGAGTTACGATACTGAAGTCATGGGTCATGATTCTACACCGGGAATAGAAGAAGCCAATCCGGCCGAGGCCAATTCGCCCGGCTTTGGCATTGAGGATCCTGTGGGATCCTACTAGGGCTACCGATTTCGACTCTCGATTACTGTCCTGGACGCCGCTCCACAGGAGCACCTACAACCAGGACTATATCTGGTGGAGCCGATTACTGAAACTTAATATGCATGTCAGGGATATAGACTGGAGTTTGCGTTCAAAAAGCTTGCATTCAAAACGGATACGGTGTACATACCATAAATTGACATACAATTGCATTAGCGAAACAGCTATTCAACCTTTTCCACTTATTCATCTGTTCATATATATTCTCAGGCCCAAGGGCGGTTAAGTAAGAAAGACAGGCAGTGAACCATGCACGCCAGAAGTGCTAGAACGCCCAACACCAAGATGCTAAACTATGCACCCAACCAACTTTTGACATCACAGATACAGCCTCATGAGACATCCTCCGGATTGACCAAGAACTCCTCTCCCTTCTCGCGGACATGTTGTAGATCCTTGTCTCGACTGCACGGCTTGCGCATGTCGAAAGCGTCTTCACCTGTTTCTGACAGCCCGGAGGGATCGTCGCTGTAGTAATTGACCACGCGGCGGAAGACAGAGTACCTGAGAAGCAATAATTAGCAACAATGTTCCTTTTACCTTAAAGAAAAGCAAAACATACCCCATTCCCTTGTACATCCCCACTGCGATCTTATTGCTGGCCCGCACATAGAGATCCACAAACCAGGCGTCGTTGATATCAGACCCCCGCTCGAGACGCTCAGTAAGACGACGAGCATGTCCGAGCCGACGCCACGCCGGCGCGACGGTCAGAACGGTGATGTGACCGTGCCAGGGGGTATAATGTTCGGAGTGGCGCATTGCGGCGGGCTGTTCTTCAAGCTTGCCCATGACTGTTGTTGCGAGAGGGCCGAGTCAGTGACGTGGAATGATTGTGTTGGAATTAGCAGATATACATGTCCTGTATCACTTCGACGAGGTTACATACTGTAGCCGACAATGCCTTCCCCGCGGTCTTGGACGCTGCTGAAGAGGGAGGGCCAGCGCATGAGGTAGTTGAGGTAGAAGCCGATGTCATAGTTTTCGGTGAGGGGATCGAGGTTGGTGAGATTGAGGGAGAAAAGGTCCGTAGGGGACATGCGACGGATGGAGGTCATGATGGCGGAGGGATTGAGCTGGCCGAGAAGGAATGCAGTGGTGGCTGAGGAGGAGGAGAAGGCATAGATGGAGGGGAAGTTTTGCAGAGGAAGTAACCCAAGTTGGGGCTTCGGCGGTCACGGGGGAAAAAGCGGATCATCATCAACGCCTGCTTTCTTTCCTCCTCGTCTCGTCACATCCCTCGCTGCCGCTCTTTATTTCCTTCGCATCCCTCGGACTCGTTGTTCTCGTGGGTCGACGTCTTCATCTTGGTCAATTCCCTCTCCTCTACGGTCCTTCTACGCATCCTGGTGATGCGCTCCCCTATCCAGCGTTGATCTCCTTCCCCTCCGCGTTGAAAACCTCCGATCTCCAAAACACCCATCGCTCGACCATAGACACTTACAATTTCCCTCGATCTACTTCCCGGCACTGATATCGACTTCCATTCGTTTTGGAAAGATTGTTCCCCGCATCCGCTTGCTACTGTCCCTCTCCTGGAGCTCTATCCGACCCGCCTCGATACCGTTTTCCCCCCCGTCTCCCCTGAGGATGATGTCTCACCGCCATAGTCAAAGCCAGTCCAGCTACGACGCGGATCCCATCTCCCCTGGGACGTACGCTCCAAATGGCTTCGCTCATAGCCCCCCTCAATCGCCACGCTTGTCCGCCCCGCCTTCCCCTGGGACTCCCCGCCGACACCATGCGCAGAGTCTAAACGGGTCCAACAGGATGTCGGCGGACTACGGTGCCGCGACAGGCATGGGCGGCGGCCTGGGAAACCTCGCCGACGAGCTCGCCGATGCTTGGGAGGAGGAAGAAGGTGGCTACGGATATGCGTCGGGTCAGGAGATTGACCAGATCCCCGCGGATACGCAACCACTGGACCACAGCGACGCAGACGATGACCATCACCACCACATGCGAACCCGCCGGCCGTCCTCGGGCTACTCCCCGGACCGCTCTTTGCAACCACCCAAGCCGAAGATGCGAAACGGCCACCGGCATCGTCGGCATGAATCACACTACGACGGGTCCGACTACGGGAATGACTCCGATTTCGAGGAGGCCGCGGATATCTCCCCCGGCTTGGAGAGCCAGATGGCGGAGATTGAGAGCCTTGCTCGGCGGGGGATTGAGAATAACGGAAGTGAGAATGACTTTGTCATTCAGCGCGCGGTGGAGGCTCTTCGAGATCTAGGTGCCCAGAGTGGGATTGAAAACAACGCTATGAGGTATGTCTTTACCTTGACGACCTACCCCTGTGTTAGAAAGATAGGTAGATCCTGACTTGTCGCAGACTCATTACCGCACACTCCTCCATTACATCACATCTCACCCACCAAACCCGAACCCTGCAGACACTCACGCACCCGCTTCTGTTCTCGCCGTTCCCGCTCCTCTCCGAAGACGCCATCGACGCCCTCGTCCCCCTCATCGACGAAGAACTCCTCCCAAACCTCCCGTATCCCTTCCCTGACCAGCCCCGCCAGTCACCTAATGCGGTCAGCCGCTCGCAGTCGCCCGCCCTCGACCCGCTCGTCTCCCTGCAGACGCTCATCTCCCAGACCTCCGACATCACCCTGTCCCTGCGCGGCCTGAGTGACACGCTCTACGAGTCGCGACAGCTGACCTCGACGGCTTCGCGACGCCTGCGCTCCGCCCGCGAACTCGTCGCGGAGCTGCGCCGCGAGGAAGAAGGCCGCGAGGAAGGCACGCGGTGGATCGAAAAGGGCGACTGGGACCGTCGCCTGAAGGACCGCGAAGCCGGTCGCGAGTGCGGCGACGTCGTCAGCGGCTTCGAGGCCGTCTGCGGCGAGTGGAGAGAGAAGCTCTTCGGTGCGGCGGGGGCCGAAGTCGCGGCGGCTTGAACTTATCACGACTTTACGGATCTTCTGCTTTTCGATGCTTTCCTTTCTGAAAGTATATATACCTTAGACTTTGTGCTTGTCTCTGAGACGGTTGGTTCCGGTCATAGGACGTCACATATACATCCCCCCCGGTCCTCATCTACGTTTTGTTCCTTGTTCATACCCGGATATTACCTATGCAGACATTCAGCCAGACACTTGCTAGAATCTTTCTTTTCTTTCCTTTTGTGAATCCTTTTCAAATTTGCCATACTTTACGTCGCAGGCCGAGGTAGCATTTCTTTTGTACAGTAGGGGCAGCAATCAGACTGAGCGTTATGTACGTATATCGACTGGTTACAGATATAATTCTCGCGAACTCGGTCAAGCCGGTAGATTCGAAATGAAAGATCTTGACTAAACTGAGGTACTACTCTACCAATATCATGAACAGCATGGCCGCAAAAACAGCTACTCATGAAAGAATGCACCGGAACAATTAAAATCAACGCATACCCAAGTCCGAGGAGCGGATATCCATACATTCGGCAAACGCCCGTTTGCCACGACGAACACAACGACTATACTAAAGTCTGCAGTTCATAAGGAAGATGGATAGAAAGAGACAAAGGACAGTAGCATAAACAACACTAGATGAAAAATAACCGTAGTGATGATGATCAAGAGAAACTAGATGCAAACAAGGAGAAAAAGAGAAGAAAGAGAACCGCATACATCGTTATTATTCTTTCCATTCACCCTTCATTCAGCCATGCCAAGAAAGAAGAAAAAAAAAGAGTAAACTTTTGTTTTCGTTTTTCTTCTCCTCGTCTCGTCTTTTCCAGACACACACACACACACACAGACTTCATAAGTTCATCCAGGGAATAGAAACAAAAAAAAAAATCAAAAGATGTATTTACTGGTTCTGCTGCTGCTTCCAGCGAGGCACCCATTTACCGCCGCTACCGCCCTCCGAGGGCTTGTCGGAGCCGGGGGTCTGTGTGCGAGAGGGAGACTGGGAGGTTTCGCGGGCATGACGGGGGATATAGCGCTCGGGGGCAGCGCCGTTGGAGGGGGGAGCAGAGGGCGCAGCGCTCGAGCCAGAACGGAGATGAGGCGGGACGTAGCCACCGGGCCGGCGGGCGGGCTGGGGCGCCTCCTCCTTGGGAGCAGCGGCGGGGGCAGCTTCAGGAGCAGCACCGCCAGCGGCCTCCTTGGCGGCCTGGCGCTCTCTCCAGCTGGGTCCGCCGGTGCGAGGAGCGATGTTGAGTCGGGGCGCAGTGCGTTCAGTGGGTTCAGGGCGGGCAGCCGGGGCGGCGGGCTCGAGTCCGGCCTTGCGGGCGGCACGACGAGCTTCGGCCTCTTCTTCACGCTGCTTCTGCTTGGCGGCGATCTCATCGAGTTTCCTGTAGACACGTTAGCAACTCAATCGGAAAGACAGGATGGGGGAAATGGAAACGCACTTTCTCTCCTCTTCACGCTTGGCCTTCTCCTCGGCCAGAACACGCCGGCGCTCTTCGTCGCGGGCTCTCTTCTCCTCCTCCTCGCGCTGGGCGCGCTCCTCTTCCTCCTTGCGTTGGCGCTCGGCCATCTCACGCTCCATCTTCTCGCGACGGCGGCGCTCCTGCACCTCCTTGACACGCTGCTTCTTCTTGGCCTCGAAGTCGCGCTCAGCAGCCTTGCGGCGCTTCTCGAACTCCTCGTGGCGCTTCTCGGAGACCTCCTTGCGGAAGCTGTTGAAGTGGGGTACCAGACGGCTGAGACGGTGCTTGAGGGCCACGGCCTCCTTGTGCTTGAGCTCGGCCTCCTTGAGGGTCTCAGCCTTGGTGGCTTCGTAGATCTCCATATCCCGCTTCTTCTGGGCCTCGTAGTCCTCAGGGATGTGCTTCAATTCCTCGCGGCGGAACGCACGCTCCAGATGGTCGATACGCTTGCCGGTGGTGCGAATGCGGTCGTTCAGCTCGTTCTTCTCCTTCTCGAGCTGGGCGAGCTTCATGGCACGCAGACGGTTGGCATCCAGATCCTGCAGATCGATCTCGTTGATGTCGATACCCTTGACGCCGCTCTTGAGTTCCTCCAGCTGCTTCTTGAGCTCCTGCTGGCGGATGCGGTCCTGCTCATCCTTGATACGCTTCTTCTCACGCTCGCGCTGCTCGTCGAGCAGACGCTGCTTCTCGGCTTCCTGGAGCTGCTGGGTGCGGATGCGCTTGCGAGTCTCCTCTTCTCTCTGCTTGCGCTGGAGGGCATCCGTAGCAGCCTCCTTCTTCTTCTCGATGATGACGCGACGGGCCAGGGTCTCCTCGTGTTCCTTGGCCGCACCGGCCAGGGCGCGAGCCTGAGCGGCCTGCTTGGCCTGGAGACGCGACTCGTTGTAGGACGGGTCGACATACATGCAGGAGACGTGCAGGGTCTTGGCGAGGCGGGTGAGCTGCAGACGAGCAATCTCGGCGGGAGTGTTCTGCAGGCGCTGGACGGAGCCAACTTCGCTCTCGGCGGAGCCAGCGGCGCTACCGGGGTGCAGGGCCTTGGCAGACGAGAACACATCGCTGTCGAAAGTGAGAACACCAGAGATGTGGTCCACGCGGATGGCGAGATCTCCCTTCTTGCAACCGTTCATGATGAACTTCTCAATCATGGCGGGGGTGATCTGGAAGGGGTCGGGGAACTGGGCCAACTCGTAGACGAACTTGAGCTCAACCGACTCGTACACCTGAGACAGCTGCTGGAAGAGGCGGGTGAGGATGACCTGCTGCAGAGGCACCACGTACTTCTCCATCTCGGGGTCGGCACCAATCTGCTTGAGGATGGGAGTAATCTTCTTGCAGATGGACAGAGGGTGGAAGTCGACTTCGAGGATGTTGTAGAGCTCGCGGATCTCAGGGCGGGCACGCTTGAGAAGGCCCTTGTTCATGGCATCCTTGAACAGGACGGCACGGGTCGGGGGCTGCGCCATGCCCAGGAGGTTGGTGAGGCGAGTGTTCTTGTTCTTACGAACCTCATCCACATCGACCAGAGCGCCCCGGGAACGAGAGGTGCTGATGACGGGGATGGCCAGGGCCGACAGGAGCACAAAGGAAGCGGCCTTGGTCATGTCGGCCTCGGTGACGGAGGGGTTCTCCTTCTTGGTGCCCTGACCAGCAGCCAGAGTGGCGGCGGACTGGCGGAGGAGGTTGTAGTAGCGGCTCCAGGCGGCGGCATGGAAGAGATAGTTCTCGCTGACGAGGAAGATACGGGCCAGCTTCTCGTAGTAGTTGGCCATCATGACATTCTTGGCGGGGCGCTTGCTGAGGCTCAGAAGGGTGTGGATGTCCTCAATGCTGCGGAAGGCTTCCTGCCAGAGTTCGAGCTCGACGGCGACGTTCAGCTGCTGGAAGCGGGTGTCCAGGTGGCGCTGAAGGGTGTCGGGGTCACTCAAGTTAATGGCGTGCATCTGAGCGGAGTACTTGGCGGCGTTCTGGACATGGTTGCGGAGAAGTTCACAGAGACGGCGGAACTCGGTCTTGCGGGTGTACTTGAGGCAGAACTGGAAGGCCTGGAGGGCGGTGGTCTGGTACATGACCTCGAGGCGGGCGTTGTTCTTCAGGATTTCCAGGACAGTGCGGTAGGTTTCCCACAGGAACTTGAGCCAGGGCGTGACGACGGCACGGTCGGTGCGATCGCGAGACTGTTCCCCGGAAACGGTGGCGAGGAGAATGGTCTCGGGGGTCTCGATGGCTTCGAGATCCTCCACGTTGGACGAGGGAGCGGCGGACTCCAGGGAGGACTGGATCTCATCGGCCTTGGTCTGGGCCTCGGTGACCTTCTTTTCGGCGAGCTCGATGAACTTCTTGAGAACGACCTATTGATGCGTCAATTTTTCCAATCCCGTCTCTTGCCGATGCGAAAGGTGGTCGAAGGGAGCGTACCTCGATGGTTCCCACGTTGGTGTTCTGGGCGATGTTCTTGTACTGATAGAGTCCATCCTTGGCGGCCTTTCCTTTGCGCAGATCGACACAGAGCTCGACAAACAGCAGCATGACGGGTTCGAGGGAGGAGATGGGGCTGCTGCGCGTCCGCTTGGAGGTGACATGCTCGTGGAGGACGTTGAGGGCGGCGGGAGCCTGGCCCACGGCGATGAGTTCCTGAGCCCGCTGTAGACGAGTTGCGTCAGTTGATGTCCATGCTCTGGCGGAAGATGCGATCCTCTTGTCTCCGTCCATCACACGAAACAATCCGGATCGAAGGCACGACTCACCTTCAGGACATTCTCGGGCTTGATATGCGGCGGAGGCGGCATGGTGGGCGATTAAAGGCGATCTCGGTAGGACACGACGACACGGTAGGTGGGAGGGAGAGAGAATCGCACAACGACGGGGCGGGCAGCGAAGAAGTCGGAGGTGGGAAAAGTCGCAGAAATTGAAGAGGTGCGGCTGCCACGCGACTGTCGGAGAGAGGACCCAGGACGTTCCGTCACGATGGGGTTGAAGGAGGGGGGGGGAAGAGACGAGAAGTGGAGGAAGTCGTCGTCTTCCAGCGTTGTGGGAGAGAATCTCGAGAAAAAAACGCTGGGTTTTCCCACTTTGGGTTAAGCGATAGGGTCACGTGAGACCATCACCATAACCAAGTCCATATATACAGTACATAAGTATGCACAAGTACATAGGTTGTGTTATGCAGACTGTGGATTGTGGTATTATTCTTATTAAATAATATCCATACCATCACGAAACATGCCACCGTTAGCTGCATCTGGTCGAAACATGGCGGAATGATGGATCAGTCGGCGAGGATGCTGGACGGTACCAGACCGGTCACCACGTGCTCCGAGACCAAGAATTGGGTGTGTTGCGGGTGTTCTGACGGGTAAAATACGCCGAGGTATTGTATACTCCTGATCGACTGATCGCATCAGAATGTATCAGGCAAGAATGGGACAAAAAGAAGAGGAAAATAGCGATAGAGTTGATAGATCATTCTGCTACGAGTATATTACAAGGACATAATAATAAGCCCAGGCCCAGCAAGAGGGGGGAGGGGACCGGGGACTCTTCTTCAGCACACAGACCACTCTACACTAACTCTGTCTAGTACGGAGGGCGCCCTCTCTCTGTCTCTCGCTCGCTCTCCCTCACTCAAACTCCTTCATCGTCTCTCCCTCTCCCTCTCTCCTCTCTCTTCTTAGTCTCTCTTTTCTTTTCCTCTTCTCTCGCCCACCTCTCCCTCCCCCCATCCGTTCGCTTCATCCCTCTCTCCCGGGGTCGTTCCTTATTCCTTACCGTCCCATCCACATCCCTTCCCTCCGGAACCGAATCCCCTCCTTTTCCAGGAGCTCCCGATCGTCTGTTCCCCTTACTCGCTCCCCCTCCTCTCGTCTCGTCGTCTCCGTCCGTCCGTCCCGGCTCGACGCGCAAACGAACCTTAGCTATAGCTTCAGAATCTCCTCTTCTACCGCTCACCTCGCATCAACTTTTTCGCTCCGACCCTTCTCAAATTAATTCGTCGCACATTCGCACATCCGCCCCAGGAAAATGCCTCCTTACGAGCTCCGATCGGGCGGTGATGTGAAGAACAAGAAGCAGAGCGTCGCCGACCTCAAATTCCGTCGTCTCACAGAGCTCAATGCCCGTCTGAAGGAGGACCTGGACCGGCCCCGAGTGAAGGTCTCCGAGGCCGCCATGTCGTGAGTTGCGCCCCGTCCATGCGGCCGCTTAATCCCTCCCCCCCGGGCTCGTCACTAACCAGCCCCCCGTCGGCTAGTCTCATCAATTACTGCAACAACACCCGCGACTACATGGTACCATCCGTATGGGGTCAGGTATGCGAAACAAATCTACCATCTATTCCTATCGCGATCAATGCATCTAACCGGTTCTTTCGCAGGTCGACAAGCGGGAAGACCCCTATGCGCCGCAACAGCAGGGCGGCTGCTGCACGGTCATGTAAAAACCCTCACGATCCCGATTCTCTTCGCGATGACCCCGACTCGGTTTCTTTTCTTCTTCGCTTGACTTCTCTTGTGTCGTTATCCCGCGTGCCGGTGGGAAAGATCAGATCGCTTTCCTCGCAACGACCGGGACCGCCCGAAGGAGCGCGCGCTGGACCTGCAGTACTTCGGACATGGAACGACCAGTGGGAAGCTTCTTGTTTTACTTCTTCTTGAGCGTCGCGTGCACCCTGTCTATGAACGGAGGGCGACCGCTTTTTTTTTTTTTTACTTACTATTATTATCTTTTTTTTTTCTTTGTGGAAAATTTCTGTCCCTTTTCCCCCCCTGTCAATTCTATTTTCTATAGTGACCTCGATATCAGACTCTTTCCTTTGTTCATGCACGCTGTGATATTTCCTTTTCTTTTTTTTTTGTCGCTGATGGACACGGGGCGCGTATGGACCAAAAAGGCGGTTGCTTCCATCCTTCCTGTAATATAGAAGTGTCGATCGAGGATGGTGCTGGACGATGTGTATGTGTTAGTTGCATGAGTGGACCGTCAATTGAGTTTGTATCCCGTTTGCACTACGACATCGCACATGCTGATCCAGTCGGCTGGATTCTTGAGCTTTGCATCGGATAGGTACATTATCGGTCTGCACGTAGGTGCATCGTGCTGCTCAAGGGTGCTTTATGATATAAAAGCCATTCAGGTGCTAGCGAGTGACTGAAACTGACCACGGAAACGACCGCATAAGCATACCCAAAACATATTGACTACCTAAATATCTGCAACTCATGACTCGAAACCCATATCAACTCGAATTCATCGACTACCCTCTGTACCACAGCATGGGTCACCCTAATGTCGCACAGACTGCAACCCTCGGCACCCGCCCATGCACTACCCAAAGCTCACGCCCGACAGCCGATGCACGCACCAGTGCGCCTAGGCACAGCAGCCCCCCTTCGCGGGACAGCGCTGCTCGCGGCCCCGCCCCCAGATGCAGCTGTTGCTCGCGGCCTTCACATCGCACGGCACCTCGGTCAGCTCGTACGGCACGCACATCTGCGGGTCCTGCGAGAAGAACGTCAGCGCGGGCGTATTGGCCGGACAGGCCGGGCCGATGCCTTGCTCGACGCCGCCGAGGCAGTACTTCCCGCACGGCCAGGGGGTGAGCGCGAAGCGGCCAGCGCGCGCAAACGTCTTGGTCTTGCCAATGTGCGCGCCGTCGCGGGCGTCGTTGAGCCACTGGCCCGCGTTGGCGCCGGTCTTGGGGTCGCCGGTCAGATCGCGGATGTACACCGGTGAGCCCGGGTTCACGGGTGCGTTGGTTGTGCAGTTCTCATCGCCGCACAGCTGGAACTTGCCGTAGTGGAAGTTCATGTCGTCGTCGTGCGAGTAGTAGATCCCATCAGCGCCGGAGCCGAGCGTCTTGCCGTTCGCGCCGGTGAAGAGGTAGCATTTGCCTTGACGAGTTAGTCGATCGTTCTCGGTGGGTGTGAATATTGTGCAGATAGGGACAAGAGGGGAAGGGGGGAAGAACGTACCGGTTGTCAGGCCAGAGTCACAGAGCGGGTCGGTCGTCGCCGCGGGGGCCTGGGCCTGGGCCTGAGCCTTGCAGGACCCGTCGGCCTGCTCGGTCTGGCCTGCTGGACAGACGCATTTGCCGTTGACGAGCACCTGGCCGTTCTTGCAGACCGGCGGCCGGGGAGCCGACGAGGTCGTGGCCGATGGCGCAGCAGTCAAAGGCTGTGTCAGGAGACCCCAGGAGGGACTGGGTGGGCATGCAGCACGCAAAGTACTTCTTGTCCGCGCTGAGGGTGGGCACGGTACCCAGCGCGGCGCAGGACCGCGTGGTCTTGCACTGCAGGCTGGGGCCGCAGTCCGGGTCGCTGTACTGGATGGTACCTCCGACGATGGTTGCATCGCTTCCGACATCGAACGCGGGCACGTTCTTGAGGTACTGCTTGGCGTGGACAGAGGCCGCCTGCAGGACAACGGTGAGGAAGGTGAGCTGGGTTGGGTTCTTCATTGTGAATTGGTCTGCTGTGTTGGTTGGTTGTTGGCTTGCTGTGTTGTTGTTGATGCTGATGGTGAGTTGCTGAGTGAGTGGTTTGAGGGCTTTATATATCCTGTCCTGGCACGATCCAGCTGATACTGACCATCACCATACGAGACGAAAGAGCCAGGACATCTCGATGCAACCATCCTTCGTGATGATCAACTGACGTCGGGGACCACTCTGGTGGCCGTCTTGCGTCTGGAGAGACGAAGTCGGCGATGACCGATGGGATTCCAAATCCAAGCGCAGAGCCTGTAGCCACTATCACCATCGGATCGAAAGAGGGGGTGCATGCTCATGGAGTGAAGCTGTAGTCGTACGTCGGCTGGCTGAAGAATTGAGACAATGTACAGGGGCTTGTTCCTGATCCGGGACATGAGCCTCTGGTGACCTGACCACCGTCGTGTCGTATTGGTTCAAGACTCAGCTCCTGCGAAGAAAGCAATCAGCAAGGAATACATCCACAGACGAATGGTAGACCAACCTCATCGCTGCTCGATAGCACACACCTGGTATAGGGAGGGGGTGGTGGTAGCTGTAAGTAAGGTTAAGTCCAGATCGCCGTCACACATGATCACGCTGCCAGCGCGGGTAAGCATGCAGGTTCGGTCCCCTGCATCCATCATGCGAACTGGAGATGGCTTCGACCAAAGACCAGACCATGCAGTTGCTTCTTCAGCAGAAACGGGGAAGGTCACCTGGTGCCACGCTGGTCGAGATCAAAATGCATTCTGCACAATACATCAACATCACGAACATGATTCTTTGCCTAGAGAGGTCGATCAGCCAGCCACACGGTATGCGATACAACCTCAGCAGGTACTAGGTATACAATCGGCAAGGATGACCAGCTCGTGAACCAGCGTAATGTAGATGGCAAATGCAATGGTAGTCATCAATTAATCACTAATATACTCAACATGAACATCTTATGCTTCAAGCCAATCAGTCAAGCCTCGTCTTTGTCGTAACCCATTTTCCTGGCATCACGGCATTTGAGACACAGCCTGGTCCCCCAAATGCGTGTCCAAGGCAGTGTGCTGCCGCTGGAGGGGCAGCCCCAGTTCACATATCAAACACAAACATGGAAAATACACACATAGCTAACCAAACAAGTACGTTCCTAACCGATGACTAGATGACCTTGCGCCCATCGGTCATCCCAGTGCATCGCTCGTAGAGGAATGGTCGGATCCTGCCCCTGATGTCCAATTCACAACCTAGCGGATTAATGCAATAGAGAGAATGGTAAGAAAAGAAAACGGAAGGATGATCAACAACACGCATCACGCAATGTTATCGAGCTTGCCCTCGGCCTTTGCTTCCCTCACTTGTTCAAAGACCTATCCGCAGTTAGTTCCATGTTCGGCTGAAACAACAGCGCAACCAATGCCACTCACCTTGAGCATCTTGTTTCTCGCCCCGAGAGCATTCACGCCCCGCTCTTCCAACGCCTTGTCGTTGAGTTCCACCAATTCCGTCCATTTCAGATCCTTCAGGTTCTCCGTATACTTGTGCAACCGTAGAGATCTCAGCCAGCTGGGAATGTCTTTCAGCAGGTTCGGGTCGGTGGGATCCTCTGGTGGCTTCGAGCTACCCCGGCGACCGCGCGGGGAGCGTCCCCGGGTGACTTCCGAGTGATCGGACAGATAGCCCTCGTGACCCCCAAGACCAAACTGTCCCAGTCCCAGGGCTCCCAGGCCATTGCCCATCAGCGGGTTGTTCGGGTCGTAGGCTGCCAAGAACCCGTTGTTCTGAGGAGACGTGAATCCCATCGCTCCGAGGGCACCACCCTGCATGGCGATGCCAGGGGAGGTCGGGCGCGAACGGCGGCCAGCCATCGAGGCTTGCTGCTGCGCCTGCAAGGCTGCGAGCTGCTGCGCATTCAGAAGCTGACCAGCAACCAGCTGATTCGGCCCCGGAAGACCCGGGCTCGCCAGGCCTCCCTGAGACATGGGCTGGCTGACATTCACATTGGAGTTCTTTCCTTGCCCGTCGTTGGAGCGAGCCCGACGGTACTTGCGAGCATCGTCCAGAGCAATCCGATTGTTCACGGTTGACAAAGCGGCCAATTTCATCGCCGTCGCGTTAGCAACCATGTCGGCATGCGAGTTCTGCTGCGGTTGCTGCTGTTGTTGGCCGAACGTCGCCGTCATGGGGGTGTTGGTCATGGAGGCCCAGCTGGCATTTCCAACATTGTAGGGCGACAGCAACGGGGCTTCGATGTCGGGAGCGGGGATCGTGGCAGTCTGCGTGGGCAGAGGAGAACGCAAGCCAGACTGGGTGAACTGGCCCATAGGCTGATGACCCGATGACGACTTGGGCCGAGCAATGGGAGGCTGGGGTTCGGAGCCTCGCTGGGTCCAGGGGGATACCGGAGGTTGTCCTAGGCTGTCCGCACTGTTGTCCGGAGCAGAAATGGTCGGCGCAACGAAGGAAGTCCGATCACCAAACACGGCACTGTTCCGGTTCGAGGGAGGTGCGTTGCCTGTCTGCTGAGTGAATTCGGCCTTCTTCTTGGCGATCGCGGCTGCAGCGTCGGGGAACATGGCGTTGATAGTCGAGGAATCGAGACCAGAATTCCGCTTAGCGCCAGGCGAAGGGGGAGGGCGTCCCAGGGAGTTCCGGGAAGTATCCACGTTCAGCTTTGACATGGCATCGTTCAGGCGGTTGGACATGGCATCTGCGCAACGGACCATGACGTTAGTCGCCATTCGATTGTTTCGCCCAATCACACACCGGGCAAAAAAACATACCTTTTTCACCAAAGTTGGCCGGAGACAACAATCCCGACATGGGATGGCTCTTGGCCATCTGTTGCAAGACCTGGATGAAGAAACGAATCTGCACCTGAGTGGTCTGCTGCAACAAAGCATACAACGCAGCGGTTCTCTCTGCCTCGCTGAGGACACGGAACCACTGTTCGATGGCGCTCAGCTCATCCTTGAAATCCTGGTCCAGCGTAGCGGCCGCCATCTCTTCCAGTGTGGTTTCATACTGATCGATGTCAGCTAGCCACTGCTGCGCCGCCCGATCCAGAGGGTCCTCTGCATTGTTCGGCGTCTGAGACTGCTGGTTGAAGAACACTTCAGACGAGGGACGGATGCTGCGCGAGGACAGCGGAGAGGGAAAACCCGACATATCGGCGGAGGCTCGAAGCTGATGCGTACCGAGGTTGCGAGACGAGGATGGAGGTCGGAGGGTGGTGGATTTGGTAGCGTCCGGAGTGCTGTTGCGGTTTCCGATGATGTGGCTAGCCATGAAGCGCGGAACGAGGGAGTTCGTCTGACAGAAAATGTCGAGGAAGGGTGTTGCGGTTTCACAAGACTCGGAGGTATGTATAATAGATACAGAAAAAGAAATATTACTGCAAAGCACCGGCAGCACCTGCTGAGTTTGCGTGGAGAATTCGGTAAAGGACCTTTATCGAAAGAGGACCTCTTGCACGATGATAACCAAAGAGCCGACTTATAAAAAGAAACACGAGAGTCGAATCGGGAGCAGACAAGAGTGAACAAAAATCCCTCTCTAAAGATGGAGACACTTTTTGTTTAATGATCTTCCTTTCGATCGGATGAGGAATCCAAGCGCAACGGCTCTAGGCGATGGCGATTGGGGGAGCACAGACCAGTCCAGTGGCTGCACTATCTGACTCGAATTCTGAGGCCGGAATCGAATCGAAGGAGCATCCAAGAGTCACGAATCTCGACGATCGAGGGAAGAGAGAAAGCGGTGGATTCGGGATGAGTATATTCAAAGTGGACAAAGCGGAGCGAACAACGGGATATAAATTAGGAAATGTGGGTTCCTTTTTTCCTCTTTTTTTTTTTTAACGAAAGGATGTCGGAATCAACTGCAATAGTGTGTCAAACACAGCAAGCAGAGAATCCGAAGCATCAAGAAGAAGAAAAGGAAAGTAAGAAGAAACAGGGAGGGAGATGGAAGAGAGCAGGGAGGGAGGAGAGAAGAAGATGAAGTGGAGAGAAGAAGAGAGAGAGAGAAGAGGAGAAAAAAAGAAGAGGACGAGAGGAGGAAGCGAAGAGAGGGCGCTTTTCCGTTTGGGGGAATCACTGGACTTTTCCTCCGACCATCAGTTCAACACCTTCTTCTCCCCATGGCTTCCACTGCATCCTGAGGGACTTTGACGACTTCCACTTCAATCATATTGAATTTGATACCTTCTTCTTGATATTTCCTACTCGGCCGTCTTGATTTTTTCCGGTCATCCTATTCAGTGTCCCGTTCTGCACCCTCTGCACGGACAGCTCGAGCCTCGAGGCCTCGGCTCCCAGTGATCTGAGCTTGGCCATTATTAGACGATAATATATGCCTACGATCTCCAAGGGACAGATCTCTATCGTCTTGGAATAATTCCATGCCATCTTGCAACGCCTTGTTGCAGAACCCCAGTTAACGCCATCCCGGCACTCGGGCGAGGTGGACACCCGCTACAAGATTGCCTGGACCTGGTTCGCTGAACCCTTAATTCCGAGACGCTACTAAAAGCACCTGTGATCGGCTTCCACTTTTGATCTTGGGCCGAGCATCCGCATTGTATATGCATGCTAGTATTTCCTACCATCATCTGTCTCCTTGAACAGACTCTCGACCACACATATCGAATCTGAGACATTTGGTGCAGGATCAGTTGACGTCACTGCATCATGGATTATCCAAACGACGGCCCTTCGGAGCACAACGCTCCTGAAGACCATTCTATGTATCCTGATATCGACGAGTCTATGCAATATCCCTGGCAAGGAACCCAGACAACGACGCAGGCGGACTCGTCATTTCATTCGGTCATCGACCCCCGGTTGTACAAGGACCTTTTCCCAGCCAACGCAGCCCAGTCACCCGATCAGTCAGAGGCGGAGGAAGAGATCGATGACATCTATTACGGAGCCCAATACTCTGACGGAGGTTCCGAATACCAGTACTCCGCAGAGGAAAGCCAAAGGTTAGTATATTAGCACTTCATGTTGAGCTCCTTGCTCCAAGCTAACGAATCACCACAGTGATGAGGAGCTCTCAGATGATTTAGAGGCAGAAGACGATGAGGTCTACGGGGGCAGACGAAGACGCCGTCGAGGCACAGGCCTCTTTTCTGGTCGCTATGGTGCTCGAGGTGAGAAAGGAATCAAGAGAGGGCCCCGGAAGCCTCTAGAGCCTAGCCCGGAGTTCAAACTCTTGCATTCAGAAGCCACATCTGCCTTTATCGATGGCGACTATGAGCGTGCCATTGACTTGGTAAAACGTGCTATCCAAATTAATCCCGAGATGTTCGCCGCCCACTCTCTGCTGTCCGAGATCTTCTTGGCTCAGGGTGAGAAAGGCAAGGCGTTGACTGCACTCTTCAGTGGAGCTCATACCCGTCCGAGAGATCCCACCGTATGGGCCAAGGTGGCGCGGATGATTCTCGCAAGAGCGGGTGATAACCGCATAGATGCGTTGCAAGACGTTATCTATTGTTATAGCCGGGTGCTCGAGATCGACCCTCGAAGCTCCAATGTTCGGTTCCAGAGAGCAGCTCTCTATCGCGAGTTGCGGTATAATGGTCGGGCTGCCGCAGAATACGAAAGAATCCTCAACGATGTACCTCACAGTACGAGGGCGCTTCGGCACCTTGCAGAGGCTTACATCGATCTGGAGAAAGTGGACAAAGCTGTCACCCGCTGGGCCGAGAGTGTCGAATACTACATCTCTCTTGACCCAGAAGAAGCTCCCGACTTCTCGTGGTCTGACGTCAACATCTATGCCGAGCTCTATGCCTTACTTGGTCAACATGAGAAAGGACTGAAAGCTTTGAAACAGTTGGCACGATGGCTTTTGGGTCGCAGGGATGACACAATGTGGGAAACTTTTGACGAAGATGATCGCGAATGGGATGCCGACGATTCGCCGCGTCGAATCAAAGTCGATGGCTACATTCCCGGACAGTGGCCTCGAGACTCATACGGACTCGGGCTTCCGCTGGAACTTCGCATCAAACTCGGTCTCTTTCGCCTGAGGATGGGTCCTGAACACAAGGACGAAGCCCTGGTAAGCGGCGAACCGGGGAAGTATGATCATGACAATCGCTAACACAATTTCAGTTTCATTTTGAATGGCTGAATCCCGAAGATACTGCAGAGGGAGCCCGGCTCTATGATTACGGAGACCTCTTCCGGGAGGTTGCCGATGCGCTCAAAGACATGGGTCTGGCCGAGGAAGCGTTGCGGTTCTATATGCCTCTCCAACAGACCAATGAATATGCAGACGTCAGCTTCTTTATGGCTATGGGTGACTGTCTTCGGCAGCTCGATAAATTGGAGGATGCGGAGAATTGCTATCTTACTGTTGCAGAACATGACTCGAGACACATCCAATCCCGTGTCCAGCTTGCAAGATTGTATGATAGCCTGGGCATGGCTGAAGAGGCACTCAAGTACGTCAACGAGGCCGTCTTGCTGGAGAGACAAGAAATCAGAGGTGATCGTCGACGAAAGGACACAAGGCTGGAACAGCTGGTGTTGGAATTCAAAACTGCCGATATGGGTGTCGATGTGGGTGCAGCGCCGTTGAGGCCGCTTGCTCCGAAGCCTGCAGGGGATGAGGGGTCAACAGTCACGCTTACCACCGTCGCAGGCCGGAAGCGCTCGGTGGAAATTGGAGCTGATCGGACGGAGAACGTTCTGTATCTCTATAAAAAGCTATCGCAGTTGCAACCAAAGGTCGAAGAAGGAAACGCAGAAGCCACGGAGGATTGGTTGGACATTGCTGATGCTCTTCTGCGAGAGTTTCGGTCGAACCGGGCCTTCTACCCTACTCAACGGAGCCTCACTTTTCTGGGTTATTCACGCGATGCATACAAAAAGGGCGCAAAGACGAAAAGTGACACCATCATGGACGAGATGCAAGAAATGGCCAGCCGCCTCCAGGAGTCCCTAGGTAAGCTTGAGCACTACACCGTACGTTCTCATGGCCGCTGACTTTGTTAGGCAACGTCCCGGAAGAGCCTCTTGAGAATGTCGTACCGACCGATTACCATGGGATATCGTTCGATGCATGGCTTGATTTGTTCCTGCAGTATGCACTTATCGTGGCAGGACAAGGGGAACCAAGTGAAGCATATGATGCTCTGGCCGCTGCGGCCGATGCGAGCCTGTGGTATCATTCAAAGCCCAGCCTTCGTCTGATCCACGTATGCTGGTTCTGTAAGTTCTTGCCATCCCCCATACTGATGCGCAAACTGACATGTTGTAGCATGCGCACTGCGGGCAGGCGATGGGAAGACACTCGTGAACGAAGCTCGTTGGTTCATCAAGAAATATCAGTTTGTGACCGATACATACCGTCTACAGGCAATTTTGAGCCGTGTGTCAGGCGATCCAGTGTTCTATTCGCCGCCAGAAAAGAAGTTTATGCTCCGACAGATCCGGGCTGTGGACTACAATCTTCCTAAAGAAAGTGCACGAGCCCGGCTCAGCAGTGAGCCGGTGCGGCCGTCAGTGTACAAGGAGCGCGCATCTCTCACAACGCGTGACGACTCTGGAGAGCTGATCATGGCCGAGGAGATGGATATCACCCTGCTTTACTTGTACGGCCACATGCTCTTCTCTACCGACAGTTTCACGGAGGCCTTGAATTACTTCTTCCGTGCATATGCGCTAGACGACCAGAATCCAGCGGTTCTGCTCTCAATCGCGCTCTCCTACATCCATCAATCTTTAAAGCGCCAGTCGGAAAACCGTCACTACCAGATCATGCAGGGTCTCTCCTTTATGCAGGAGTACCGACGTGTTCGGGAACGAAAGGGTTGTTCCCTCCAGGAGCGACAAGAAATGGAATTCAACTTTGCACGCGTGTACCATACCTTGAGTCTGGCGCATCTTGCCGTGGAGGGTTACCAACGTGTCCTGGCCTTGGGTGAGCAGATCCGCACCGAGCATCAACGAACAGTACCTATCTCCCGGGTCACCCAACCGACCGATGGTGAGGACGAGCCTATGACGGGTACCGAGTCTGAGAGTCGCGACGCCTTTGTGGAGGACTTCTCCATGGAAGCCGCAATGGCATTACAGGGTATACATGCGTTGAATGGAGATTTCAAATCTGCCCAGGATGTCACTAGGAAGTGGCTTGTCATTTGAGGATGGGGAGTTGTGATGGAGTTATGGCTGATGACTTTGAGATACCCTTTTGGATTAAGTGTAGTATGGGCGCTGACTGCTATTGAGGTGTTGCACATTGTTCGTTGCCACTTCTGGGATTAATGTCGTACATTGAAGATGCAGAATGACGTGTGAGGCTGTTCGGCCACGGATATTAGGGCGCCACCATTCTGAGCGAACACCATGCTCATTGCTTGAACTTGCTTTTGTTAAGCTAATAATCCATTATAGTACATGTCTTCCACAAACCTAGGGAGTATGTAATGAACAGAGTAATAAGATATGCTGCGATGATTATTGTATCTCTCTCTCTTCTACTTTTATTAGGGCAAATATTCCAGCACTGCACGTTAGAGCTTCTCATGATACAAATATACTCACGTGTTCTGCCATCAACGGAGTGAAATATGCAGCATATGCACGCCTTATCGCGTGCGATATCATGATACAGCATGCGATACTACTTATAGAGTCAATGTATAGTACCATCACGCCGACAATGTTCTCTATTGTTAGCACACATGTGACTCCTCTGAATGACTCTTCAAGTATGGAATGTCAGATGTAGCTGGGTCATACATGCCTCGTGTGCATTCTTCATTCCAGGCTCGCAAGGGATGGCCTTAAAGAACCCCCTTGCTCGTTCCCCAGTATTCTTCTCCAAAAGCTAAAGCCGAAAGCAATACAATCAACATCATATGCTATCAGGTTATTGCTGGGGCTGATATGGATCCTGAGCGATCGTCATCACAAAAAAAAAAAAAAAAAAACAACAACAGACCATGCCGGTGGCAGGAGTCCTGCCCAGGCTGATGCGCACTCTGGTTGTCCTCAATCTGTGCCTTGTCGGCGCGGCTTCCCTACAGAATGACGAGCCTCTCCCAGTCTCGCTTCAAGCGTGCCTGAATGCAACAGGCTCACCGGTCTCGTACCCCGGCAGCGCAGAGTACGATGCGCTCAACAGACCGCAAAACGCCAACTACGACCCCCGGCCCGGCGCTATCACGATGCCGACATCCTCACAAGAGGTGTCTGCGATTGTGGAATGCGTCGCCGCCGAGGAAGGGCGCGTCAAGCTCAGCCCTCGAGGCGGCGGGCACAGCTACGCAGCGTATAGTTTCTCGGGGCAGGTCGTGGTAGATTCTAGCAACATGAGAGATGTCGCTTTTGACGACGAGAAACGAGAAGTGACAGTGCAGTTTGGCCAGACGCTCGGCCCGTTTGCCAAGGCAATGGGCCGCAAGGGATATGCGTTGCCCCATGGGACGTGCCCTGGGGTGGGAATCGCTGGACACTCGCTCGGCGGAGGGTACGGATACACTTCGCGCAAGTGGGGATGGCTTGTGGATCATAGTGAGTTGGTTAATGATCAGAGCGTAAGTGAGACGTCCTAACCGGCGCCTACAGTTGTTTCTATGGAACTTGTCGATGTCCACGGGAATATCAAGAAGCTCAGTAACGAATCCACTGGGGCTGATGCTGAGCTCTGGTGGGCGTTACGCGGAGCAGGGGCGAACAACTTCGGCATCGTGACTGCTTTCACATATGCGATGGAGATGGCCCCGGCGGCTTGTGTGAATTTTGATCTAAGGTTTGCCAGCCGGTCTGACTGCTCCCAAGTGTTGTTGAGTCTCCAGAGTCTGGAAGGGAATGCGACGAGTGATGAAGGCCTTCCTGTCGAGTGGGGAGCAGATCTTGTCATCACAGGACGCGGACCAGGAGATACGGGCTTCTGCAGCATGGACGGACAGTTCCTCGGCCCCATGTCGGAGTTCTCCATGGCCATGGACAGACTGCTGGATGATCTTGAGCATCGTGGAGTGAGGCCAGTCGAAAGGGAGGTTGATAGCCGGGAATTCACGGACTGGGTCGAAGCTCTCACAGACCTCATGGGTCCACTGGACGAACCAAGTGACCCTCATCTTTACTATGCGAAATCTCTGCTGGATGACGGAGCTCCCGGCTATACAACGCATGACGCAGAGCGTATAATGGACGCCATCCAGGCTGCAAGAGGCATCAATGGCACTGCTAACCACGTTGCCTTTAACGTGGAGGGACCAAAATCCATGACCAACCAGCCGCCTCCCACCGGCGACATGTCATTTATCCATCGTCAAAGCCTGTTCATCGTCCAGATATACTCCGATAAATTCCCTCGGTTTGAGCGCGCGGCTGCTCGCGCGGACGTCCTCACCAAGCTGAACAATGTTACAGACACTATCAAGGTGAACCAGCCGGAAAGCAAGTGGCATGCTTATCAGAACTACGTTGATCCTAACTTGAAAGACTTTGGAAGGGCATATTATGGGCCCAATGTGGAGAGGTTGAAATTACTGAAATCGTTCGCAGACCCGAATGTGATATTTGATTTTCCCCAGGGCATAAACCACGCATGACATGGAGCTGCTTGTTGCAATGATAGTATAGAGCATAAGAATACATACTGAAGTACACAGCATGAGTTTCCAATAGACGCCGTAATTAGATACAATGGCCCCAGGAGATCTATATACAAGGAACGAGAAAGTAATGCTCGTCGGAATTTTCCAGGCTCTGGCAGTATTGTAGGATGTTTTGTACACAGTGATGGACAAAGCCAATAGAATGCAGCATGTGAGAATATACTGGGTATCAAGCCGACTCTGGTATCATGACGTTTCTGCGTAGAGCGTCGGTTTTCAATGCGATCTTCTGATTATCACTTCCCAGAGAGATAGTGACTTATATCAATGGCATCATCACCGCCGCTGTTAATCGAAACTCGGTCGATAGGTAACTGGGTGTTGAACGAAAGTAGAATGAGGCTTATTGATTACCTGTTCCGGTGCTGCTACCTCACGTCAGTGTTTCAAGTCATCAGTGATTGATATCTCATACTTGAACTTGTAACTGAAATATCATCATGCCGGGTCACTTATGCTTTTCCCAAAGAAAACGCCCGAGCAGGTCCTCGATACTTTTCTTCCTTTTCTCTCTCTTCCGTCTTTTCCTCTTTCCCCGCCTAGTTTCTTCTTTCTTCTTTGATCGATCTCCACTCGACTCGTTATCAGCACAACAACACCTGTCGTTATACTCTCCAAGAATGAACCCGCCGCAAATGCTCATCCAAGTTATCTCTGCGATTAAACAACCTCCCACATCCCCTCTCGGAGCACCTATACGCCGACGGCGCAAGATGCTGCGTCTCCACATGCCTGCGCAACTCCGTCCTGCGCCCAAACGACCCGGAATACGCGCAGTCTTTCCACTGGCATCTAAACAGTCCAGTATCGCTCCGTTCTCTGCAGCGCTGTGTTAGACGGCATTCCTAAGCGGAAGTACGATAATGCACATACTGAGCTCCAGTGGTCGGCCTATTCCTAGTGGGCTGCGGATAATCATTGCGCGGGATCACTGGGTCAGGACTGCCGTCTAGGGGTATGAAATGTCCGTGGAACATATCCTGTCCGTGTCCGTGGGCTAGGAGTGGCATTCCGTAGTTGGGGATCCCTGGCCTTTCCAGTGGATAGGGGTGGTTCCAGCCAGATCCATCAGGACGCACGAGGGAGTGTATCGTCTGCATTTGGGGGCACATGCGAGACACGTTACCTGGTAATAGTGGAGTTTGTGCCAGATTCTGGAATCTATATTGGGGCGTGTAGATGAGGCCTTCTGTGGGTTCCATTGGCACCTGGGATTCCTGGGATGCTCTGGTAGGGTCGGCACTGGCTTGGCCGTCTAGGTAGTTCTTGTCCATGGTACCGTTGGTGGAAGGCTTCGACAAGGTAAAGAATGTGTACAGTAAGTGAAAGCTTGGAGCAGAGTAAAGGAAAGGAGCGTGGACATAGTATTGAGATGATAGAGTCATGTAGACTTATTAAATAGAGAGGAGTTCATCTTTGTTACTCGTTGAGTTATTGACGGGGACGGGAAGGCGATCAATCTAGATACACTAACTTGGTAAACAGGCCAACTTGTCAGGCGCTCAAGTCTGCCTCAGGCTGGGGTTGCCCGAGCCCGGCCACCGCATCTCACATACGCGCTGGAGACTACGACCGACTCAACGTGGTTCTCCATAGCATCGTGGCTGAGGTGTACTTAAGCATTCGATAGGTTGCCTGCCATGCTCTCTTACCCAACGGAGCGACAGTGCAGATGCAGGACATAGCTGCCAACGCATCAGCGCAAGAAAGAAAGTGAGGCTGTCAAGGAGACGAGGACCTGTTATTCGACAGTCGGTGCGATTGACGATGAAGCGATCGGATCTCGCATTGTCCTAAGATGATGCGCTTCTCGAACTCCTCGCATAACCCCCAGTTCGGTCCATAATGAGGCGGCCAGTCGGTTGTGACCAAGTCAGCGCAATTACTCGTACTGGCTTTAATGACTTCACGAGAAAACAATGAGAGTGCAACTCTCGACATTCCAAGTGCTTGTCTACTACGCAGGTTAGGACTCTGTCCTATAAACACTGTTTATGTCACAATTTAGGAAACATCTAGTATAACAACAGTCTAAATGATACAACACAGAATGTACCAGAACCATCTGAACAACTCTGTACGACGATAAAAATATCATTGCCCCTTCCACGTGTCACTATCAACATCGTCAAAGAAAACCGCCGACTGTCGTTGCATCTCAAGCAACATGCTGTTCCGGCGCGGGTGGCGAGCCTCACGCAAGGCCGAGGCCGTGGCGGAATCAACGCCAGAACTATCGGACATTTCCGCAGAGTTGGCATAATTGGAGTCCGCTTCCTTGGAATAATCCGCCGTCCGCTCGGGAAGATTCTGATCCAGACGTTCGACCATCGGGTCGACGGGCCCGTTGACATGAACACTGCGGCGACGGAACTGCGAGGGGGACGCGACATGGCCACCGTCGCGCGGAGCGGTCTGCTGCAGGCCCTTGATGATCGCGTACTCGATCTTGAGGCGGTTCTTGATGAACTGGATTTTGGGGAACGCACTCTGCTGGCCCATATGGATCATTCGTGCCAGACGCTCTGGGGTCGGATCAGAAAGGATATAGTAGAAGTCGGACGGGACGGTCCTTGGCCAGATGGTGACGGTGCCACTGAACTTCTGCAACCAGATCTCGCTCCAGTCTTGGCCCATCGGACGGGGGAGGAGTTCCAAGTGGCGGAGCACGCGCAGCCATTTGTTCATGTCTAATTTGATGTACTGTTCTATGGCTGATCCCAGGAATCCACCGCGCCAGCCTCGCCCTTTCCGATGGGTGACAGGTCGGCCTACGGCACCTCGAGAGCTGAAAAAGAAGAGGTTGATGTGAGGGTTTACCTGCGGGATAAAACGGTGAGTGGCACATCTCGCGTGTACTGGGTGGGCTCATACCTGTGAGACGATCGTGAAGTTAACGTTGAAGTGGAGATTCAACGCTTTGATGGGAATGTCAGTCCGTAAGCTGCCGTCCTTCCACTTGTGACCAAAGGAGTACGGCGCCAGCGTGCCATCGCGCTTTTTGGTCATCAAGACCACCGGGTTCAAGATGCCGGGGACGGCGGCGGAGGCGAGGACAGCACTCCAGATGACACAATTCGGAGATGTCAGGTAGTTCGCCAGGATCGTGGGTGAATGGGGATCAGATGGTACACATGACACGTTCAGGATTCGACCTGTTCGCTCGTATGCCTCCCGGAAAGTGGTGGATCCCTGGCAAAACCAGCTGCACTGTTGAGCCCACTCGAGGGTGTCGAAACGCGCTCCTGTACGCCACCACCGCCGAATCCACGTCGTGAACCCTTCGTGGCACGCTCGAATGCGGTGTGCCAGGGCGGGCACGAGTAGCTGCTTGAGTTCTTCATCCGTTCGAGTAGCGACCAGCGCAGCTACCAGCGCTCCCCCCGATGTGCCAGTTATGATCTCGGGCAACACGTTGTTATCCAACAAAGCCCGGACGACTCCAAAATGGTAGTAGGCAAATGTGGCGCCACCCGATAGACAAAGCGCGGTTCGTCCAAAATTCGTGTCCAAGTGTTTGAAATGACGGTATTTGTCTTCGTCGTTGATCTGCTTAGATTCGGTAACCAACTCCAAGCATGCCTTCACCTCGTCAACGTATTCCTGTACCAAAACTTTGGTTCCCGAGTATGTTTCGCTGTAGAGACGGGGATTCTCTACGCCGGCAAAATTATTCTTGACACAAGCTTCGAGAATGGTGCACAGCTCCTCCACCGCAGGTGACTCCGCCGGGGAGACCTGTTCGTGGTGCATCTCCCATTCCGCATCTTGCCTCAGCTTCCGCAGCTGCGAAACCAGCTTGTTTATGGTGATATGATCATAGTATGCGTTTTCGTCGATCTCCTTCCACGCATGATTCCCCAGATGGGCATCGAGCGCCTCCGCGGCCTTGAGCCAGTCGCGATAATTAGTCTGCACGTAGAGCTGTTTCCGCAGAGACTGCCGCTTTCCGCGCCACGACACCCACTGCTCGTAGATGAAGATGTAGAAGCGGGTCAGGACATAGGCTACACCCAGGAAGCTGATCCAGCCCAGCACAAAGGCCAGAAAGGGCCACTTCAGAACGGTGTACAGAACGCCTTCTCTGGTCTCGTCCTTTGTTCGCTGCGGCTCCTTTCGGCGGCCGCGGGTTTTGCGTATGCGCTGGTAGACGGGGCGCCAGTCGTTGAGGGCGACGAGGGGGAGCACGTCCTGGTCATTGAGGGCGTTTTCGAACCGTTGCAGATCATCCGGGTGGATAAATTCTCGGTCGTAGTCGGGGAGGGTACGAGGATCGTAGACGTCGCCAATCGCAGAATCGGTCATGATCAGGAAGCACTCATGGCGGGATGACGGGGATGGGTTTGTAGGGAGGGATGGATGGGCGCCTGTACCATGGCATTGGCAGGATTGTGAGACTCGAGTTGGAGGAGAGGATGACATCGACGTCACACAATCGGCGGATACACCGCCACAGCTGCCGATCCAGCCACAGTGGTGGGGTCAGGACATGACTCAGCAGTGGCGGGAGACCCCGCGACAGATCCGAGATAAGGAGAACCATGGGTCCCCCCACCGCCAAATCAACAAGGGTTTAATCTTCTTTCTCAACAGGGAACATTCATGATAGACTCCGACGTCTTAGCCGCTAAGAGGGTTCATCCCCGCTATCTAAATTCTCTTTATGCTTTCTACTTAGTTTCTGTTGCCTTTTTCACTACCATTCGTAGAAATTGGACCTTCACCGACTTTTTCAATGCAACCACAAGATATCTGGACATCGGAACACCCCCTTCGCAAGTGAACAAATGTCTCTGTATCACCTGAATAGGTACCTAGAATGTAGGGGCCCGGAGTATGTACCGATTATTTGGACTGGGGAACACTGGAATGTACAGAGGGCCGTCATGCTTCAGAACACGCGGCCAGAGAGTTGATCGGCTGTGGGTAATCGTGGCCACTGTACATGCCTACGTACACCATACATCCTCTGGGACCAATGTGTCGTATGGAATCCACTCCAGTGGCATCAGAGGTGCGACGAAAGAATTACAACCGTTCTTGGCGTCTTCACCACCCGGATTGAATTTCGCCTTCAGCCTTCCTGAAAACATGTCGCGCGATTAGCGGCCCAAATCTCAATTAGGGCTTGCTGAAGCGGCGAACCACTTGTGTCACTTCTGCTGAGTGGCGAGCGTGTACGGGGATAGTGAACCCCTGATTGGAAGGAAGGGAATATCAACCAAGCCACTTTGAGCTTTAAGCATTGCGGGGTAATTCCCAGCCGTCATGTTCTTAGTCCTGAAAGGGGAACCGGAGACTACCTACCTTCCGGTGGGATGAAACGGATTCTCGACGCCGATGTGTGCTAGGAGTATGGAAGGATTCAACACGAAGTCGTATGCGTGAGGACGCTCCACCCGATTCCTCCCGCCGAAGGGGTCAACCTGGTCATGATTTGCAGCTACCGCACGCTATGCCGGTTGGTCTGGCAGGCTACAGCTTCCCCTAGCACGTTTTTGTCTGCGCCGCGATTCCTTTCGTAGGGGTCGGCTGCGCGCGGACTTACTCGAGGACATGGTCATGAACGCCATGGAACCAACTGCAGCTTTAGTGAGCTTGGGGGTTTAGCCTTCTCGGTTAGAGATCGCCGACGGGCATCATATGGCCGATGTAGGCGCCCAGAGGTGGGATTGGAAAAAGGAATGAAAGAGTCCGTCCCACCGGGAGAGGCAATGTCCTATCTCTTGCCCCTCCTTTTCTTGAATACAAAAAAACAGACAGCTGCTTTCCACAGTTGTGTCGGTGATAATCCACCCCTTGAACGGGCCATTACTGAACCTACATAGGTAACTAAGACCGACAGCGCCGAGATTAATGTTCTCGCGCGGTTGCCGCCGCGTTGGTTTCACGGTGGCATTTGAGGTAACGTTATTGGGAAGTCGCAAAATCCTTAGCCCGAGAGTTTAGGTTGGGAATAGTATGAAGTAGGTATACAGTATTCTGTTAGTCAACGTCGGCCGTCACCATGGGAATGGATGGAATGGAAGAGTTCAAGTAGGGTTTCCCGAAACAGGAACCTGCAGGAGGGGGGCGCGAATGAACCTCGCTCATGGAGTGTGGGAGGAAGAATTGAAACAGCCACCCTCCGCCCGTGATGGTGACTAAACTCTGCCCATCCTCGTCCGGATTCTCTCTAACGCATGAAGATCGGACAAATCGGTGCTTTTTCCTTGGTCCGTGAACGCCGTGAGCGCGCGATACATCCAACATGCATGACCGACTTTGCGACCCCCTTGAGGACGGACCATCCACCCCTCCCCGTCCGAGTCTACACGATGCTTGTCTCGCACGCGGGATCGCAACATGCAAATGGTCGCCATGGACACGCTCATTGGCAGGAGAATCGCACATTCGCTGATCGTTTGAGCGGTTGACGGAGTGGAGTCGTGACCCGCCCTCGCACCAGTCGTCCGATCCTCTGATGCGTTTGCTTTGTGTATCCGGGCCGGTACTCGTCTTGCTGGCGCGTATTTCGCAGCGTGGCTCGATGGGCACATCGAGTGGAGATGCAAGTCCCATCGTGCTGCTCCATAACTGCAATGTGGATGATGTAGCACCGTTGTTCGCCAATGGAACTGCCTATTTTCTTCACGATGTCATTCTGCGGGTCATGTGCGAGGCGACGCTTGGGCTGATCTGATTATCGTTCCTAAGGCCCTCCCCCAATTCCCCCAATGACGAACTAATCCCCCGTCCCGTTCTTTGTCCTCTGTCGGAGACAGGAAGACGAATGAGCTCTCGCCGGAGTCGCCGCCAAGAAACCCGAGCTTGCATCGTGTGAGACACAATTGATTCAGGGATTAAGTGCACCGCATCGCCGTACCGGTCGCTCCCTTACGTCGTGCATGATATCAAAAAGTTTTATACATGCATACATATGTATGTCGTGGGTCGCGGGCTTGCACGCAAAAGCCTCCTAACATCGCAATTTACATGCGGCGTAGCTGCGCTGCAGGCAGCAATTCGGTTCGCCAGGCGATGGCGCAACACCGCTCCCTGGCTCTTGATAGATATAAAACTCTCCTACCACGGAAACGCAGTTTCAGTCTTCTCTATTTGCGTTTCCGTCCGGGACATCTGACCAGGGATTTAATTTGTATGATACCCGCGGTTCCAAGCGCGTATTGCGTTCGAAACACGGTGTACCGGGGTACATCCGACACTGGATCGCCCTCCGATCATAACATCGTCTGCTATAATTCGAGGCTGACTGGCTATTTATGATGATTCGTACGTCCTGTCACGCCTGCAGACGGGGATTGGTGGGCAGCCGCAAGGCTGTCGGTCACCGTACCATCCACAATGATTCATGAACGTCATTGATCTAAGGCGCGGGGCCAATGTGCGTGCAGCGATGGATGTTTCCGGGCGATCACAAGAACGTGGGGCATGGTGGATGAAGAGCAACATCAAGAGGAGATGAATGTCGGAAATGAACAGGACGGATAGGAACCATGGATCGAATGATGGAGGGACGGTCCATCTGGGACGGGAGGAGGGGTATCACCGAAGAATGTGAATGGTGGTGGTGTGATGAGAAAGGCATGTGTGTATGTGAGTGGTGTGTGTGTTGACGGGAGAGAGAGCGGTGTGACTTTTGATAGTGATTGATTTTGATGGTTGGTTCGGACCACCAAACTTAGTATACCGGTTGTCGCCTATCGGGATGCTTCTATATCGAGGAGACTGAGAGGATGATACGGGATGAGGACTACAGTCATCCTGATGGCGGTGTCCGAGTCATCCCTATGAGAGTCCGGATGATGACTCGGTCATATCCAGGTCAGTTGATCGGACGAAGGCAAAACTGACAAGTCTCCACTTGAGCCTCCCAGGGATAATAATATGATATCAAGTATATCAGCTTTACGGTCAGTGCGAAATATCTGGTACCCTCAGGGTACTCGGAGATGTCAGTGTCTTCGGAGAAATGGTTATCTTCCGGGTCGTAGAAAGACCGTGCACCAGGGACGGAACCGATCAGAGGCGACATGGATTCAGGATGTTCTGAATGCACGGAGCATATGATGGACTGACTCCTATGTCCCCTGAATAGGGGGTTCATTCGAGCCGTTTCTTTTCTTTTCCTCTATTACTACTATATTTGATTACTGTCTTTTTTTTTACCCTCGCGCTTTGCAGGGCCTCTAGAGCCTCTGCAGGAAAGCGTCATGCAGGTGACCAGGCAGCGGCGGTGATTGGCCTGAGGTGCCTCCGCCAGGGCGCTATCAGCTGCACGTTGGAAGCCCCACTGCCAATCACGGGTTGTGTTGATAGCGAGAGTTGCATCGGGTAACAGACGAGGGCCGCCCCAGCACGGGTCACCATCCACCGATCATCGTCATTCAGCTAAAACTTTTCGTTGCCCGCTCTTTCACCCGACCTGCATCCTGTGGGAGTCTTCATGCTGCTGATCACTCCATTATCATTACTATTATTATGACCGCATCAGAGTTGAATTCTCTTCGGCCAAGCGTCGGCGATCGGGTTACCCGCTTTTTAAGTCTCGTGTTGTCATTTAGATAGTAGTCAGTCTAGGTACTATCTAGGTACTCCGTAGGTGCTCCACCGCCCTGTCCGAGAACCGAAGAATGTCACGACGGAATCCCTTGGGTCCAGCGTTGTTTTGATCGGACAATCAATCATATCCCGCTCTGATCTGAAACGGTCCGGATATTCCTCTTTCTCGTCATGTTCAGGAATGGTTCTAAGGAGGGGTAGAACCTTAAGGACATTAACATCATTCCAGACAGTGACCTCTCATTTATTGATCCCCTCATGGAATTATGTACCAGGGGCGTAACCCCCCAAGATGAGCCTACCCCAAAACAGCTCTCCCGAGGACTCACCCGGTGGCTGACCATGGTTCGGCTCAAGCGCGATAGATTTTGATAGGGACGGCAGCGACAGGAGACTAAATCGAAACGAACGGAGCTTGCCACCGGTATTGGTGGTAAAGGAGGAGCGAAAGGGACGGAGGGAGAAGTTACCATCATATAATAGAATCACGACAGTAATAATAACGGACATATTAAAGCGTCTGTTAAGTTCAGAGGATCAGCTATCGAGGCAAATTTCCAACCCTATATTGGACGGGACTAAAGATGAGTGGTCCCCGCCATACCATACGATACCGACGCACGTACGTACCTCTCGTCTCCTATCCGATAACAACCATCATCATGGCCGCCATCATAATAATAATAATAACAAGAGGAAGTAGTCATAACAACCAACAAATAAGCGTCCGTTCCGATAACTTGTTCTTTTGTTCGACGCGATTCTTTTACAGATGACTTGGAGTCCTAATTTAATATCAAAACCTAGACGTCTCTATCTTCTATCAGCCTTTTTTTTTATCAGGATTATTATCAGCTTACAGCCCTCCTAAGCCCCTCCTCCCTCAGCTGATTGATCCAGTGCACATCCCATTACCCACCCTTGGCTTGCCCCCCCATCGTGCATACCACCACTAAACTACTAGCCTGACTAGCCTCTGGTGCTTGCATATTAGATTTACCTCCCCCGGCCCTGTCCTATCCTGTCTGGTCTGGTCTCAGTTTTTTTTTTCTTTCTCCCTCAGCGACAACTCCCTATCCCGTCCTATCCTACCCCATCCCATTTCATATTCTCTCCCCCTTTCTCCAACGACCTCCCTCCTTCCCTTCTCTCAGTACGCCTCTTCTCTTTGCTTTGTCCAGGCGACAAGCTCTCTTCAACACGAGATTGGAGGGTCTTTTCCTAAATCAGCTCTCAGCATCATTGCCGTCGTGGGAGGTTCCGTGAATTGATTTCGTGTCTCTTATTGTTCATTTTTCCTCGGTTCTCTATTCTTCTGTAGACTGCATTCTCATCGATCTATTTCGATATCTCCCAGGTATGCCCCTCGATCGTGGTTGTCCCAACTAGACTGACCCCGTTTGTCCTAGGGTCCACGCGTCTCCATCCTCTCCTCTGGCCCTGAGCAAACAAGATGTCGACTCCTGTCTCCAACCTTACGAGTATCTTTTGAGCGTTCCTCTTCAGAGTTCGCCTGACTGGACCCTGTCTTGTTAGGCTAAGCATTGTCCGTAATGGAGAAGCTGAACACTGAAGATGGACAGCTTTTCATCAAAGTATGTCTGCCGGCCTCGACGACATCTTCAAGCTCCTAACAAATCCCGCAATCTAGAATCTCGCCAGTTTCGTACGCACGCATGAGAAAGCTCTCGCCAACGCCCTGCAACTGCGCCGTCAACCCTCCAAAAATGGATCATCCCATACCCAGTCCGGCTCGTCTTCGAGCTCGACAACCGCCACTCTCGCCGCCGCCCTATCCTTCGGGGCACTAAAGTTCGCCTCCCAAAATATCAAACCGGCGAAATTGACCCTCACCCCTCACCACCTCTTCTACCTTCTCTCCCGCTTCGAAGACCTGTCCATTTCCGTGGGTCCGATGAGTGTCCGCTTGGAGAACATCCAAACCGACGTGTCTCAATCCTATGTCTCCTTTCTGAATAAGCCCCAGCGATCGCGGGGTGACCGGGACTCCATCCATTCCGTCTCCAGTGTCCGTAGCGTCATGTCTGGTATGAGTGGCCTCTGGTCGTCATTCGGTCTAGGATCCAAGGACTCCGTATCCAAGTCGGAAAAGGCCAAGGCGGCTTTAGAAGCGGACCTGAAATACCTATACTCGGCCTTTACCAAAATCCCCTGTCTCCGTCTAGCCCCTGATCGCCGCGCCCGTCTGATTAGCGGATATGAAGAGTTCCCCTTCGACACCGCTGTTCCTCTCCACTCCTTTAAAAACCTGGGTGCTCTAGAGATAATTGACATAGATTTCCGCTCGTTTTTCGGCTGGGACCGACTCTCCGAGCAACTGAGGACACTGACTGTGAAAAGGGCCAACCTCGAGGATCCCGGCGATTTGCTTACCGGGATCGTGCTGGACGATATTGATAAGCGTCGCAGACGGTCTTCCAAGCACCAGCCGTCGCCCGTGCTGGGATGGAATGGAAGTACGCACCCTCAGCCGGTCCATAAAACCGAGATGTCCGGATCGCTTTCTGCGCCGGGGTCTCCCGTGGGCGATGCGCCGTTTGGTTCGAGTGCCAGCCCCAAAGCCGCTCCGATGATCCGAGGTGCGTCCGAGGGCGCCAAAGGCCGGCCCCGGACAGGAAGTATTTCTCCATCGCGTCCAACCAGCTCCAAGCACTCGTATCGTCACAGCCGAGGGAATCCTTCCCGCATCCGCCGCACAGGATCCGGCAGTTCGAACTCCAGTGAAACTTCCGGACACCGCAGTGGAAGTTCCTCGAATCTCCTCGCTGGGATCCTCCCCCCGATGAAATGGCGATTCTTGCGACATCTAGGTCTCCCGGACAACTCGTTGACAACCCTGACGGCCGCCAGTCTGGCCCCGGTGGCCAACACGCTGCAGTCCCTCGACCTGTCCGCCAATCTGTTCACCGAAGTTCCCGATAACTTGGCCTCCTTGGTCGCTTTGAGAGCGTTGAATCTCGCCAATTGCATGATTGAGTCTCTGCACTCCTTGTCTCGAAACCCGCTCCCCGCCATCACTGCTCTGAACCTCCGAGGCAACCGCCTTCGCTCTCTGGCCGGCATCGAACGCCTCCTTTCTCTGGAGCGGTTGGATCTCCGCGATAATAAGCTGTCTGATCCAACGGAGATCGCCCGACTGACCTCTCTCCCTGAGATACGGGAGATCTGGGTGTCGGGTAATCCGTTTGTGAAGACTCATTCCGGGTACCGTGTGCTGATATTCAACCTGTTCCGTCGCACACCGGGGTATTCGGAGGACATCATTATCGATGGATCAGGACCAGGATATACGGAGAGGAAGCAGTTAGTCGAGCGGGTGGCGGAACCCGAAGCCGCACCGGTCATCCGATCCGCCGCCGCCGACCATTCAGCCGTCGTCAGCAAGCCCACTATCACGATTGTCCCAGGGAGTCATCCGCCCAAAGCCGGGGACGAGCAAGATGGGCCCACGCGGCGAGGGACACCTGATGTCAAGGAAGTGGGGTCCAGTCGTCGCAAGAAGGGTCATCGGCGGAGGATAGTGGACCTGTCTGTCGAAAAGCCTTCCACTGATGGTAATGAACACCCAGGTGCAGTGGTGCCTTCTGCCCTTCCCGTTTCGCACCTTCAATTACCCGTTGATCCGTTTGTCACGCCGTCTGCCGACCGTCAATGGAAATCTGATGGTGGACCTCAGGCCGGACCTTCGAATACGCACGTGCCCCCTAGTGCTCGAGAGCTTCCTTCGCTCCCCGTGGAAGAAGCCCTGACGATCCCCCGCTCCCTTCAGGGAACAGACTGGAAGGTCGACCAGGAGTTTGTCCAACGGCAGCTTGAGGCTCTGAAGCAAGACGTGGGCAACAGCTGGCTGACTACGCTGGGGGGACGCGGTTGGGAGCAAGCGCCGCGAGATCTCGGCGAGCCCAGCATGATTGCGACAGATTCACTGGCTCGGGCGAACACCCAACCGATCCTCAGCGGTGGCCATACCCTCGGTTGATATTGGCATCATGCCTATCAAAAAGTGGATTTTTGACCCGTTTTCTCACATAAAAAGAACCCCCACTCTTCATTGATACATCGATATACACAACCACCTCCTCGCGGAGGACTGAGCATATTGTACTGCTGGTCAAGCACGTCCTTGACCAGCGGTTTGCGATTACCCCGGGGACCGAATCCCGGCTGCATTGTTGAAGGCGTTTAGTGATCTGACGAGATTGCGGGCCGGATGTATGACCGCGTGTCATTGCCTCCGCTTTCCCCTCCCATTTGTTTGCATCTGCACTCTTCATTCGACCTTCCGGCTGGTCCATACTATATGATGGGAGGCATTCATTCTTCCAAGTCTTTAGACCACTTGTATTGTATTGGGGTGAAATGGTGTTGCAGGCGTTTTTGATTGTTGCCATTGTTTCGGCTTGGTCTGGTTGTCCGTGTTGCGGGATGAATCCTCTTTAATGGTCTCTTGGGAGGATCTGGGATTTTCATTTTGGATTCTGTTTTGAGTTTCTTGCGGGATGTATACCTTTGGATCCTTTTCTTTTCTGTTCTTCCTTTCCTGCTCCTGTTTCGTTTTGCCTTGAGAGCAGTGATGAGTTTCGGACCTAATGCATGAGCTACGAAGACGTTGTGATGATATTCCTCCCATGACTCGGGTACTAGGATTAGTTGAATGCAAACCGTTTGGCGTTGGATTGTTGATGTCCACTGGTAGGATAGATGATAGGGAAGTGGTCTATGGAGGGGCTCCTTGCAGCTGTCCATGGCTGGAGGAGGTCGAAGCGCCGCAATGCTATTTTGGGACGGACTGGATGGGAGTTGGGACGATAGGAGCGAGCTGGAGGTGAGCCGACAGAATGTCAAATCAAGTAAAGAGAATAATCAGAGATGTCCAACGCGATTCAGAGAGAGAAAGAAAAGAATACTACCTGTAGATAGAATGAAGTATACGAAGGAATACAGGTTGTATAGGAAGGCAGACAGGTGGACGGGAGGATGGTATTAAATACGGTAATATTACGCCTCCCTTTTTCTCCCTGCAAGCTGAATGGGTTGAACAATTCTTCCCTTTTCTCTCTCGCTTTTCTCCTCTTCTCCTCCTCCTCCTCTCTCTCCTCCCAACCAATCTCCATTTGGTGAGTCTCTCCTCCCTCTATCTGCTCCGTCCATCTTCATCGTCCTCTGCTCTCAATCTAACCTCGTGTTTCTCCTTCGTTTCCCCCCCACGCAGAGCCTGTGGATTTGTTGCAAATTTTCCCTCGCCGCTCCAAAACACAAACAGTCCGACCGTCCGACCGCTGCGAAGAAAAAAGATCTCCCTTGATTGCCGACACCCGTTCCCATCGCTTCGTCGTCGTCGTCTTCTCAATCTTCTGCGGTCGATAGCTCCCTCACGCCATCTTGCGCTCGTGTAGAATCGGTTGACCGTCTCTTCTCTTTCGCCCTCTCCATCCTTTGTCGCATCGTTCCCATCGCGTGTCTGTCGCCAATCCGTCCCGGAATCCGAACGACTCCCCCAACGATTTTTTCCCCTCGTCTTGCACGCGCGCCTTATCTCCTTCACCACCATCCCCATCCACCAAAGGTAGTGGGAGTCATTCACGACTTTCTGGCGTCACCGCCAGATCCCTCCGTTGTCCTCAAGGCCATTCGGCCTGTTTCCGCCGCCTTTTACTTTCGGTTTTCTTAGATCCCGTTTGGTAAGCCTTCCGCCCCTCCTCCCCCATCCGCCTTGTCGTCCCCCATCATCCATCCAGAGGGGGAAAAAAATTCTCCGGGCGCTTGATTCACGCGTTTTTCGCGCTCTCACCTTCAATCCTGACTCTCCCGTTGCCGTATCTCTATCCTCGAGTGATCCTAACATCTTCCCCGTCACAGTCCATAGACGCCGCGTCATCAGTCGTACCGAGCTCTTCGCCAGCGATCCTTCGCCCTCTTTCTCTTCTCTTTTCTTCGTCGTCTTTCTTTCGTCGCTGCACGCCTGTTTTAATCAGTCCATTGCCTCCCGTCTCTTTTCTTCCCCCTCCCCCTTTCCCGTCTCTCGCTAAAGCCACTACGTCATGGCGGACCAAGAAGTGGATCTGGACTCGATCATTGATAGACTGTTGGAGGTGAGAGGCAGCCGTCCGGGAAAGCAGGTTCAGCTCCTGGAGTCGGAAATCCGCTATCTCTGCACTAAGGCCCGTGAAATTTTCATCTCTCAGCCCATCCTGCTGGAGCTGGAGGCCCCCATCAAGGTAAGACCAATCCGCCATCCGGAGCCGGCGCTTCGGGTCAGAATTGCGTTTGAAATCGCGTCAACTAATCTCCGGGTGCGTTTAGATATGTGGTGACATTCACGGCCAATACTACGATCTCCTCCGTCTGTTCGAATACGGCGGCTTCCCCCCGGAGGCCAACTATCTGTTCCTGGGCGACTACGTCGACCGTGGAAAGCAGTCTCTGGAGACCATCTGTTTGCTTCTGGCCTATAAGATCAAATACCCCGAGAATTTCTTCGTCCTCCGCGGAAACCACGAGTGCGCATCGATCAACCGGATCTACGGATTCTACGATGAGTGCAAGCGGCGGTATAACATCAAGCTGTGGAAGACCTTCACGGACTGCTTCAACTGCCTTCCCATCGCCGCGATCATTGACGAGAAGATTTTCACCATGCACGGTGGTCTGAGCCCCGATCTCAACTCGATGGAGCAGATTCGCCGGGTGATGCGTCCTACTGATGTAAGTTTGTCTTTTCTTTCTTGCCACCCCCTAAATTCCATTCCCAAAGCCATCCGCGCCGGGAGGTTTCCGGTTTCTTCCGAGATCCCACCTACGCAGATGCACAACAGAATCTGCCGGGCTCCGTGAAGCTCAAGGCTCGAGTTGCTGACTGAAATAGATTCCCGACTGCGGTCTTCTGTGCGATCTGCTGTGGTCCGATCCGGATAAAGATATCACCGGCTGGAGTGAGAACGACCGAGGTGTGTCGTTCACGTTCGGTCCGGACGTGGTATCACGCTTCCTGCAGAAGCATGATATGGATCTGATATGCCGTGCACACCAAGTCGTCGAGGACGGATATGAGTTCTTTTCCAAACGACAGCTGGTCACGCTATTCAGCGCGCCCAACTACTGTGGAGAGTTCGACAACGCCGGCGCGATGATGAGTGTTGATGAGAGCTTGCTCTGTTCCTTCCAGGTAAGCCGTCACGTGAAGCATGGGCGTTGCTAGACCCAAGCTAATTTTTTTTTTCTGTAGATCTTGAAACCAGCAGAAAAGAAACAAAAGTACGTCTACGGGGGCACGAGCTCAGGCCGACCCATCACTCCTCCGCGAAAGCAAAAGAAGAAGTAAGAAATCATACGAGCTTTTCCATGTGCAGCAGGTTCGGGCGGAGATAAGAAAGAGCGGCATATACCCATCCACCTTTGTCACCACACGAGAGACCCCTATCGCAACGTACGACATCGAATGGCCATGCATTAGACGATCGGAAGCAGCAGAGATACCGAACCACGCGAGAGAGAGAGAGACTCTCCCCACTGAGAGGCAGACCGTCACCTCACCACCTCCCCGCACATGAACCCAGCGACTCGAATTGTTTCCCTTTCTTCCTCTTGTTCTCTCGGCTTTAATGACTTTTCTCTCTGGAAGGCACTTCTGACAGTAGGGGGTTGGTGTTGTTATTTTATTGTCTTGTTTTCTCGCCGATTTCCATGTTTATTTTCCCATCTTCTTGTTCCATTGTTTTGTCCGAATCATTTCATCGTCCGGGAAGGGGAAGCGACGGGCTGCATCTGGTGTTCTCGTTTGCTTGTCTTTTTGAAAAGAAATTCTTCCTGTGAGTGTAATGCCAACCAATAAGCAACGACTGTTCTCTTGACCCTGTGCAACGAGACGACTACGATTGGCGGTATCCTGTACACGATGGATGGCCGTACAAGATGGTCCTGTATTCTAGATCATATTGGACATATCGATATCTTTGTTGAGGCTGGTACTGGTACGTATGTTGCGGTAGAATCTACGTAGTGACAGGTAGTGATTGACGCTATGCTGCATTCAAGCTAAAGAGACGGTACGGTGGTATGAAACAAACAGAACAAGCAGGACTTGAGAAGATCGATGGATCGGTCTAGTTTTCTTCTTCCCCAATGGAGGTTCCTCCAGACGCTCCCTACAAACCGAGAGTCGATGGTTGTTTAGACATACTGCGACAACCACCGGATACCCTCACCGTAACCTATATCGCGTTAGAAGAAAACAGCCCGAAGGGAGTAGGGAAAAGGAAAGAAAACATACCCTGTCTCATCACAACCGAACACATAAACACCTCGATAGGCCGGATGCCCTCGAGCGGCACCTTGCCCTTCCCCGTGGTCTGGTACAGACCGAGCTGGTGGCGAAGCTCGTCCTCGCTGACGGCGTCCGGGTGGTCGATCTTGTTACCGAGGATGAGGAACGGCACCTTGGCCAGCTCCTCCATGGCGAGGAGGGCGTCCAGCTCGGCCTTGGACTCGGGGAACCGCTCATAGTCCTTGGCGTCGACCAGGAACACGATGCCGCTGACTTCGGGGAAGTAGTCTTTCCAGAGGCGGCGGGCTATTTTCATTATTATTATTATTAGTTGTTTGTTCGGGTGTGATTTCGTGTTTGACGTGAAGGGAGGGAGAGGACGCACCCTGCTGATGGCCGCCGAGATCAAAGGTGGTGAAACGGTTGTTGCCGATGGCGAGCTCCTCGGACGCTGCGTGCACCGTTAGTATCGAAGAGTTTATTTTGTCTGCAGTGTTTTGTGTAGGGCCATACTCGGATGGGCGGTGGGCTGCAGGATAGCGACGCGGTCGTTCTACCAACTATTAGCATTGTCTGTGCAAAACTCCCATCCCATCCACGGAACCCACCTTGAGCATATGCAAAAGGGTCGTCTTGCCGGCGTTATCGAGACCCAGGAACAGCAGCTTGGCGTGCTTGTTCAGCAGGCCCAGCGAGGCCAGAATGTCGTAAACTGTCATCCATCGTCGCCCATGTCAGCCTCCATCTCGAACTCGATTATTCCTTCCCCCCTCCCCTCCTCCCCTCCCATCCCTGCTGCTCTCTTTCCCTCCGTGGCGGACTTGGGTCGACGACAACAGGCACGCTGCGGGCGGACTTACACCAGTTGATGATCCACATGATGGAAAAGCGATCGGTCGATGCGCAGAAAACGGAGACGGCTGCGTGGGTGGTGGCGGGGGGTTTGCGATGGGCTGGCGAGGACAGAGAAACGAAGAGAAAGAGGGAGACTCTCCGGGACAGGTTGACTGACGTTGAGTTGGTCCGGTCGGTCGCTAGACGCCCTAGCCGAGCGGCTAGTTGCGCGGGTAATCTTGGTGCCTCAGGCATGGTTTCGCATTATTGCCACATCATGAAAGCATGCCGACTTTGCTACTTCAAGGATACTTTCTGCAGATGATTGAGGTCAAGTAGACTGCATTGACTCTACAAACAAAAGGGGTATACTCCATAGCCGCCTCCATGCAAACGAATGCGAACAAATATGTATACGAAAAAAAAAATGAAAGCGACCGCCTGTAAATGCAGACAGATGTCCTCCACGAGACAAGACAAATAGTAAAGTAAGAAAGTCCGTTGACACGTCACGTAGTTAAAAACGATAAGCAACTGTAGCGAATGTCGCTCGCTCAAATGTACACCAATCAACCCATGATGATCAGGGGGGCAAAAAAAGAAATAGACTGGGTGACCGTTACAATCAAAAATATGTACAAGAATGACACGGTCCGCCAGACGGGCTTAAACAGATAGGACGAGCTGCGCGTTCTCTCCAACGCCGTAGGCTCGGCACCTCTCAGCAACTGCAAGGCCCAGGTCCTTCATCCGTTCGGCGCCTTTGCCGGGGATCGGTCGTCGCTCCATCTGCTCCTTGGCAGCTTTGCGACAGTGTTGACGCCAAAACTTTTCTTTGCGTTTCTGGCGTTTTTTTTCGAGCCCCTCGACGATGTCGATCGGGCCTCGTGTATGCACCTCGCGCGTACGGGAGGACTCTCGCTCCGGGGATTCCCGGAGGGGGACGATGCCCGTCCACTGGTGCGACTTGGTGAAGAAAGGGTTCGGGGTTCGAGGAAGTGATTTGGTCCGAGTCATTGGAGGTCGCTGCACCAGTTCACTGATGTTCATGCCGCGGGGATCAAGGCGAGGCACTTCCTTGATAGCCGTGCCTTCACTCTTGAAGGGCGACTTGAACTTGACCGGCGGCGGTGGAGAACGAAGGCGACGGGGAGACAAACGAGAATGGCGACGAGTCGGCGGCGGCGGCGAAACCATCCGGCGCGGGGAGGTCCTAGGCGACTGCTTCCGTGCCTGGTCCGCACCAGGGCGTCCGCGAGGCGCCTCATCAACCACCATCGACTCGGCCAGTCCATCATCGTCTTCCTCATCCTCTGGATCCGACGTAGGGAAGCTAGGGTCGATATCCTGAGGGATGATGATCTGCTTTGAAAGACGACGCTGCTCCATGCACGACTTATAGGCGGCCTCCAATGGTCGGTCCTCGTCAAACGTGCCGCAGACGAAATCCGTGCTGTCTGGCAGGTTAGGAGTGCTGGGTCGCATCCTCGGGACCTTGGTCGGCCGGCTCACTGACTTTCCGGAGAGCGCAGGCGGCCATCTTCGACGACGGTCCTCATTGGCAGAGTCGAAGGACGTATTGGAATCGCGACGGGGGAGAATGGCACGGGGGATTTCGAGAGTCTGAGGGGTGGTAGCAGCCGTAGTCGAAGTTGGGGCCCAGAATTCGTATTCCGAACCATCCTCGCTCTCATCTGAATCGGCGAAACCGGCCTCGTTGTCGGACTCGTTTCCGTCGTCAGAGAAATCATGGACAGTCGAGTCGTCGTCGGCGTCATCCTCCTCGTCTTCATCTTCGTCGTCCTCGTCCTCTTCAGCTTCTTCCTCTTCCATGGCTTCCTCAGCCTCCGCTTCTTCACCAAGCTTGCGGATCGCATTTTCTTTCTTCATACAATCACTCAACGTGATCTTCTCTTTATAATCGGAGGACTTGACGACCCATTCGTCATCCTCCTCAACAGAGCTAGCAAACTCATGGAATCGGGTAGCCTCCGATTCCTCAAACTTACCCAGTCCACTGGGAATGACGGCCCTGCGGTCCGGTGCGGGAGACGTCTTCTCCGGAGAAGCCTTTCGAGCAACCGGCGCGGGCGATCCACGAGGCCGCGCGCGGCAGGCGGTTGCGCGGAGGGGAGAGCGCTCTTGACGAGTGTCGGGATCGCGAGCCGGACAGACAAAGGTGAGGGTTGTCTTCCGCTTAGGCGGTTCGGTAGGAGTGGGATCACTATCGTTACCCTGTGCGATCGGTCGTTGAGGCGTAGGGGGCTGTTGAGGCTTGGGTTCCTCCGCTTTCCGTCCGCAGGCGAAACTGATGCACCTCTTGCGTCCCAGGTTGGCTTCCACTGCAGACTCACCTGCTTGGCCAGCCTTGTTGTTTTCCGTACGTGCCACGGAACCTCTGTTAGTGAACTGGGCCGGCAGTGGAGGGCTTGGGGTGTTGGACAGGGACGGGCTCGTCAGACCGCCATCACTGGTGAGCTCGGCGGTGGACACGCCGCTGACGCTGTAAGGGTAGGAGCGGCAGAGGGGGTGATCCTGAGACGGGTGCTGCTCGGACGGACTGAGGACCGGACTGTGCTTGAGGGCCCGGGTGAGGAGGGATTCTTTGTGGTCGGTGACGACGGTGGGAGATTTGACGTAGACCAGTCCGTCGTCGACGTTGATGGTAGAGGTGTCGATAAAGTGATGATCGGGGGGTTCGTCCATGTCCTCAGCCATGTCGTTATCTTGATGGACAGGCTTGTTGGACTGGTGAGGTGAGAGTAGCATCTTCAATAGGTTGTGTAGAGAGGCAAACGGTCGATCGCCACCACGCAAGTGAGCCATCCCTTAGGGGTCTGAACTGGAGATCAGGTAGAGAAGACCACAGAGATGGAGAGAAGGAAGAAGGAGGAGGTGAGGTGTGGTGAGAAGGTGATGAGGTGGTGGGTGGCGGAGGATAGATGAGGTCTTTCAGAAGAGGTAAAGATGAAATCACAAATATCCGATAAGAAGATACTCTCTCAAGAATCGATCAATCAAAGATATAACCGATCGACCCAGAGGGCGGCAGAAGAAAAAGGGGTCCCGTCAAGGACGCAAATTGTCATGATATAAAACGGCACATGGTGGGAAGGCGAGTATAGAAGTAGTCGTGGGCGGGAGGTATATGTGAGGGGGAAGTGGAAAAAGGAAAGGGAGCGTTCAAGTATGCGAGCCAAGAGGATGTACGCCTTCTTCAGAGGTTGGCAGCTCAGAGAGCGCCAGAAGAAGAAGACGCGTCGAGAGAGAAAAACTCCCCAGTTGAATGAGTTGGCTGTGTGAGGTGGGAGAGGGAGAGTGGAAAATCGAGATGGAGGAAAAGAGAGAGAAAGGAATGTTCAAGTCGGAGAATAAAAAAAGGGAATTGAAAAATTATTATTAAAAAAGTCGAATAAAAAAAAATAAAAAATATTTTTCCCCTCCCTGATTTTATCGAAATTAAATGATTTTTTTAATAATACGACTGCGGGAAGAAGAGGGGAAGAAGTCATGGAAGTACTGAAAGATTCCCGTCTGGCGTATTGCCACTGGGACGATATTTTCAAAACCCGGCTGCAAATGAATTCCAACCAATAACCACCAGCATCCAGGCTCCACTTTCGTATTTTTCGTTTTTACTTTCCAGGTGAAAGCAAATGCAGTCATCGGTTCCTGCGGCTACGTCTCTTCGTGCAGGGAATAGAGACCAGGGATGATGAAAATAGTAGCGTGCATAGGAAAAAGCACGAGAACAAAGGTCCCATGTTCACAAGGGATTCTGATGAAAAAAGACGTGCCGTGGAGGGTGTCTTTGTGGGAACGAGGCCTTCTCCGATGGTCTTGATGGTCAGAAATCGGGGACGAGCCGGTTTCATCCATCGGGAGGTTGAGGGAGGGAATACTATGAGGGATTTTGCGACACCTCTGCATCGAGCAACGGCGGAGTCTGACTAATCTGTTACTGAACCGTCCATTACATGACGTTGGATCCCAACATCTTCAACTTCTTATCGTGACATTTATGTACTAAAGATCGGTCGCTCTTCCAGAATCCACGACACCGGGCTCGCTCGGCGTCGTCCTACCCTCCATCCGGGGTCAGATGCTGTATCACCCTGTCCGATCGGATCCCTAGATTCAACGAGAAAAGTACGATGCAGATGGGGGTGCCAGTGCAGTCACATCCGAACTCCAATCCACGAGGAAGCGGCACGAGTGGATGTCAGAACGCCGTAATTTACCGGTCTCCAGACGGCAAGGCCGTCCCGACCAGACACTCTCGGATTCAGCAGCATCTCATCGTCATTATCAGGATCCAGTTGTTGGAGTGGAATGGTCCAAGAGATCTTGCTGTTATCCTCGAGGGGTTTGTGTCTACTCCGTATGGTTCTCTTGCATCTGAATCAGTAGACTATGATCACGCCCGAGTGAACCCCTACAGAGTGCCTATGTGGAGGCGACTGGCCTCACTAGTACTAGACTCCTGCCAATTACCCGGTGTAGGTCGATCCGGCGCTCTACGCGCTTCCTCGAATCCTCCTCTCCGTTATTACTCCGTCGTTTGACTACCCCTCATCCTATCATCCATTCATGATCTCCGACTGATAGCGAAGGCTACGCGCCATAGACATACTCTCTTTGCGCTGTGCCTTCGCTTCACCATGCCCTTCAGGTTCCTGATCCGGTCAATTGTGTGGGCTGAGCGGGTCTGCCGTCTCTACACCCTAGGTACACCTGGGACTAGTCAACAGTCGTACCAGGAACCTTCCCACAAAAAAATTAAGAAAATAAGGAATGGTGGTGGAGCTCCGATACGATACAGACAGAGGGGAACACGAAAAGTATCTCGTATCCATCTTACGGAATGGAAGCTGCAAAAGAAGCCTCAACGAAGAGGACCAAATTTTCTCGGACCGATCGATTGCCCCCTTGCGCAGGAGCGATGAAGTGTACACTCTGACCACTGCCAAAATAACCCCCCGGCATAGTTACCTGTCGATCCTACCCTCGCTCCAGCCATGACGCTATCGACTTGGCCAGGCACCTAGAGGAGCACCACCCCCACTGGCGTGGTGGGATGGATGATGTCGTCGACTTTGGGGCCACTGATTCAATCCATAATCCATCAATAGAACCGGAGTCGTTCAGGAATTGGCGGATTATTGGCAACCTGCGACATCACCCGTCATTCCGACACCTCATTCCTCGTTTTAGGACACCATCGCATACTATTACAAACTACAGACTCGGCAGGATAGTCCTGACTCTTGGTTGTGTGACGTCCACGTAGATCATATTCTCAGCCCACACTGCCTGGCACCCGTCAGAGGAACAATACCTCAGCACATTCCATCTTCGATCATAGCCTTCGTCTTGGCAAACAGGGAGATGGACAGGTTTGCACCAGCATGGATGCCCAGAATCGCACAATGCGAGCGTCTCCACAATAATGATCACCCCAGGGATAGGGGTTCCTAATGTCTTGTCTGCTTCTATATTCGGATCGCCATTTGCCCAGTACCAGTAGCTGCCTGTGATAAGGTTAGAAGGCATTCATGACAAGAAAGGCGAAGCACAGCAGACCAGACCAAAGAGGCAGTGTTGCTGTAGCCTTGCGAAGATCCGCCTCTGATGCTGTCCTTCGTCCATGCGGGAATCTGTGCCAAGGCTTTCACTGCCCCTGTGAGCATGAAACACAAAAACAAGGGTAAAACTGGGGTCAGCATAATTCTCAAAACAGAATACGCCGCAGAACCAATCTGAAACTGATCCTCGAGATCAATGTTCAAATCTCATCGCATAAAAGAAACTCGACAGTGACGACATCCATGCCCAACAGATCACCCCGATCAAGCGGTCAAGACAGAGAGAGCCGAGCGGCAAAACGGATACTACGGAGTACGATGTCGGCGACAGAGGACGCTGGACGAACCACCCACGGCGCCAGGCTTGCGTCTTGGTCAAGCTTCACACGACTCAGGGATCCCCCCACTTGTTCCATGTCAGGAAGGTCAGCTCGACTCCTACAAGTTTAGTGTCTTGTCTTTGGTGTTTTCTTTTGCCGCAATGGGCGACGGTTCGATTCTCCCAGCAATCAGGATCGACGCATACAGAGTACATCAGCCACTCAGCATGCGGTGCGAGAGAGAAACAAACCCAACCCTCTTCCTCCGCAGCCCTGCGACGGTCGCCCTCGGAATTCCCGTTTGTAGTTAGGCCGTTCAGCCGCCTCGTGCGCACCGCAGGGAATGGTCTCCGGGATGGTCAGCTTACAAAGTCCCCAACGAAGCTGGCGTCGTTCGGGCTGGGAGAAAGAAGCCACAAAGAAAAGAAATTCAAGGGTTTCCTTTATGCTGGCCGCCTCGCAAGCTTCGTGTGCAACTTACCGTCGGCCAATATCTGGCTGGCGCTGACGGAGGTTTATGGGGCATGTGGCAGAAGACTCGCGGACACTGCAGCAGCCATGGAGCTTCTTTTGAGGGCATCCCCAATCAAAGCCCAACTAATCGGTCACCGGGCGACCGAAGGAGAAAGGCTCTGTTCCCTCCAGCAGGGACAGCCCGTCGCTCCGTCGTCCTCCACACGCACGGCGAGATAGTCTTTTGCAGGTGTTTGGGGGTGGGTAAAGTTGCATCCAGCCATGCCATCCCCGTGCACGTACGTGTGGGGAGAGGAGTGACTTGTTCATGGATGGGTGGACTCGCCATGAGGGTGTTGTATACTCGGATTGTTTAGTTCCGCCGAGGAGGCATTGTGGATAGCCAACGCTCGGGTCAAAGGATGGGAAGTGCACAAATGGCATGTCGCCTTTCGTACAGTGGTACTAGTAGCTATAGCAGCTAGCTACTAACTACCCCGACGGATAAGGACGCCTTGGATCAGTTGCCTCAAACGCCCAAGAACAGCCAGACGAACGAACCCCAATGGAGGCCGACGTCGGCCGCCAGACGGGACGAGTTTGTATGAGGGATTTATGGGTGGGTGGTGCACGGGACGCCCACTTGAACCCACAGGCTAATATTCTGCCGTCGAGCAATGGCTGGCTACCGCCCTGGCGACGCACGGCACTCCTGATGTGGTAAGCCTACAGCAGACTGTTTCTTCATGGATGAGAACAATACTACTAATATACGCAGTAATAAATATGCTGGCACGGGAACTGCTATCAGAGACAACCCCCATTGTCAAATCAATGGCTCAGCCCAGACGCTAATTCTCTCCCTCGGCGGATGATTGCGTCTCTGCCGTCCTGACAGATGTCTTTCGCTGCACCTAAACCGTCCCATTGTTCTTGTCCCTATATCCAAGAAGGGATTCCTGAAAGCGGGGGCAGAAATCGTCCCGAAGTCCAAGTCAGATCGATCAATTGACGGACGGAGGATTCCATTCTTTGCAACGCCATCCGAGTATTTCGAATACCGTCTGGTTTCGTATGTATCCTGCCTTCGAGGGAGGTATGCTCAATACGGAATACACCACAGTCCTGAGGGAAGTCAATGGTTACCCCGGTGTAACCCAGTCTTCGCACATGGACGTTGGCCCTTGCAGTGGCCAGAATCATGACGGAGGCGACCATATTTCTAGAACATTGTACGCTGTCGGTCTGGAGTCGGGCCAAGCATTGCAACCCCACGATCGATGAATCATGAACAGGCAGAAAGGGAATGATAATAATAGGGATGGGCACTACCTCATGATCGCATGATCGACGGCGTCTGTCTCGCACAGTGGCCTAGCACACAGCAACAACGCAGCATTCTAGCAGATCAGCCAAGAGCCCTGCGCCAAGAGACCGCCAAGCCCAGATATCACCCCCATGCATCCCCAACTGCACTGCACCAAACAACAACAATAATGTTTGTGTGCTCCCCCCTTCCGTCCTGCTCATTCCACAGCAGCGCTTGGCAACGTCTGCCGACTGCGCCTCCCCCTCTCCTCCTCTCCCATTCTCGCGGCGTACGACCCGACGAACGGTGGGAATCCGCCAAGAACCGAGGGGGAGGGTGTGAAGTGAAGCACAAGTCAGCCGTCCGGATACCGCCACAGGACGGAGTAGAGTCTCGTCCCCCTCCGGCATTCTTCCCCTTGCGCAGGAGTTACCTTCTTCGACGGCCGCGCCCCCAGCGTGACACAGCCAAGACCGCGGCCAAGACTTATTGGATTCCTGGCCTGTTTAACTTCGATGGTGTTGCCCTGCCCGCCTGGTCTGGTCTCGTCTCGTCTCGGGGGCCTTCGGAGAGCTGAGTCCGTTTGCCGCCGGCTGACCACCCCTTGTACAACACACCCGCGGCGTGGCTGTCAGAAATGCGCTGCGCAGTGGGAAAGGAAAAAAAGCCAGCCGGTAGATCATCGTCGATCATCTGTCCCTACTTGGTGAATGCTAGTTCTTGGCATGGAGTGATGAGACGGAGGGCTGGGATTGTCGGCGATAGAGTGTTTGAAGGGGTCTCCTGGCCATCGTGCAGGTTCTTTGGTCGCTGTGATGTGACGTGGAATGGGTGGGTAGGGCCGTCCCGTTGCTCAGTGTAGGGTTGGCGGCGGTGGCGGCCTCGGAGTAGGAAGACGTCCGGCACGACTCTACGGGCTTCTTCGGTGCTGGGCGCTCTACGTAGATTTGTAATTCTGTAGTGCAGTAGATATGAAACCCGGCGTTCATAAAATGTGGATAAACTTGGTGGGTGGTGTTGGCGGTAGTCGTGATCGCCCATTGCAACCTCACCACCAACAAACAATCAATATTCCCATATGACTAGTCATTCAGAAATCCATACATGCATTCACATCGGGGTCCTCCGCAATGTAGCCAGCTGCTCAAGACAGTCGATTAACCTCATCGAGTAAGTTTCTCGATCTCTTCCCCGCATGTCATCAACACCCCTCCTCCATACACAACAAGATATATATATAGATCGCCCATCCGTCCCGACAAATTCTCTTCACCCCATAACATCCCCTATCACCCCTCCCAGGTTCCCCGGAAACACACGCCCATCGTCTCTCGGTCATGAGAAGAATATCCGAAACGTCATCACTGTCATCGTTTCCGTCCGAAGGAGTCTGACCACCAATAGTATAGCTGCTTACCCAGGCAATCATTTCAAACACCAACCACCACTCTGCAACACATCCCGTTTCTATTAGAAACACGGTCCTCTCTCCGTCTACTCCCTACAAAAAGGCGTTTGAGGTGTTCGGAGCCGCGTGTCGGTCAGATGGACGCGCAGGATGATGTCATGTTGCTGGTGCGCTTGGGGCGGTGATCTCCGTGACTTTGGTACCTAATCACCGGGACTGGCCTTCTGCTTAAATCGGCTGCCTGCGGAGTAGAGGAGTCGCCACGGCGATGAATGTCGGGACAAGGGTATTGTTCTATTTATGGAGGCCATTTGAACATGCCGGTGGAGCTTACGATTATCGACCTGCCGCTGTAACGGCGACAACTGACCGACTGCCCATGCAGTATACGTGGAGGATAGACGACGTGCTTGAATCCACGCTTCATGACGACAAGATGGCTGATTAATTCGCCTTGAATTATCAACCCTACCTAAGTTCTCCAAGCGTAACTGTAATGCACTCCAACAGAGGAATCCCTGACTGATATTCACTGATCATCCAAACTCCACCATGTCCACCCATCCATAATGCAATACAAGATATCGGAGTGGCCTGCTCCAAAGAAAGAAACAACTCAGTAACGAGGCGCGTGGCCGCGTAGAGGGACCAGCCGCTTTGCAGCGATCTGCCCAGTGCGACCACTCGTTTTGACCCTGCGACGCTGTCGTCGCGCCTTCATGACTCTCCACCAACGCAAGATGACGCCCTTAGCCCAGAGAATCTGATCTTTGGTCCGCACGACTGCGGCGCATTGTCTCGCAACGTCCCGTGCCAGCGCTCGTCGTTGAAGATCCCGGCGGGTCAGGATGCGTCGCCATCTTCTCTGTAGCACGGTTGCTGCGCGCGCTCGCTTCGTGGCCGAGAGTAACCGTGAACAAAGAAAGGCAAGGGCTCCAACAGTAAAGTCATAGTCTGGGATATGTGATTTGAAACCAGGCGAGGCGATGAGGGTTGCTTTAACTGCCGCATCAGCGTTTCTGACTTGAGTATTCTGAAGCAACGTCACTTACCAAATTGTTCACTGCAGCCCAAAGCTCTCAAGCGGGTCTGGAGCGATGAGGCAGTGGTGCTTTTGCAGGACGAGCTATTGTGGCTTTGTCCGACAAGGTGGCTCTCATATTCGTCCACGATACTCTCGTAGATCTTGCCATCCGCAAAACTCGTAGTAAGATTCTCGGCACGCAGGCCTCTGAGCTGCGCGAGTATCACTGCCCACTGTTTCAGCAATGTGACAGCATCGTCTTGGGTGCCGTAGTGCTGGGCCTGGAACCACTCCTCGTCCTTGACTTGTTCATGTCCGAGTTGGCTGATTGCTTTCTGCTTCAGTCGATCGACTTCGTTGCGCACCTCGTCTAAGTCCACTAGCCCGGACAGATCCCATTTGCTAATCAGACCCCAAAGCAGCGCGATGGTCTTTTCGCGATGTCCATCGACAATGTCTTCGGCGCGCAGACGATCAACAAGTTCTCTGGAAGGAGTAGAACGCAATGCATTCAAAGCAATTTGTATGTTGAAAAGCTTCACGGCTCGGCTCAAGCACGGGAACTTCAATTGCTTGGAGAGAGGTAGCTGACTATTCAAATCCGCAGGCGGGCTATAAAGAAGCAGTTCCACAATGCGGGTCAGTCTTACACCGTCTCTCATGTCGACCGCGAGATTGTCCACGGCGAAACTGTACTCTTGTAGCGGCTGCTGCTCATAAGACAGGTGGCAGTCTAAATGACCAAGAGCTTTGATGATATCTCCACACGACGGTAGAAGGAACCGGGCGAAGCCTTTTAAAACTGTTGCCGACGACTTGAACTGGCTCGATGGTAGGAACAAGCGCGGAATATTTGCATCTGCACTCATTCGTCCTCTATCGAGAAGGATAATGATCATGAGACTGCGGAGGACCGTCCGAAGGTATGCACGGCTTGCTGCATCGGAACCCTTCTCATGGAAGTCTTCTGATGATAGATCCATATCCTGATTCTGTAGCAGGAATGTGTCCAGGAAATGCTCCAACTTTCGTTTCAACACCTTATCATTGCTCGCATTGGCAGCAGCCCCATGAATATCGTCCTGGTGAATCTTGAAATTAGGGACTTGTCGTCCAGTGACTGTCTCCACAGCAGCTCTTAGTGCTCGCATGTCGTAGGTCTGCAACCAGAAATCCAAGAACTTTCGCTTCATGCCCACGTCTTGCTTCAGACGCATATTGCGGGAAAGAACATCCTTTGGGATGCTCATCGCACCGTATAACAGGGACGCTTTGACTCGCTTATAGAGATGCGTAAAGGACGCGTCTTGATAGATAGAGAGAAGCTCATGCCTCAGTATTGCAGGGTCACTGGACGAAATCCTCCCATCGGCGCGACGGAACAGATCATTGACTAACTGGGTGATGACGACCTCTTGATGTGAAAGCCAGTTATCTTCGTACATTGAGGAATCTGTGATGTTTTCGGAGATCAACGGATATTCGTCCAGCAGTTTCGCGCTGCTCCGTGACATAGTAGACCTGGAAAGGACCATGTCTGATCTAGATTGCTTCAAAGATCTGGACATGGTGGAGGCTCGCAAGGGCGGTGTCACTTTTTGCACTGGGTTCGTGTCTTTTTTCGACATGAGTTCCCTTTCCTTGTCAGTATGTCGTGAACGTGATTTCGCATTGTTTCGGCATTCATTCATTGCTCTTTGCAGAGACCCATTGGTGGTTTTTGCGGCCAAAGGCTTCGATATACTCGCGCGTGGAGGAGGCGCTATTGGTTTGCAAATCGGCCTGACATCGTTATGCTTCTCTGGTTGTACTTTGCTATCCTTGTTGCCTGCGAAGACTGTCCCCGGGGGAATGTTTTCTTTTCCGCCATTCTTCCCAGCAACGTCGATGTGAATAGAATGTTCTTGGGCAACTTTGGAGCTCGGTTGTAACGGAACGCGTTGTGCGGATGTTGCCAGAGAGCGCTTCGCTTGCCGTTTCTTCATGATCCGCGACTCCAAAGTGCTGACCTGAGTGGTATCGTCCAATTGGTAGGTACTCGGATCTGACTTGAGCGGACTGAAGATTCCCATGAACACACTCGCAACAGTGGTATCGTCCGGGGGAATATAAACCGTGTTGCGTCTGATATCCTTCTTTAACACGTCCTTGTGCCGAGACTCCTGAGCCTTTCCATTGATCTGCATCAGAAGATCCTTGTTCTTCTCTATCTCCACTCCTTCATTCTCTCTTCTTCGTTCCAGGCTGCCCTGCTTCCTCGCGTTCTTCGATGTCGAACTCGGACTCGGTGCAAAGCTGACCTTCGGACGGAAACGTTGGGCAGGCTGAGCAAGCAGCGACGACTTACGATTTGAAGTAGAAGTGTCCCCCTTTCTCAGTGTGGCAGTAGGCGGTGCAGGTTTGTCTTCGCCTTCGTCATGGATTGCGAATGCCGTGGTGGTCTTGGTTCTTCGTTTGGGCTTGCCGCCGGTCAGGATCGGGGCTTTGATTTCGGTCGTGAAGTCGACATTAACGGTTTCCTCGTATCTGGACAAGCTATCCTCCCACAGGCTATCAAACGAGTCGCTCCCTTTTCGACTTCGCTCGAGTCTCGAAGAGTTCAACCTTGACGGACAGGGCGTACCGACTTCTTCCAGTAAACCGGACATGGTGTTGAGGCTTCGATGTTACACACACGGGAGTCTCGAATTTTTGTGTTAAAAAGGGAGTCGCGTCCCTTATAGCGACATCGCTTGTGTCGTTCGTTTTAGCAGTTGAGGCCTGCGTCTCGGCGTTGTCGAATCGAGGGATAGGTAAGTAACTAGCCGAAAGCTACTAGTAACGCGGGGGAGAACAAGCGGTGACGATCAATCAAGGATGGCGAATGGACGGTGGTGTTGGGTATATCGTTATCGAATGGGTAATTAATTTTCTTAAATGAAGATCATAGAAGAATGTACTAGTCAGCGTCTGACGTGATTTAAATGTTGGAGGAGGAGTTCTGGAGACGCGATGTTGATGGTGGTGGTTGCGTGCAACAGCTGTGGTGCCTGAGGCAGCATATATACATCATATCCACGTCGGTTCCCCCCTAATCAGAGTTGCAATACTGGGGTGCTATCATGATACTTAGGCAGGTAAGTACATTAAATGGATAATTCTAGAGCTAGAAGGCCAGATGTGACATATATTTGGGACAAGCTCTTCGGCAATGCATCGTCATCTTTGCCATTGATGTCAAATTGGCCAAAGGCAAAGCCAAGAAAGCCATCGCATTTGGCAAGATTTTTGAGAGATATAGCATGAGTGCATTCTCAGATCGAATGCTTGAGTTCGAAAGTCCTGGACCCTGCATGCCAATGACATTATACTGACCCTAGATAGTGGTTGATGTAGCCAACGAATATTACCATAGCTTCTGTAAACAGACAGCAGGAGTATATGGTAAACGCAATCCATATCTTAGTCTAGAGAGGTCCTTGACCGCCGGAATGACATCAAACCCCGGTTCGAAAAGGAGACGGCATTTATCATAAACTTCGTTGAACCGGTGAGAAGAAGCACATGTATGTTTCTATGAAAGTGAAAGGAACACCATATTGCATCATCTGTAAGAGTGCCCAATGACCTACGGGGAAAGGCCACCAGACTTCTCCCCCGCATGTAGCACATGCAGTGCGGAGTGCAACCCTTAAAGTTTGATTGGGATCCTCGATCGCATCAGCCCGTTCTCTCCCATGCATGTAATTGCATGACGGGGTATCGTTCAGGAACCGAGATTGAAGTCTCAGATGCAGGAGTAGCCAAGTAAGGGGCCACCACCGCAGCCGTAATTGACCACGGGGCCTAGGTACTGAATAGAGGCCCAATCCTTTTCACCCAAAAGCCCAAGGCACGCGAGGAGTTGCAAAAAAGCAAGCAGTGTATACTCCGTGAACGCAGTCGAGGCAGTCACCCCCATCGCGTGGTGGTCCATGGTGGAGATGGTCCATATCTGGTACGATCACCGAGGCTCTGCATGATTTAATTGCCAGTTCGGAGGATCGGCCATGGTAGGAGACTCAAACCAGTCGAAGGTGTCTTCTAGCGTCAATCTGAAACGCCCTTATGCTGAAATGTCCGAACCAGCGAGCTTTTGCACGTTAGGCTAGTGCCCATGAATGTTGCCTGGACCTCGGTCTGCCCCGCTGGGAGATTCACAAGATGCCATGCTGAGTTCATACTAGTGTTGGTGCCGCGGTCGGTCCTCAAATAGAATCATAACAAAGAAACTCCTCTTATGTTAGATACTCCTGATGTCCTTTATCAAATCCATCAAGTATGTTGTAAACAAAGGTTGAGATTAGAAATGAAAGAAGTGGGTCGGGCAAGCCTTAGCGGAGAGGCATCCATCTCCGATCAGCCAACGCGTGATTCCTTTCCCCCCTTCCCCAGACCCTCATGCATCATCGTCATCTTCGATCTTCAACGTGGCCCTCTGCTCTATTTTTACCCTCGGTTCGCCAGGGGTAATAATTTCATCTTCACCCCTCTTGGTCGCCTCCTCTCCGCTGTACACACTCCAACCTTCTCCAATCCAACGAACGCCTCCTTTAGACGCCCCCATTAACTTCGCGACGAAACCCCAACCACTTCGGACGACGCCGCCTCCCTTGCACCAACACACCACCACCAGTGCCCGCAGCGGCTATGGCCCTGCTATAACTGATTCTGGAGCACTTTCAGTCTTCCTACTCTTCACAGATCATCGCATTCATTGTGAACCGTCGGATCGACCACCTCGTTGGGGCGCGTCTCCCGGCGATAATCGTACCCCCTACCCCTCTCCTGTCGCCAAAGGAATTTCGTCAAGGCATGCGCACTGGTCATGGAATCTCTCGTCTATGAGAACTCGCCTCTGGCCGATTATCTCCAAGGTGAGTGCCCGAGCTCAACCGTGGCTTCCGTGGGTTTGAAGAGGGTCTAATAGAGATGTACATACAATAGGGGCCGGAGAACATGATCCAAATTGGCCAGTTCAGGAAACCGATCATAACGATGACGCATCCGACTCGACAGCTGCGGATTTCGCCCCGCGAGGCACGTCCAAATTTCAAGAGCGAATTCGGAGCAAACTCCCCAAACCACTCGACCTGAAGTCCTCCCGCCATCGCGCCCTTCTCCTTCGACTCTACGATGCTTGCATGGTATGATTGATATCATGCTTACTTTGGCTTTTGCTGGCCTCCTGCTGATCACATACCCCAATAGGACGCCTTGAATGCCCGGGTCGGACGAAGTGATAATGAACGATTCTTAGAACAATTTGGCTATGTAATTGTCGCATCGCAGTTGCTGAATGAGCATAATGCTCCGTCTTACACCTCCGCTGCCGACATCCTGGCCAACTCCCACCCTGTCGACCTCCCTTCAATCTCGACAACGTTCGGCTTGCAGGGTGCAGTCGTCACCGCATCCACGTCCTTCTCCATCGCCTGGCTATTACACTGGAGTCGTTCGCGTACAGGATCCGGGCTGAACCCTCGGAAAGTTGGCGTCTTGTTGGTTCTTGTCCCGGTGATAGGGGTCCTCTTCTACGCTTTTGCGAAAAGGCAATGGCTGAAGTATCTGCGGCATCAGGCAGTCGAAGCCGCCGTATCGTTCATCGGCAACGCTCAAGGATTTGACTCCGCCGCTTCCGCATCGGTTGTCTTCATACAGGAGGTTGAGCTGGTGTCTAGGGGGTATCGCATGTATGTCCACTTCTATGCGTTTGGTGTGGCTCGGTATGCTAACTATGCGACAGAAGCACCCCTTTGCCGCCGATCTCGAGGCTCGAGGATCAAGTCCAAACCCGCCGCTGCCTGCGACTACGTCGCACCGTGTCCGAGTGCTTCTATTCGATGCTAGGACGTTACATTCGTGCACAACACATTCTCCAGCCCCTTACAAACCATGCCGATTTGGCTAAATACTACGACATTTACGACATTGCTGAAGCAGATCTCGCAGAGGTCGAGTCTGCCTTCGCTCAACGGGCCACCGAAGACCAATATTCACTGCGTGCTCTCCGAACTCTCTTTGGACGGCTCTATATCGTCCGAAAGAGTGTCCTTTGCTGTCTTCTCGCTCTCGGCGCTGATGGTGGCGGTTCCGATATTTCCAGGTGGAGTGTTGCTCTGGAACAAATGCGGGACATGGCCTTTGTTACGGGAGAGAACACCCAGAAGATGACGAGCATCCTCAACGAGGAAGACCGTGAGTGCTACGACCCCACAAAAGAAAGGGAAAGACCACGTGGCTAATTAAAATCAGGCGACGTCATCCCCCCGTCTCCGTTGCCAACTGCATCTCCCAACAGGGAGAATCTTCGCTCGCAATACCGGAAGCTCAACTCTCTTTCCCAAGGAATTCGCGCCTTACACGCTAAAATGCATGTGATTAAAGAGTTGTCGAGCGCTGATGTTGAGCGAACGGACTCGGGCGAACTCGAGGCAACCCTTCTTTCCCAATACGAGTCTATTGGGGCCGACATCAAAGGCTTACTCGAGGAGTGGGAAGCTGGTAAATCCGCACTGACGAATAGCTTCGAAAGACAAACGACCATGGAACGTCTTTCGCGGCCACCAAGTGGAATGAAGTCACCCTTATCTCCAACACCGAGTCTGGGCGGCACTACAGCGGTTGAAGGCAGTCCTGCCGATGCCCTCAAGGCTCTGAATGGCGAGCGGCCGGATTCAAGCATCTTCCAGAGCCTTGAGGAGGATGAGGAGATCTTTGAAGCTGTCGCTCTTCCGTCCCGAAATAAGAGGTCATCGTTGACTCGAGAGGAGCGTATTGCACGCGTCAAAGAGGACCGAGCAAAGCAAGCTGCGGCGAGAGAGCGCCTTGACGCGAATACCCACATGCTCAAGGAGCTCGAGATGGTGATCAAGCAGCGACCGAAGACGACTGCCTCCAAACGTGTCACGAGCATATAATTGATGACGTCCTTGCTCCTGACGCTGATTTGAACCGCCCTTTACCTTCTGTATCCATATGTTTTCCCGAGCGCCTGAACTATTTGAAACCGAACTGCCGCCAGTCATCGACAAAAGTGCCGGTTGATACCCATTATTTATAGAGTGGATGGTGTCTGGTGTTTGAACGGGTTTTGCGTTGTTTTTCACATGGGTTTATTTTCTACTTCCATGTATATGTGTTGTCTCGGGCGTACTTTGGACCCTGTTTTGTTCATACTTGCTATCCTGTATACTTTGGTGGACTGGGATAATTCGAGCTGACTACGTGTTCGATTAGGAGAGAGGTGTATGTATATAAGTGAATCGCAAGAATGGAGCCTTGCTGCAGGAATCCCTCTTGTAGTGCTGTGAAGGACAGTTAGTGCCTGCCATCCCAGGCAGCCACACGCTAACCGCATCGGGTGATATCAGCCTCCGCCATGACGCGAGCCGCGAAACGCGTCGGGTCCCCACTAAAGTAACCCTCGAACGCGAATTCACTTCCTGCTCTTTCACCTCGCATTTTCTCTCCCAATTCAACCCGCATCAGCCTTTCCACTCCTCTCACCTTCTATTCTCCTCTCAGTCTGTACGTCTCATCCTTTCCTCCTATTGTACTTATCAGTTTATCCTTACTGACTCTTTAGAATTTGCCTCACGTCAACTCTCTTCCTCTTCTTCACCGCTACATATCACACGATCCATCAAGAGTGCGTAATCCAGATCACTACGACTTCACTATAGCGAATGAACCCTAACCATTTCTGCAGTGTTGGAAGCCCGTCTAGAGCAAGCCTCCCTCCTCAAGCGCGTATGTGCCTCAATCGCAACTTCTCCGTGCCCTGTCATTGACATTTCCCCCCACCTAGGTCGTCGAGGCCATCAAAGATCTTGTGCAGGACTGCAACTTCGACTGCAATGACTCGGGAATTGCCCTCCAGGCCATGGACAACTCCCATGTTGCCCTGGTCTCCATGCTTCTGAAGGCGGAGGGTTTCTCTCCTTACCGCTGCGACCGCAACATTGCCCTGGGCATCAACCTGACCTCTCTGACCAAGGTCCTGCGCGCGGCTCAGAATGAAGACATTCTCACGCTAAAGGCGGAGGACTCGCCCGATGCCGTCAACCTGATGTTCGAGAGCGCCGAGACTGACCGTCTCAGCGAGTACGATATCAAGCTGATGGACATTGACCAAGAACACCTGGCCATTCCGGAGACGGAGTATGCCGCGACGATCGAGATGCCGGCCGCAGAGTTCCAGCGCATCTGCAGGGATCTCAACGCCCTTTCCGAGTCGGGTTCGTGGCATCCGCCCTCTTTTCCATGACCACAACGTAGACTAACGCGTTCAATTTAATAGTCGTCATTGAGGCCACGAAGGAGGGCGTCAAGTTCTCCTGCCAGGGTGACATTGGCAGTGGATCCGTCACCATCCGTCAACACACCAGCGTCGACAAGCCCGAGCAGAACGTCTCCATCGAACTCGCCGAACCCGTTGCCCTCACCTTCTCCCTCAAGTACCTCGTCAACTTCTGCAAGGCCACCAACCTCTCCTCCAAAGTCACCCTCTCCCTGTCTCAGGAGGTGCCTCTGCTGGTGGAATACGGTCTGGGCAGCGGTCACCTGCGGTTCTACCTCGCTCCTAAGGTGAGATCTTGGTCGTTTTGTCACCGGACTGGAGCTAACCTGTGCACTAGATCGGCGACGAGGAATAAACGGCCAATTAACGTAACATCACACTATTACTACCATCATGATGACGAGAGAGAGCATTCGGAGGCAATGATTTCTTTTCTTTTTCCTTTGTTCTAATTTAAAAACATCCCAGATGATGTCCAGTCCTACAATAATATTCGACCTAGATATCAAGCGAATTGTTACATCTCATTGGTTATTGCAGATTCTCGGATGAGCATGCTCGTAAAAATCTATTTCATAGTCTAATCCACCGCTGATTCTCCTATTCCACTAGAGCCCCGTAAGGCCCTACCCACCAAGACTCCTCCTAAGCCCACCGGCCAATCCCACACAAATTAGCATGGGCAAAACTCTTTCCAGTAGGGGGTAGAGAACAACTGACCTGCGAAAAAAAAGATGAAGCGCCATCCCAGCCAGAATAATCGGAATCGAATGATACCATTCCCCTCCCCCGAAGGAAAGGGAAACCCGGTATGCTGCGTATTGCACTAAAGTGTCATGCAGGCCAGGCTGCACACACAATCTTCGCAACGACTCTCCCATGGGGAAACCGCACGGGACCGACGGTCCCGGCGCCCCGATGTTTCTGATGCCAATTGCAGATGTGTCTGACTTTCACACCAGGCCCTCACGGGCAGTACCGGCCCTCGTGGATGCAGAAGCATCCAGCGAGAGCGGGTGCTGGTAAGGTGAAGATTCCTCCGAATTTCTCATTTGCGGGCTCGGCGGCCGTCGGTGCGACGGGCCGAGGACAAGACGGAAGCCTTGTCGTGTGTAGCAAAGAAACGCAGCATTGGTTGGGATGGCGCTTGAAGAGAGGAAAGAAAAGAGAGAGGGAGAAATTTGTTGTGGTGAGCTTTAAGCTGCTGCGAGATGGGGTTGACTCACCGCTTGCTGGTTTGGGAGCTGGCTTTATACGATGGCGTGGGGTTGGCGGATGTTTGCCCTAATTGACTAATCGGGAAGTGTACAACAGCAACGACATATTTTGATATCTTCATGTTTGATTCTGATGACACTCGAGCTAAGGCAGATAATTGGTTACATTGACAGCCCCCAGTCCCATTGTCAGCTCACAGTAGTACTGAATTCCGTAGAAGAGCTGATCTTAGGTTTGATGATTCCTCAATTCCCACCGTACATCTCGACTCCATTCCATGGCATATCCTGAATGAGGCTTGACCCATTGCCTTGATAATAAGGGTGCCTAGCGCAGAGACTTCAGTCGTGGCTGAAGCGAGATTAGGCCCCTGTTCGGCTGCAGGAGATTTCATCGAAACACTTCTAGTCTGGGGCAGTGCAAACCACCGCCCGTGGATCGGCTGGATTTCGCTTGTGGGATACCAGCATGACAAGCAATAGCCAAGTTGCGATAAGATCCACGTCAAACCAATCAAGGGGCCTAGTGCATGAAATTAGTGGTGGCTGTATCCACGATTTAGCCTCAAGCATTTCCCGGTCCTGTCTATGTTGTTGCCTGCCATGCCCCAAACATCTATACATATGCGGACGCTGTCCTGACACTATCATCACATTCGTTTCATCTTTTGAACAGCTTTTTGTCAGCGCTCTGCGGTCTCTATCTAGTTTTTTGGGTATCATAATGGCTCTCAGCTATCGCAATGCAGTTGCCGTGGCTGAGATTTCCTTTTACTCGCCAGCGCTCCTGATTGCAGGCCTTCTCATGTTTCGCCATGGGTAAGTGGCGGTCTGGTCTTGACGATGAAGAGCCAGTGTGTACTGACGGATACTCAGATGGCGCAGGACCGCAGGATGGCTATTCCTTGCCATCTTCTCGCTCGTACGTCTCATAGGCGCCTCAATGCAACTGGCCACGATCCACGACCCGAGCAATGTCAGCCTCTACATCGGCACAGCGATCCTCGACAGCGTCGGCCTCTCTCCTCTCATACTGTCCGGTCTGGGACTGCTCTCCCGCGCCCTCTACAGCATCAGCAAGGCCAGGCAGACCACCGTCCATCTACTAGCAGTCCACCTCATCCAGCTCCTGACCATCGTCGCCCTGATCCTCAGCATCGTGGGCGCAACCTCCATGCCACATTCCGCCTTCCTCTCCGGCACCCAAACCATGGATACAAAGATGACTGTCAGCGTCGTTCTCTTCCTCGTCGCATTCGGCTCCCTGTGTCTGTTGGTGCTGAGTATGTGGCCCTGCATGCGACACATCGAGCAGGGCGAGAAGCGTCTGCTGTTCGCCGTCACATTGTCCCTGCCTTTTCTCCTGGTTCGGTTGATCTACTCCTCAGTCTCGATCCTCGGCAAGAACCCCCACTTCAATCGGGCTACGGGGAGCACCACAATCTTCCTCTGCATGGCCCTGCTGATGGAGGCTTGCGTGGTGGTCATCTACGAGGGGACGGGTCTGACGCTGCAACGGCTGTCGTCTGATGAGCTTTCGCAGATCTACGCCAGTCGGCAGAGGCCGCGACGAGATGATGCGCAAGGGAATGGGCTCGGCGGAAAGCTTGTCGGCCTTGGGCAGAAGACGCTTGTTGGACGACTGATCATGGCGGTTTCTGGCAAGTCGTCGCAGAGTCGTTATTAATATCATGCTTTTCTTACATATTTGCAATTTTATGTGAGACTATATACTGGTAGTGCTGTCCCTTTCGGGTATAATGTATTTCTCTTCTGTCAGCGCATACATGTTCGGGTATGGATGGATTTGTTTCTGGATTGCTGAAGAATGGCGGACTGTAGATCGTATGCTCCACATAACTAGTGTAATTAGATTAAGTAATTGGCACAGACACGACTGGATGAAGAAATCCCTCACTTCTGGTTTAGCGCATGGCAAATGGAGGTTGCCTAGTAGTCGTAGCTTAGCCAGACAGTTATGTACGTCTAGAAGAGAGAGTGAAGCAGCGGGGGTTGCTGGGTAACTTGAATACGGTCCTTGGGGCACTCTGGCTTCGATTGATATGGAAAATCTCGGTGCTATCCTGCTTGCGGTGCCCTCAGGACCAAGGCAGAATGTGAGGGAGCTTAGCTCTTTTACATCCAGTACGCTAACGTCTTCTCTCTATTGATTGACTTGGTTGCATTTCCCCAATGTCTATTGCCTAGCTTAGCAACTCTTGCTGTTATCGTCATGATTATACCCAGCTTGATCCCAACAAAGGATTTATCTCGTGCATTCCATTCATGTTCATTATGATCGTTCTGCTGCCGAAAAGTGCCAAAGCTCCTAGTGGTGCGTAAGGTATGATAGATGGCTGTGAACTCATTCTACATGATGTCGTAAGCCAGACAAGTGCTGCACTCATTCCATCCTGAACTCTCAATACTCACCCTCTACGCCAGCTTGGATAGTCAGGCAACTTCCGATCAGCCCTCTCCTCGGGAGCGAATCTTACAAGGAGATCAGGTATGCGGAAGAAGCACAGCCAGCTGAGAATAAAATGGAGAATAGCGATGGCCCACTGCGTGTCCGGGGTCATCAACCGTATGAGCCATGGGTAAACAGTCTGGACCTCGTCGATAAACGGCCTCAGCCGCTGTTCGTAGTTTGCAAATGCCCGAGACACATCCTCCGAGTTCTGATTGATCTCGTTGGCGAGTACATAAGCGCCGACGAAGCTACACGTTGTGCCCATGCCCGTCATGGGCGACGGACAGCACGCAGCATCGCCCACAAGCACCACGCGCCCCTTGTACCAGGTATCCGTACGCACCTGAACAATCTCATGGCAGTAGAAACTATCCGTCGTCTTCAACGCCTCCAGAAAGCGCTCGGTCTGCCACCCGGCGCCGCGGAACCGCTGCGTCCAAAACTCCTTCTGCTGCTCGACCGGCGCCCGATAAAGACTCGACATCTCCTCCGCGTCATCCCGCACAGCAAAATAGACATGCGAGCCGGTCGTGCTGTGCGTCCGGCGCATGATCATCCGGCCCCCGGGACAGAGGTACGTCTTGCGCACGTTGCCGTCCGCCTCCTCGCGCGGCACAAACCAGTATGCGACGTGCAAACCGAACCGTCGATACGGATCCGGCGCATCAGCCGGGAGAATGGCTTTCCGCACGCGCGAGCCCTGCCCGTCCGCGCCGACGAGGAGGTCAAACACGTCGGAAGTCCCATCCGAGAAATACGCAACGACTTTCTCGTCGTCCTGCGCGAAGCGCTCGACGGTCTTTCCAAAGACGTACGCCACGTCGTGCTTGGTTGCCTCGTACAGAATGCGCACGAGATCACCGCGCATGATCTCGTACTCGGACGTGAGCGACTGCGCGCCGCGACCGGACGTATTGGCGAGAGTCGTGCCGGAGACCTTGTCGTGGGCGTCGACGTAGGCCACGCCGGCTTCGTCGACGCGCTGGCGCCGCATTGCGTCGAGGATGCCCATGCGTTTGGCGACCTCGATGCCCTGGGCGCGGAGATCGATCTGCGCGCCGGAGGCTCTGAGCGCGGGAAAGCGCTCGACGACGATGACCTGGTGGCCGGCCTTAGCGAGCCAGAATGCGAGCGCTGGTCCGGCGCAGCCGCCGCCGCAGATGAGAATTTTTAGGGATGTCATGGTGATTTATTGGTGTTGGAGTTGGGAGTTGGTTTCGGACAGACGAGGATGGGGTCAGATGGAAGAGCCATCTTATAGTCGGGAGGAGAGCTCTCATCTAGAGGGAAAGAAGCTTTGCACCGATGCGAATGCGAACCAAGGATGCAGTAATGGGCCTCAATACGAACGCTCAACGTTGTTGATCGTTGCCTGGCCCGGCGTTCCAATATCGATTAGCCCGAGAATCGGGCTTCAGATTACGCCGACTATGAACTAGAGGATTCTGCTCATGCTATCAACATGTATGGGATGACGCGTTGATCAAACTACGGTCCAAAAACCGGATCCATATTAAAAGCAAATCATCATGTATTAGGCTAACATACGTCTATGGGGTATATGAAAATCTGACAACGCCTAGAAGCACTCCCGAGGCCCCAGTGGCCTCGACGACGCATCCGACCTTTGATCATCCTGATATGTCACCTTGACATCCGTCACTTGGGTGATCTCATGATTGTATGATTTGTCGGTCTCCACGGGGTACATCTCAAACCCGTGAGTTGACACATTGCTGGAGAAACTGCTTCGATCGCCACGGAACCTCCTCCAGGCATCACCATTAGGATCTTGCAGATTGCCCTGGGATGACTCTGCGGGTGTTTTGCGACGAGATTTGCCCTCGCTCGACGGGCCGGTATTCTGCTGAGAACCCCCGAATAGCTTGGGAAGCAGATATTGAAGCGGCTGTTTGTAGACTGGGAGACAAGCACAAATGATGCCGACATTGGCCTCTATAACGCTCCAAATAGTCGCGGGGATCGGTCCGCCTGGTTCCGTCAGTCAAAGAATACGCCGGCAAAGATCAATCAGGATTCATACTGGTCGGGTCTTTGTTTTCGGCTGACTCGGCGAGAGTCGTGGTGCGAATGATGCTCGTGACACAAACACTGCCATCATCAACATGGGACGCAGAGACACACAGAATGTGCCGAAAAACTTACAACAGGCCAAGACCGAAAATGACGGCCAAGGCGGCCTTTTTCGCCCGGGAAAGCCGCAACTTGGAGATCGGGTATATGGGCAAGGTGAGGATGGCCACATCGCTGAGGATGTTGATGATGGCATAGGACATCCATTGCGCCTCGCTGTCCACGCACTTGGGGTTCTTGATTGTTTTGTCCCAGAAGGAGGCGACTGGGTTACATTGGAATATGGTGACCAGGATATAGGCGAGGCTCCAGCAGAGGACAAAGATGATGCCTCCGAAGCATATTCGGCGGATGTTGGGCTGGATGAAGATGCGCAAGTACAGACACAAGAAAGAGACCTTGCTGATGCCAATGACGACTTTGTACATCACCTGGGCTCCGAAGAACCACTGCGCGGATTAGACAAGTAGCGTTGCTGGCGGGTTCTTTGAGCATACCTTGAGGGCGATCACCCGATGATACTGATCCAGGTCGGCAGAGCGTTTTCCATAGCCATAGTGCACCGCTGCGTCGGGTTAGTTATGGGAGCGCCAGGAGACGAAGGAAGTGACCATGGGCTAGCTCACCGGAACATTCGGTCACAGAGAGAACTATGGAGCTGATCTGGAGTCGGTCAGTGAAGCTCGGATACATGAGTGAACCGCGATGATCGACCTACCAACGACCCGAGGATAGTCCAATCATCCGCTCCTAAACAGCGATTGTGGAATCGGATCAACAGTCTGGCAATGACAAAGAGGCCAGCCAGAATGACCATGATGACACTCCAGATCCATAGGGTGAAGCCCCGATTTGGCACGGTAGGCGTGCTCAATCCGATCTCATAGGGCATCTTGGGGCTGTTCCTCGCGTGGCTCAGAGCGCCGCGTGGTTGGGAACGGGCATGGTCAAATGCAGAAATATAAGGGAACCCAACCTGGTGGCCCCCAATCGCATCCGATCAAACCGACAGTTTGGAACGGAATTGCAGTTCTTCACAGCAGGGATCAATGGCACCACTGAGATTCCCACTGGAGACTTCGGAGATTGTAGGAGGCATGATTCGAGGAAAAACCAGAGTGTCTCTGTTGGATTTGATAGAGTGGAGCAGCATGATTGCAGCAATTGGCCCCATGAACGATTGACTTTTTATGCAATCTTGGGCCAGCGGGTCTTGTTGGAGCTGAGCATCTTGGTTTCTTCCGATACGAGGCGCTGTTTTTCTTGGCTGAAAAGTATGAATTTAACCGATCCTGGTAGTTGACAGACGGATAGGAGTCAACTGGAGAAAGATAGCAGAATTGCATAGTTTCGGTTCAAAGAGAAGCCTGGGATGGTGTTTGGGGTACTCGGGGTTGTCTATGGTGATGTCGTCACATTATGTAATCGTCGACTGGATGCCCCAAAGAGGAAGGTGACCGAGAAACGGCCGGCAGTGACGGCGTCTGTACTTACTCCGTCGTAGCCCAATCCATCAACTACACCATCTCCAACTCAAGCAAAGCGGGTTCCACCTCAATCCGGCTGTGCAATGTTTATATCTGACTCCCAATTTCCAATCCCTGTCGCCCTGCTCAGTTCCCTGACTCTCATCCCCCCTTGCCAATGAAGTCAATTGCTTCTCTCTCCGTTCTGGCAACATGCCTCGCCTGCAGTCTGGCATCCGGTATTTCCGTCGGAGCCACTGTCTGGACCAGTAGTGGCCTAATCCAAGGCCATCCAAACCCCCAGCGCCCCAGTGTTTCCGAATTCCTGGGGATCCCTTACGCGCAGCCCCCAACTGGAGATCTGCGGTTTGCGCCCCCCGTAGCTTATAGTTCCAACGCCACCATCTCTGCCAATGCTTACGTACGTGCTTTTCAAATCGAGGGTTCAACACCGACTGACTATGTTCACTAGAGCCCGTATGTGCAGAAACTACCCATTGACTTTGTCTGTCTGTGAGGGCTTTCATATTGATGATGATGTAGTGATTGTCCAGCGACTATCGGCAAAACCCCGGATAACTTCCCTGGTTTCACGCCCCAAGCCCAGCGCATCATCAAGTCCTTTGCCCAGCAGCTGGGGACCCCTCAAAGCGAGGACTGTCTTTACTTGAATGTATGGACTGAACCGACTGCGAAGCCGAAGCCGGTGCTTATGTTCATCCACGGTGGTCGTATGTAGTCCACCCCAGGCCAGTCAATATAAGTAGCTAAGAAATCAGGGTTCACTGTCGGCGGCGCCAACAGCCCCTACTATAACGGCCAGGCTTTGGCTGACGAGCATGACGTGGTTGTCGTGACCTTCAAGTTCGTCCCCATTAAATACATACTCCCTCTTTTCTATCATATTGACCAACTGCAGCTACCGTCTCAACATCTTCGGGTTTTCGGGGGCCCCTGGACTCCCACAGAATGTAGCGCTGCTGGATCAGCGCTTAGCTGTCGAATGGGTTCACCGCAACATTGCAGCGTTCGGCGGAGACCCAACCCGGATTACAATCTTGGGTCAGTCCGCCGGGGGTGCATCTGTCGACTACTATTCCTACATCTGGATGGAGAATCCTCTCGTCAGTGGTCTCATTTCGCACTCTGGAACCGCCCTCAGCTTCCAGCCAAACACTGCGGAAGAGTCAGCAAGCTATTTCTACCAGGTCGCACAGACCTTGGGATGCGGAGACAAGACGACCGATTCCCAAACGCTCGTTCAATGTGTCCGCAGCCATTCTTATCAGGATGTTCTGAAAGCCGTGTCCAAGGTCCCTCCCGCTGAATCACCCGCTCTCCCCCAGCCAGTATTCCACCCCACCGTGGATGGAGTCACTGTCTTTGATGACTATGCGGAGAGGTCTACTGCTGGAAAGTATGCTCGTGTGGTCAGTTCCCCCCCCAACCATATTGTGAGAAAAACCAGCGTTCGGCAGACTGATGTGAACAGCCGTATCTCCTGACTAGCAACGACAACGAAGCTGGATACTATCGTGTCAATGCTTTCTCCGGGAACATCTCCCTCAGCGACCGCGAATGGGATCAGTTCAACCTGGCGGCGTTCACCTGTCCGACAGGCGCAGAAGCCAAGAACCGCGCGGCGAATGGAGTTCCAACTTGGCAATCACGCTACTTTGGTGACTGGGACAACTTGCGGTTGTATCCTACCAGTGGCGCTTATCACGGGGTCGATCTGCCGATGGTGTTCGGCACTGCCCAGAGTGTGAGCGGCCTGCCTAACTCTCCGAAAGAGGACGAGTTTGCGAAGTATATGGCCTCGGCGTGGGTAGCTTTTGCCCGTGACCCGCAGAACGGATTGGCCAAGTTTGGATGGCCTCGTTATAATCCCAATGGTAAGTCATCTTTCCAAATTCCTCCAAAGATTTGTGTATGGTGTCTGATTCAAACTAGATAAAACTCTTGTTGGACTCGCCTATAAAAACAGCACTGGAGCTCGTTTGTTCCGTCCTGCCATGTTTGAGCAAGGGTGTGCTGCTTTGAACGGAGATACTACTCCTGGAAAGGGGGCATTCTAGTTGACTAGAAGGCATTCTGCATCCGTTAGGCGAGTGCATGTATTGTTAAAGTTCTAGAGAGAGCTGTATTATCTACCATAATCAACATGCATCAATCTATGCACAATCCTGTTCATAATGCAGTAAATCCATATCCACGTCAATGAGTCTGACCCGGCAGCTCCACATACCACGACAGATCATTCTTCTCGTCCATCTCCCACTCCGTGAATCCATTCCCCAGAAAGCGGAACGAGTTCGGACTGTTGTATTCAATCTCGAAATCCTCCCCTCGGATTTCACTGATCAGCCGATGGAACAGAACCGCGCTCCCGCCGAAGAGCGCCGTAACCCGCCCATCCACTGTATTCCTCTTATACCAACTCTTGCAGCTCCCCGTCCACACCAGCGTCTTGTGCACTTCGTCTCCGTACCGCACAAAAGCCTCTTCCCGGCACCGCTTCGGCATAACATACTTGATATCCTCCGTCGCGATCTTCCGAATCCATTTGACAAAGTAGTCGCCTGTCCAGTTGAGCGATTCCACCAGCGACCCGTGGCCACCGAGATTGTTAGGACCCGTCATGATAAAGTAGTTGGGGAAGCCGGCCGTCGCCAGGGACAGGTACGACTCGGGAGTTTCGGCCCATTTCTCGGCGAGACTCACGTTGTTTTGGCCGATGATGGGGTATCGCGGGCAATGCGAAACGTCGAAGCCGGTAGCACAGATGACTATCGAGTCAGTAGTGCCTCCTTGCCTAAAGGGGGTTGAGTGTATACATACCGACATCGCATTCAAACACCTTCCCGTCGGCCGTGTGCACGGCATTTTCGGTGATTTTCGTAATAGGACTGTTGGCCAGGTTGCAGTTCGGCTTCGAAAATGCCTCGAGATAGCCCGGCCCCGGGGTGATGCGGCGACACCCGACCTCGAATTTGGGGATCAGCTTTTCGCAGAGGTCAGGGTCATGATTGAGCTTCTCTGCCATTTGCTTCGCGCCGAACCGCATGGCGGCCTCGTTGTTTTCGCCTTTCAAGAACTATATGAACAGTCAGCCAGCTGTTCGCCCAGCTCACATCGGGGGACGCTTGCCAGACGAAAGTTCCGGTTCGTCCGGTTGATGATGCCCTTGCGATATTTGCGGTGCTCTTCGGGATCGCGGAACCGCGCCTTTTGCTCCTCCGTGTACTCGGGGTTGGGGTTGTCGTCGTCGTTGCCGTGGTGCTTGGACGGCGGCACGCGGTAGTACACCCAGGCTGGGGAGCGCATGAAATTGACGACTTGCGTGCCGGGTAGCTTGGCCATCGCGGGCGTGATCTGGATGCCGGAGGAGCCGTTGCCGATCACGGCGATGCGCCTGTGCGAGTAGTCGTAGCTGTGGTCCCAGGCGGCTGAGTGGGTGGTATGGCCTTTGAAGTCTTTGAGGCCGGGGATGTCGGGCCATGCCGGGTGACTGCCGTACACTCAATGCTGGTCCCCCGAGTTGAATTGAGGGGGAAAGGAAACCTACACCAACAGTCCCTGCGCAGAGAACAGGATCTCGCAGTACTCATCTCGTCGCTGTCCTTCATGCTCCACCGTCACCTTCCAGTGCCCAGGACCCTCCTCCCAGACCGCCGAAACAACCCTGGTGTTGAGAAACAAGTCGTGGTCGAGGTTCCATTTCTTGACGGTGCGCTTGATGTAGTCCTGGATCTCGGGCCCGCTGGAGTAGAAGCGTGTCCATTCGGGGTTGGGGTCGAACGGGAATGCGTAGATGTGCGAGGGCACGTCACACTGCACGCCGGGGTATGTGTTGATCAGCCATGTCCCGCCGACATCGCTGCGCGCTTCAAACATCTTGTGCTCCACGAAATCTTTGAGATCGGGGAAGCGATGCTGGATTTTGTGCGCCATTAGCAGGCCTGAGAACCCGGCGCCGATGGTGATTACCCGCAGCTTGCGGGGCGTGAAGGCGTAGTCTGTGTTTAGGGGGATGCTGAAGGGGTGCGTTGAGCTGGGTTTGGTTTGAGAGTTGTCTGTTGTTGTGACGGGCTCTGGGATTCCGTTCTTTTCGGGTTGTGCTTGCGCATGTCCGTTCAGGAAGAGGCGGTTGGTCTCTTCTGTTGCGGTGGGTGCTGTGATGGAGGGAGCCATGTTGCTTGGATTTGATTTGGAGATGGTACTGACACTGGATAGCAGAGGGTGTCCTTGCATACTCTTATAAGACAGGTAGGTAGACTTGGAGCTGGTTCTCCGCTGAATGTTGCGCCACGATGTATCCGGCTTTGCAGGCCGCTGGTATGTTGGATAACCAGACCGGCAGAGCATCGGCAATACAGTTGCTTATCACTCTCAGCGAGTACACAGGCATCCCGGCTAATTGTGATGGAGGTTAGGGTGTTGCTGAGAAGGGAGTGCCATTCGGTCATGCTCGGGTTACCAGATTAGGAAATGGTTATGGGTACAGTAGTTCATGTAGACCGAAGTACGACACCGCTATCAGCTGTATGCTCATTGTTTCAAAGACTATGTACGACGATGTGGTGCGTCCTACGTGTGATGTGCAGCAGCCAGAAGAATGTTTAGGGTATTTCTGGTTCAGTACGGTGTACACTTGAGGTTGAAATAGAAGTATATTCATAACATAAACCTAGCTCTCATAAATACATGTCAAACTTATGCTAAAATCAGGTCTTCGTAGTTCCTATCCGCCACGTCCTGTGCCCTCTTTCGATATCCCGGGGCAGGCCCTTGGTATCTGGCAATAATCCGTTTCTGTTTATGCGCAAGATTCTTGTTGACACCGGTCATCCATGAATCAACCTCGTTAGCCAGCAGACCCTCCGCACACTGATGAACATGCTCTGTCCACTTCTCCATTCCCTCCTTGGTAGCCTCGGCGTATGTGATTCCGTTATCGCGGCAGAAGCGGATGAAGTTTGTAACCCATTCGACCGCGTACTCTATACTCCGGGGAATGTTTCCGAACATCTGATGCGGCCCCAGGATCATCGTCATGTTGGGAAACTCTTCCACGAAGAGCCCCAAGAACGTGCGAGGTCCTTCACTCCACTTGCTCGTCAGCTTGGTCTTGTTTCGTCCCTGGAAATCAATGGCCGTAAAAGCACCGGTGACCGCATCAAACCCGGTCCCGTAGATGACCATATCAAACTCAAACTCTGCATCGCGAGTCTTGATGCCTGTCTCTGTGATGCGCTCGATGGGGTCCTCTTTCACATCGACGAGCCGCACATTGGGCTGGTTGAATATCTCAAAGTACCCACTCTCCAGCGGCACACGCTTCGTCCCGAACCCGTGGCATTTGGGAATGAGTTTCTCTGCCGTGACGGGGTCCTTCACGCGCTGGCGGATCTTGTTCGCAATAAACTCGCTGAACAAGTCATTCGCGCGCCTGTCGTAGTGGATATCGCCAAAGTTGCCGAGCCACTTTTCGAACCCGCGGGTTTGGTAGAGCGCCTCCCAGAACGTCTCGCGCTCGGCGGGCGGGACGCCCAGCGTGCGTCGCAAATCCGCAGCATGCAGGAACCCAGAGTGCGTCTCGCGGCAGCGCTGGAACATTTCCGGGTACCGCTTGCGGAGCTCCTTTGTCTCCTCGGGGGTGATCTTGTCGTTGCGGAGAGGCGCGCTCCAGTTCGGCGTTCGCTGGAAGATGGTGAGATGGCCGGCTGTTTTGGCGATCTCTTGCGTGGCCTGGATGCCTGTTGCACCGGTACCAATAAAGGCTACCCGTTTGTTTGCGAAGTTGACGGGCTCGTGGGGCCATCGCGCGGTGTGGTAGGCTTCGCCTTTGTAGTCGTGTATGCCGGGGATGTTGGGCATGGTGAAGTTGCTCAGGACGCCCATGGCGGTCATCAGGAACCGGGAGGAGTACTGCGTGCCCTTGTCATCGGTCAGGAGCCAGGAGTTGGAGGGCTCTTGGAAATGGGCGGACTGGACGCGGGTGTCGAACTGCATGTCTCTGCGAAGGTCGAACTTGTCGCAGATGAACTCGCAGTATCGCAGGATTTCATTTTGAGGTGCGAAATGCTCGGACCACGTCCACTCGTCCAGGAGCTCCTGCGAGAACGAAAACTGGTATGTGTAGCTCTCCGAGTCGAATCGGGCGCCGGGATAGCGATTCCAATACCAAGTGCCGCCCACCCCGCTCGCAGCCTCGAGCACCTTGACCCGAAGGCCGAGTGTGCGCACTTGATGGAGGGCGTAGATTCCTGACAGCCCAGCACCGATTATCAGGACATCGTAGTCCAGGTCTTGGTTCAGCTTGCTGAATAGCGGTTCTTCGTGGCTTCCCATGTTGTTTATGTGTGGTTGATGGAGGTGGTTGCATCTGCATGCATACTGTGGCTCCGGCCGTATATATAGACCGATCACTAAGCCAGGTGGATAGTTGCTCGGTAGTAATGGTAACAGACAGCACGTATAGTGCCGGAAAGATGTATATCGGCAGTAGGATAACCTTAACCGGCGTCCCCGCAATCTACCCCGGATTGCCCCAAAGGAAGCGGGGGCCTTTACTATGCCTATATGAGTGTTAACTATCCATGTGGCGTTGAGGGATGTGTCTGAATGGTACCCCTCGTTGCATATCATGGAGACACGGGCTAGTCAGAGGGTATTTGAAGGGCCTCGTAGACAGTAGAACCGCAATTGGTCTCCATTTTTCTTCCCCACCGTGTCCCTACAGTCCCCATCATGTCGGACCTCCAGAAGTCCTCGTCGGACACCTTGTCGGATAAGCCTAATGCCTCTGAGGTTGAGAAGGCCGAGAGTGCCACTCCCATTGACACGGTCCACAATGACGAAGCCATGAAAGTGCTCGCCAACTACCGGGGCGATGAGTCGTGGACAGAAGAAGAAGAGACCAAGGTCAAGCACAAGATTGACCGAAAGCTGCTCCCATTGCTGTGCTTGACATATGGGTTGCAGTATTACGACAAGGCCATGCTCTCCCAAGCTGTATGTCTAGAGGTTCTTGGTCATGGGCTGTCTAATCTTGTTGTAGGCAATTTTTGGTCTCCGTAAGGATCTGAAACTCATGGTTGGTAATCGTTACTCCTTCTCCGCGGCCATTTTCTATCTGGGTTTTATCGTGGGAGCGTATCCTGCCATGGTCTTGGCCCAAAGATTCCCAATTGAGCGGGTTGCTTCCATCATTGTGACCCTGTGGGGGATATGTCTCATCCTCACCCCGGCTTGCCATAACTACCAGTCTTTGTACGCGCAGAGATTCTTTTTGGGGCTACTAGAGAGTGGTGTCAGTCCCATGTTCATGATCATTGTGGTAAGTCTCTTCACGTACAGTTCGCATCTGGTCATCTGGTACTAAAGCCCATAGGGTGGCTGGTATAAGAAGGATGAACAGGCCCTGCGCATGGGGTAGGTTCCATCCGGTTCTTAATCATCAAGATATTAACATGGCCAGGGTTTGGTATTGCTGGACAGGCTACGTCTCGATCTTCTCCCCACTAATCAACTACGGCCTGGGCCACATCAAAGGCGCCCTCTCGCCGTGGAAATACATGTATCTCGTCTCAGGATCCATCACTATCCTCTGGGCTGTAGTGATTATTTTCTTCCTCCCGCCGGACCCCATCCGCGCCAAAGGCTTCACCGAGCGCGAGCGCTACATCTGCGTCGCCCGCATGCGCAGCAACAACTCCGGGGTCCGCAACACCCACTACAAGAAAGAACAGGTGTGGGAGCTGCTGCTCGACGTCAAGTTCTGGCTGATCTTCTTCACGGCCTTCTTCTGCATGATTGGTAACGGCCCCGTGTCCACCTTCACGCCCATCATCATCAACGGCCTCGGCTTCAACACACTCACGTCCCTACTGCTGGTCATGCCTGCTGGCTTTTATGCGGGTACGCAGGAGCTCCTTGTCCCATGGGCCGCATACAAATGGGCCAAATACGGAATCCGCTCGTGGCTCGTGGCGGGCTGTCAGCTCGTCACGACTCTAGCATCGCTGCTGCTGCTCCTGCTGCCCATGTCGGCGACGGGGGGAATGCTGTTCGCTTGCTATATTCTGCCGTCTCTGGGAGGGGCGTATGCGGTGCTCATGGGTCTGCAGATTGCGAATATTGCAGGTTACACTAAGCGGACGGTTGCTTCGTCGGGGATCTACATTGGGTACTGTCTGGGTCAGTGCAACTACGATTACCGTTTCCGTCTCGTTCTACCTCACTAACAGATACAGGAAACTTTGTCGGGCCGCTCGTCTTTGAAGAGAAAGATGCGCCACGCTATGTTCCCGGTTTCATCGTGTGTGTTGTCACATCTGTGCTCGCCGCAGTGCTCGTCATCGTCTACCGATATGTCTGTCTCTGGGACAATCGGAAACGCGATGAGAGTGGAACTGCAGAGGGCTTTGGAAATGCTTACCAGGATGATTTGACCGATAAGACGGTGAGTCAGACCAGCACAGAATAAGAGTATTGGCTAATTCTTTAGAACCCCGAGTTTAGATATATTGTGTAAATGGGAGCGTTGAGGGCAGTGCTGGTGAAATGCTCATGGCGTTCTGGAACTAGCGAATACATAGTCTAGATTAAACCTGGCTAGCTTTAGAGTCTACATACTGCAAAATTGTGATCTTCCTGAAGTGCATGATGTGCATTGCATCGCATGCATACATCTCGCTCAGTCCACCTTGATCACGAACTTGTTCGCTACCGGATCGCTAAGCGTCCACTTGATCCCTTCGCAGATGACGGAATCCCATCGCTTCGACTCCGATAGTTTGTTCCCATAGCGTCTGAAGCCATGAGGGAGTCCGCTAAAGACATTTACATCGGTTGGAACCCTAAACAAGCACAAAGTCAGCCCACTCTCTCCCAGCCGCTGGAACACACGTACCCATTCTCGCTAAGCAGCTGAGCATAGAACAGCCCCTCGTCGCGGAGTATATCGCGCCCCGCGATTCCAAACGTCGCAGGCGGCAGCCCCTTCACCTCGTCGGCAGTCGCGTTCCCAGGACTAAGGCGTCTGTCCTGTTCCAGCTCCTCACCAGCCGTCACCTTTAACAACTCCATGAACAACTTAGCTCTGCTGACCGGCAGAATCGGCGCAGTCTCATTCTGCACATAACTGGAGACGCTGTGATCGCGCAGCCTCGCAAGATTCTGCTTATTATGGCCCGAGAACAGAACGCACGGAATCATCAGGATCTGCCCCCGGATGCGCGGCCGCTTTGCCAGTGACTCGTCCTGACCCAGGTGCTGCGCCAGCGCCAGCGACGCAGTCAACCAGCCTCCGGCTGAAATCCCGCCGACGACGACGCTGTCTCCGTCGCCGCCGATCTCGGCCAGGTGCTCGTGCACCCAGTGGAAGGCGTCTTCGGCGTCGTTCCAGGCGGTAGGGTAACCGTGCTCCGGCGTGTGGCGGTAGTTCACGTTCACCACAACCACTGGGTATCCGGCTGTCGCTAGGGGTGCTACGACGCGGGAGCAGATGGCGTCCTCTGAGCGTAGGGTGCCGAAGAGGAAGCCGCCGCCGTGCAAGTGGATGTACACTGGTAGACGCTGTGTCTCGGGGAGCCCGGACGGGCGATAGGTGGCTGCTTCTATGGTCTGGCCATCGCGGGTGGGAATGATATAGTCGCGGATTATGACTTGGGAGCTGAGGCCTGTACAACGGATGGATTATGAGCCAACCGGCAACTAACCCCTCCGACGGGTCAGGCAGCTCACCTTCATTCACCATGGCCTGCGCTGCGGCCTGTTCCCGGACCTTGTTGCTCGCTGCTTTGAGCTCCTCCACGCTCAGGTCTGGGAGTGCTGGGAGAGTCGGCTCGAGGGCCAGCCATTCCGCACTGGGGCCAGTGTACTCGGAGAAATCGGCCATTTCTTACTCTACAGCACGGTGAGGAAGCTGTCGGAAGGAAGACAGGATCTCGGCGGGGGGATGAGAGACTCCACTTGGTGTAAGGGGGGGAGTATATCAGCGTCGCACGAGCAAATGCGGGGATAGAGCCCGATTACTCGATGCGGATAGCCGAGTTAGCCTGATCAACAGAAGCGATGAGCATTAGGCATAAAGCACCTCCTTAGGATGTGCATGCAGTGTTGCTCCGCTCCGGGATCTTCTAAAAGATGTAGGCTTCATGGGCTCAGCCGAGGTCCCCTCGGTTAAGTGTATGGATGTCTCAAGTGTCTCAAGTGTGGGTATCATCTATGTCTATCTCTATACGAAGATGGAAGCATCAACACTCAAACTAAACATAACCAAGCAATCCAAGAGTGACGGTATATCTCTCTGATAATATAGCAGCTCATAGATATCTAGTGTACCGTCTATAGATACAAGATATCTTATGACGGACAAGACAGCTAGCTCCACCTCTTGCCCCGCATTCCCCGGAGTCCCAGACTCTCATCCCAAGTCAATCTTGTAATGTAAATCATACGATATCTGCCGTTAAACCGGCGGCTGTCGTTGTCGGCATCAAAATGACTGACAACTATCGTTTCCATGCGTTCAAGACCCACCAAGTACGACGAAGACGAGCTGTAGTCGTGTGTATCTGGTGCCACGAGAAGAAGGTACCTAGGCCTCGTCACACCATGTTGCGTACACATCTGACCCTGTACCAGATCAAGTGTGACCTCCAAGAGACCAGTGGAAAAGGACTCAGTAAATGCACCAACTGTGCAACTACCGGCATTGACTGTAGGTAAGCGACAACCATAGCCGGTACAGAGATGGCTATACCTGACAACAGTAGTGTTCGGCCCTCGAGGAGATGCAAGCGTCAGCAAACTAGAGCACCGGACGATAGTCTTCTCGACAGCTCCCATAGGCGTAGAGGGCCGCCCTTGACGCCTCCCACTGGAACAGAGGCGGATGGCAGTTTCGTCAACCCGCTTCCAGTCGCTATCTCTGGTAGTGACAATGGAGGCCACTTTTCGCTCTTCCCACTCAGTGATATCTGTGATCCATCACCCCATTCGATGAGTGATCGGGAGCCCATATCACGGCCCCAGGAAACACTTCAACCGGCACAAGGCAATCCCCCCATTGGTGATTCAGTCTCTGTTCCCAGACCGGGAGACGCTGCAGACAGCTACCTCGGGGAGCCGGGATACGGGGTCGTATATGGGTCGGAGATCAGAAGCGACGCAGACGGGCAACGAAGACAAAGCAATGTCCTTCCTGAAAGCGTCGACCTCCCCCCACCCGAGCTGCAGCAGGGCTTCAAAGAGACGTTCTTCGATCATTGCTATACCTGGTGTCCGGTGCTTGACCGCGACACGATCCAGTCTGATCTGGAGAAGTCGCCTCTTGTGGTCAACGCCCTCTCGTTAGCGGCCAGTCACATCTGTCCGCCAGTGATCAAGCATGCAGAGCCTGCGACGTACTACGATAAAGTCAAGCAGCTCTTCTACGGGGACAAAGAGCCGAATCTCTTGATGTGTCTCAAATCAATTGCCCTGGTTTATTGGTGGAGCCCACGGCCCCCTTCACGGGTTCACAGGGACTCGTCATGGTGGTGGACGACCGTTGCTATTCGGCACGCTCAGCACGGCGGATTCCACCGTGAGCCAAAGCAGGGACAGTTAGTCCGGTCAATCATCAATCCTGGACTGCGGCGCAGGCTCTGGTGGACTTTTTTCGTGCGTCCATTCTGTATCTGGTCTTCATCCGCAGTGCTAACTTGTGCAGGCTCGGGAACGATTAACTGCCATATGCCAATGTCGTCCATGCGTGATAGACACAGAGGACTGCAACATTCCGCTTCCCACGTTGGATGACTTTCCAGAGAAAACTCTCCAGGCGGAAGTGTTCATCCGCTGGGTGAAGCTGTGCGACACCATCGGGAACATCGCCAAACACCTACAGCGAACAAGCAATAACATGATATCTCACTTCCCCGTGGAACTGGCCAAGGAACTGATGAACTGGGCACAGTCCCAGCCAGAACATCTCTCTCTACCCGTTGCGTCCGATCGGACGGTGACCTTCAATCGCGACATCCATCAGCTGCACCTTCCATACCTAGCCGTGGTCATTGTCCTGCATCTGAGCCAGACGCCGCAACCGCTGCCTCGGGCGTACCCAGCCGCAATACTCGCGGCATCGTGCATTGCACGCATCCTTAAGGATTGCCTGATGCGCGGCCGAGTGCGGTATCTCATGGGAATTTCCTGCTGGTACTGCGGAATGGCCATGCTCGCGTTGCTGCATGCCCGCCAAATCAAGAACCTCGCCCGGTATGCCGACGAAGACATACAGATCGTGCTTCTTGCGTTGAATGAGCTGAAGCTGATGTGGCCGACGGCGAACATATTTCTTCAGGGATTTGAGCGTCTCAACAAGAACCCGTCTTCTGATGTATGGCATGGCGACGATCTGTTTGAATTGGAGGATATCAGTACCTTGCATGGGATTGACTGGGCCAATTACTTCCCCTTCGCTTCACCTCAGACGAGCGGGCTGGCAAATATCCTGCTGGGGAATCGACAAATGGAGCTTCCGATTGATCAGACGGGGCTGGAGTTGACGGCGTTTGATTTGACCAATCTATTTGATCACTTTGATAGTTTCTGTAATGCTTTTCAACCGGTGATTTGAGATACTGTCATACTTGAGCTCCTAGCAGTTCTAGAGTTGAAATATGCATGAGTACCCGCCCCGTATCCACAAATCGTCGAGAAATGAACTTCTCGGGCTCGGGGAAGGTAAGCGGATCAAAGTTGGCCGACTTGGTTTTCATATAGAACCAAGTGTTAGCCTCCATGACCACCGGCGTGATATTGGTCCGTCTTACTAGGTAACCGTCCGATCGTATAACGTATTTCACGTAACAGTCGGCCACCGTTGTATCCCATACATCTCATTATTCTGCAAACCAGGGCGTCTCGTAACTATTATCTGCCAGAGCTTCATGGCCAATAAAATCAGGTATAGCGAGCAGCCCATCACCAAGGCGGACCACTAAGCTTCGGGATCGCGTTTAAGATCGATCATACTCCGTAAAGAGAGCCATCATTTTTTATTACGGAGTACTCCGTAGATTTAGATGACTTCAAGTCCTTGCAACCGTCCAGATTCAGCGGTATAATACGCAATAATTCAGACACGCGTAGTTCGACATCATTGTTGACCTCCACATCTCAACCACTAATTTTTATGCAGGCGTCAAATGTTAGTTTTGAGAATGAGGCAAGGGGTTTCCTAATTAGGATTGGTTTGTCCTGCAATAAACATTCTTGTCGTGCCGTTGATCACCTTAGATCGTATAGTTATGGAGCTTCTTTTCTCCAAAATCCTTCCATTCACACAACACATCAATTGGAACGTTGTTTGCCAGCCACGTCTCTTGGCCTCCGTTGCCGACGGGTAGCATCCTGATATCCACCACACACAAACATTCTCACTTTCTGTTCGATCTGACCAGTTGGTACATCTATACCAATTTTAGTACATGTGGAATCAAACGCTTTGAAGCCTCCAATTTCATCGCTCTTTCTTTGGTAGGTACCATCGGTCTTCACGAAGCCAGAACGCTTCAACTTCAGGGCACTTGTCGTCACTGCAACTATCGTTTTCGTAGTACTGGTACAGAAATTACTCGTGTGCACCCTCAGCCCCAGGTCGGAGGTGTCGAGTCAAAACGACGCAAGCAGTTGAGAGTAACATGAAAGCCCCAGCGAAGATCCAGACACCTTGAAACTCTCGCTGCACATCAGGTTCTGATGTCCCGGACGACCGTAGACAAGCACCAGCAATAGGATTCCCAATCAATGCACCAAATGCAGCTATCGTGTAGGCCAAGCCCATACGAGTACCTATTTCCGAAGGTTTGCTGTTAAGGTTTGCGATGATGGCAGGTGGAAGAGACACCATTCCACCAGAGATTAGGCCATATAAAAGCGCAATCACAATTAGGCCGGGTAAGTTGTGGGTGAATCGCATGAAAAACAGAACGATCGCTGATAGGAAGCAGGCTGGAGCCATTACTTGCAAACCACCGAAGCTGTAGAGCAGGAAAGAGTGTCAGCCAAAGGAAAACAAGGTAACTGGGTCAAAGGGAAGCTCCTCACTAATCCGCAAGCCAATTTGGTCCAAGACGTCCAATTAGACTCGAAGCATTCATCATGCTTAAAAGGTAGAACGCCATATCATCGTTAACGTTGAGTTGGATGGCATATTTCTGAATATAGAAAAAAGGAACGTAGACAGATGAGATCATTAATGTGAAAGCTATTTGAGGTTTTATTAGGTTGATTTTGTAGAATTCGAAGGGGAAAAGAAAACAAACTGACTTACCCGCAACAAAAGCCATATATGCCGGATCGCGGAAATGTTTGAATTCAATCAAAGCGGTCAACTGACGAGCGCGTGGGCGGAGTCTCATAATAGCGCAACAAATAACCAGACATCCCATCATAAGAAACGCTAGTGAACGTACCGCCCATGGAAAACCTATACTCAAAAAGAGCCTGCGCAACATGATGGGATATATAATCCCCGCTGTCGTTTGCCAATCAGTTTTGTAACCGCCATGAATCATCAGTATATGTTAGAACTAACCCAGACTGCTTCCTGTGGCTGCGATTCCCATGGCAATCATTCTCTTTTTCGAGAAATACATTGGAATAACACTCACGGAAGTCAACCCTAGCAAGCCGCTACCTAGGCCCACGCAGATTCCTTGCGCCACCAGAACCTGCCAGTACTTTGTACAAAGAGAGGTCATAAACATCCCAATGACCTCAAGAAAGCTACCAACTATAAGCAGAGTCTGCAGATAGCCGGCGTCGAGAAGCCAACCCCCAATTACCCCAACAAGCATCGTCAAGAAAAGTTGGATGGAACCAATCCATGAGACAGACGACGGCGAAGACGTTTTTAATAAGTTGTCGGCGTAGAATGTCTCGAATATCCCAAAAGAATTCGTGAGACCCCTATAGCACATTGTCAGATGTTGCCGTTTGTCTGTCGGTGACAGGTCAATCAAATGTCGAGCGGATGACGAACCAGGTATTGGCGAAGAGGATCCAACTTCCAAGTACCTGTAACCAAGCTTGAACTCCCCCGTCCATGCGATATTCAATCCGCTGCTCGTCCTGGGAGGGAGTTCCTCCCTCCTCCGCGGTCTTCTGATCTTGAGCCGTCATTGGATGCTATATCAATTCAAATCAAGACGAAAGTCTGTTTCAGTTTCTAAACTGTAAAGGGAAAATAGTGATCCCCTTGAGAATCAGCTTTGAAAGCTTTTCAAGTCACTTAACTGATTCGAACTTCGGACATGCCCCGCTATTTTTCTTTGTTTTTCTCTCAAGTTCCCCTATTTCTAAAGCTTTTCCCTATTTTTCGGTTAGTCTCGTTTCTAAATCAATTCAGTAATGCAAATCAGACGACCGTGTGAACTTGGGTTAGTGGATCCTCTCGATCTCTTGATGCGGTAAATAGGGAAGGGGACATGACAGATTTCAAACGCAGTACTGTACTTGCGTACAGTGTGGACAAATTGCAAAGTATTTACTGGGGCCGTACCGAAGTAACCTAATCTTGGTTGATCATGTCGGCATAAGACATCGGCGAAGTCCGGACCCGCCGGCTGGTTTCAACCAACCCGCGACGTGCCCAATCCTGGGCCGTGCCGAAAGTCAGTCCCTGAGAAGCATCCGCCTTGGGTCCCACCCGTCAGAGTAGCGTACTCCGGAGCAAGCCCACAAGCGACTAATTAGCGTCGCCCACGTGCCATGCGCAGCTTATTCTGTTTAGCCACTTAAAACTACTAACTACCGGCTCTGCCATCAATTCGCACCATTTCTGGCCATGCGCACGCCACATCAGGGGTTCAGATTGTCATAATCGCTACCAGGGGGGTTTAAAGAGTCCTCAAATCATCGTTTTACCCCGTAGCACCTCCATGTAACGTTCTCGATTCTACACCACGGCGGTAATACCGTGACTACGCAAAAGCTTGGACATCCCTATTCCCACGCCTCGTTACAATAATAATAAGATTCTGCTGGTCACACAACCTCCACTGAACTCCAGATAATCGAATCTCTACTACATGACTAGATACCACACACCTCATACGGCGTATAACCACTCAATAATCCCTTCAACACCGTTAGGCATCGTCTCTGATAGATGTTTCTAGATGCTTCATATCGATATTTTGCCATGCAATCTGCGGTTTCCACTGAAATTCGCTTAGTCTCATCGTTGGTCTTCAGATGCTTAAGACCAGGCCGGATCTTATAAGTTCCACCTTTAGAAGTGCCCAGAGGTTCTCAGTAGGTTTAGATCCGGCGAATGTGGCGGCCAGACCATCACTTCGATCTCCATTTCGGCTAATGCATCGCGTACCACGCACTCAGGATGTGTAGGGGTGTCATCATGCATAAAGATCCAATCTTCAGCCGGTAATAAGGTCGGTCAGACTCGGCGATATAATTCGTCAATCACAAATCGATATACACCACCACGCTCAGAAGCAGGATCCCCGAATAGGAGGATTAAACCAGTACAGCGATGATTTCGAGGGCGTACAGAGGTCTATTTACCCCGTATACCAATCCCACGCTCCCATGCTCAACGGTACACTTATTGGGCCAGAAAACACGAGCCCACACAGCCGGTGTAAAATTCCCATACCCTGAAGCCCATCGGAGGGGTTTAGCCGCGTGTTCTTCGTCGAGATAGGGTCTCCAGGAGCATCGCCATTTTCGCATATTCTCAGTGTTTAATAGTCAGCGAATTGAATACTTTTACACCTTATACGAAACCTCAAAGTAGGTCCTCGTCGGCCACTCGCGGAGTTTCCGCAACAACGTACAATATTCGAGCTTCATCGTCCTCTGTAAGCATTTTTGGGCCGCCCCATCGAGGTTTAGAAACGCCTGTTCGTCGTTCAGTACCGAATACCTGACAGAGAGACCCAGTGGTAGCGCTTACGAATTCGCCATATCATCAGCCAATGGGGTCAAGCTTTCGCGTAGTCCCTGTACTTATCAATTTACACGCAAGCCAACATAAATGGGGCAAATTGAAAGAGGATTCGCTGCGAAAATGGGCGTCCCAATAGAATACCGCCTTCTTAGATTAACGGGTGGCAGATGAGTGTTAGCAAAGAGGACCCGACTTCCTTGCTCTGTAACCAAGCTTGAAGTTCCCTGTCCATACGATATGTGGTCCGCCGGTCGTCCAAAAAAACCCCCTCCTTCCTCAGCAGTTGCCTGATCCAAGACCGTCATTAGTAGCTATATCAATTCTAGCAAGAGGTAAGGTCCTCCCAAACGGTGAAATAGGGAGAGGTCGAGAGTGAGGGACCGAAAATAGGGGCATCGTTGAGGATCCATTCGGAAGGCTTGGAATCATAGAACTAATCTGAACTTCGGACATACCTCTCTATTTTTCTATTATTCTCGTAAACTCCCTTTGTATACTCTTACGTTATCTTTCGTTTCTGCCCATTTCTAAATCAATTTGATAATCCAGCCGGAAACGGAGTTGTATAGCTCGCAGTCGAGGACCTCACGACGGGAAGTAAGATCGGAGAGCATGTATTTTATAGGCCCGCGTGGGGGCTAAACCGGACGGTCCGATGGGCCCAAGGTGAGCGGCCGATTAACCATGTAACACTTAGAAACGGAGACGCCTTTTGTTACTGTGGACAGTATCCAGTCGCCCACCCGTTCTTGCCTTTTCCCGGTCTATAAATTGGGCTTCTTCGTCCAGATAAGTCATTATGCTCCAAGATCCTCCCCAAGCAACATGGCCATCCTTCGGGTATTAGTTATTTAAAAAAAAAAAAAAAACGTGAAAGCGTAACGGAGTCCAGTTGTTGATAAACTGAGACGAGGCAGCTGCCTAAGCCGAATTAGGTTAGTGAGTACTAGGCTGCCTTCACTTAGTTCCATCTTAAAACATGAAACGAGTAAAATGACGAGTCTACAAGTTGTGCCTACATTTATAACTTTTTGGCAGTCATTGATATTGTCGTTATCTGAAGGTTGTAGATAGTCGACTGTATAATTCTCAAGTCTCCATGTCATGCATATTTGGAGTAGCGGGGAAGATGACTTTGCCAATTGATCGGCTATTCGGTTGTCGGCTTTGGCTATTACCAGGGAAATAGTCTGGGTTGAGAGTGTTGTAGCTGTCTATCTCTACCGAGAATAGCTGCCCTTTGGTACGTCCAGGGTCTATATAGCCAATGTGTATTCAAGAATAAATGCATCCTCTCCTCGCTTTCTAACAAGCATATTGAAATCTCAATCTCATCAGAATGACAGTCAACCCAGTCGTGACCATCCCCCCTGGCGAAAGGACCATCTCCGTGAAGCTTATCAATCCAGTCAATGCTGGACCATCCATCATCAATCGTTTCATGGTCCCACCTGTCCCAGGACTCGAGACATTCAAAAGCTTCCCGTCCTTTTCGTTCTTGCTTGAGCATAGCTCTGGTCGCAAGTTAGTCTGGGACCTTGGGATTCGGAAAGACTATACGAATTACTCGCCCAAGATCGCAAGCTACATCCCAACGACGAAGTATACCATCGACGTTGAGAAGAACGTTGCCGATATCTTGCCGGAGAATGGAATCAAAGGCGACGAGATTGAAGCCGTCATCTGGAGGTGAGCTGTCGTCTTCCGCAGCCATCCAGCAACTAATTAGTCTCTAGTCACTGGCATTGGGACCATATCGGCGACCCATCGACATTCCCACCAACAACCGATCTCATCGTAGGCCCAGGGTTCAAAGACGCCCTGCTACCAGGCGCTCCCGCAAACCCCGACTCTCCCATCCTCGAGAGCGACTATGCGTGCGTGCAGCCAGTATACATACACAGCAATCTAGACACTGACTGCAGACCCTAGAGGCCGCAATCTTCGCGAAATCGATTTCGATGGCCCCAATACCACCAAGATAGGACGCTTCCGCGCATTCGACTACTTCGGCGATGGGTCGTTCTTCCTCCTCGACAGCCCGGGCCATGCAATCGGACACCTCTGCGGTCTTGTCCGAACGACCACAAGTCCCAACACGTTCATTCTTCTCGGCGGCGATGTCTGTCACTACGCGGGGGTATTTCGACCATCCAAACATCTTCCCATGCCGTCCCAAATTACCCCTCATCCGATTCGGCCGTCTAGTTCGATCTCGTTCTGTCCGGGCAGTGCGTGGGAGGAGCTCCAGCGCTCTCGGGACAGACGGCCGGATCAGTCACTGTATGATACGACGTTTGCTCACGATATTCCGCTGGCCATACATACAGTTGGAAAGTTACAGGAGATTGATGCGGACCCGAATGTCTTTGTTATTATTGCGCATGATGCGCAGGTGAGGGATGGGGTCCCTCATTTTCCGACGAGTTTGAATAACTGGAAGGAGGCGGGCTGGGGGGATGCTCTCAAATGGGCATTCTTGAGGGATTTGGAGATATTCTGGAGGTCGAAGGATTGTATTTAGTATCAGCGAATTCTTTCAGTGTTATATGAGGATTGTCACTTGAGTGCTTTAACTTTAATTAATTCAGTAGGGTAAAGTTGGGATCATCCAAATTATAGTCCATTTATTCATATACTAATTTCTCAGAGCTCCTTCAGCAGTCCGTCCCTTGCTCCATCCTGGCACCCACCGGTCCTCGATGATCCTCAACTGCAATTCCTGAGTCCGTTTAAGATAGCCCTCCTCTACATGATCGTCTAGACCAGCATCCATAAAGCCTTCCTTGGCAACCGACTTGGGCGTTATCATCAACGAATGTCCTGCGAAGTCAGAACCTTTCTATCAGAGAACGAGCTCCATGCACTCACCGTTGATGGTCTGATCAGTCGCAAGCCTCATCATGCACATTGCGACGTCCTCCTGCGGAGCGAATTCCACCCCCTTACTGGTGAGCTGGGCTTCGTACTCGGGAGACCGGATAGCACTCTTGATGTAGCTGCGTCTGTCAGCACTACCTCTAGTGCTATTTCCAGAAGGGAAATGAGATCTACCATGGCGCTACATAGTTGATGCGTATACCTTGCTCCCAGGAGCTGCATCGAGCGGTTCTCATCAGCCCCCGCAGGGCATACTTACTGCACGTGTACTGCCAGTTGGCCTGACAGACAATTAGCCCAGTGTTCGGACGTATCACAGTAAACGTTCGGTACATACCGGAGAATCGATCCAAGTAACCATACTCCCCGTGATAATGAAGCACCGGTCCCGCTCTGGGACATCAGGCTGCTTCCGGAAATAATGCACCGCCAGCTTCCACGTATACAAGCTCCCAGTCATATTAACATCAATGATCCTGAGATTGGGCTTAACCGGCGGGCCGTTGGGGTCTGCTGCAGTCAGATACAACCACAACACACACGGCACCATAGACCAGGAACATACCATCCAACGGCCATAGATCATCGCCACTCGCCCGGCTGATGCCCGCGTTCGCAATGACAATGTCGCAGCTCTTGCATGGCGAGTTCGCAATCGCAGCTTCGAACACGCGCACCTGCTCGTCCCAGCTGGTGATGTTGCACTTTACGAACTGCGCGTTCCTGTATTGCATGCCGTCAGCGGTGGGCGTTTCTCCTGCCAGCGCGCGGAAGTGAGGGCACGCACGGGCTGAGCTCCTTTGCGACTTCCTGTCCGCGCTCTTCGTTGACGTCGGCGATGGTCACGAATGCCCTGCTGGCGTTAGTGGGCCTTTTTGAAGGTGGAGGAGAACATACCCTGCCTCAGCGAAGGCCCGTACGGTGGCTTCGCCCATGCCATTTGCGCCTGGGTCGTCAGTGCCGTGCTGTTTATGGCAAACGGAGGGACATACCTCCGGTGACGATGACGCTCTTGCCAACTAGCTTGGTCCTGTCTGGGGGGATGGTGCAGTCGACGGGACCTGTGTAGGAGTATGGAGGAAGCGGTGGCATGTTGGTTTCGTCTGTCTCAGGGATACGGCACTGTCTGGGCATGAGAGTCGTGAACTAGTATACGTATTTATTATCCAGTGATGGTTCCATGCATACCCCTCATGGTGCATATGCGGAGTAGGCTGATCAGCGGCTTTCCCAATATGGTTTGCCGGTGTTACCAGATGGCGGATTTAAAAAACAGAACATTGCCCTGTTGTTCTTACGGAGGCGACTCCGTTTGGTCAATAGGATTACCGAAGGATCATTCGCATGGCTTATGCTTGTGCATTCGTACGGCTATACATACGGACTATTGGCATGTCAAAGCAACCCGGTCTTTGATCTTACCATCACAGAGGTCTTTCAGGACCTGGGGAAACTCCAAAAGTCCCTTGGTCTCAACCTGAGGCTGTATCACGCCCTTTGCAATCAGGTCCAGCACTTCCACCAGATCATCATATTGGCCGCCGTAGGAGAAGATGATGCTGAGCTGTTTCCTAATCCCGATCTTCATGTCCAGCTCGTTCTTGGGGTCCAGCGTTCCCACGCATAGAATCTTCCCGCCGCGTCGCACTACACAGCGCACGTTAGATCGCAGCCCCCGTAGAGAAAAGAGAACCATACCGATTTGCTGAGCGTCATGGAACGTCTGATTCGTGCCGGCAAAATCCAGCACCGTATCAATCTTCCCCTCTAACCCATTCCGCACCACAAAGTCCGGGATGGAAGCCCCCCTCGGAACAATGTCCGTCTGCGGAACGCCCTTTTCCGCAGCAGCATCCAGTTTCTCCTGTCGGAGATCCGACACGATGACTCTCGCGCCGATGGACTGAACAATCTGAAGCGCATTAAACCCCAAGCCTCCGAGCCCGAAAAGAAAGACGGTCTCGGATTTCTTGACCTCTGCGCGGCGGGTGATGCCGTGGTATGCGGTGTTCACGGCATCGGTCGCCACGGCGGCGGCGGCGGAGGACACCGCTGCGATAGTCATCAGCTTTGCGGCACATGCGTGCGTCAGTGTCGACCTTACCGTCGGGGACGGGAACTGCGCCCCGCGCATCGATAGCCACGTATTCGGCGTAGAAGCCGTCCTGTCCGATGCCGTGGTGCTGGCCATGCGCACAGAGTTGGGACAGGTCGCGCGAGCACTCGGGGCAGTGGGCTTGCCCGCAGCCCGGAACTGCGAGGAGGGCAATCCGGTCGCCCTAGGGATTATTAGCGGGTGGAGAGAGAGAACTTGCCGGCGACAGACCAGGTGGAATCTTGGGTCATTGACCTGGTCGCCTATCTGGACAATCTCGCCGCATCCTTCGTGTCCCTGGACCTCCGGGTCAGACGAGTCGGACGGTGTAGGAGGGGTAAGGCTTACGAGGGTGTACTTTTCGTCAAAGTGAGGTCGATCCTCGACGTCCAGTAGAGCTTGATCGCTGTGGCAGACTGGCAGGTTGGAAATCAATAGATATGTACCGGATGCATAGGGGATCGCTTACCACCTGACGCCAGTAACTTGACTAGGAAGCCGGATGGTGGTGCATCAGGAACCGGCACTTGCTCCAAGACCTGGCAGTTTGAGCTTCACTGGTCAAGTGCTGGGGTTCATGGTCTTACAGGTGGGAGATTGCCCTTGTGCTTCCGCCAGGCGATCATGGTCGAGGGAAGAGTCACCGTCATGTTGTCAGAAGTCTACCAGGTAGCTACCGTAGTATCTTGATGGCATACTCCGCATTGAAGAATTAAGAGTTGTATACATTTTATCCTCGGAACAATGCGAGCACCTGTAGGCACCCCAGCATTGTCCCCGCATAGGGGTCTACCGGTTGCCGCTGGCTATCCCAATTCGGCAGAGAAGGGCACTACTTGAGAACAATTGATCGGCGACTGTCATGACTGATTGCATAGTTGCGGGGTCTATGTGAGACCGTGGGAATGACCATCAGGGATAACAAGAATACAACGGATTGTGTCACTGGTGGCTGACCAGCCAACCCTGCACCGCCACAGCCACCAAGGGCGCCTTGCAGCCGGGGAGCCTTGGAGCCTTGGAGCCTGGTATTCCAGGCAACAAGGTACCGTCTGTCTGGCCTCCGACCGACGCTGGGTTTCTCCCGCTTCCGATGGGGCGCCCCACACGACACGTCGGTTCAGGAGTTTCATCTTCTTCTGGTTGTTGTGGTGGTTGTTGTCATTAGTATTATGAGATTGTTGTTCTATAATTCTTATTGTTATGAGTGTAGTTTGTGTGGTTTATGTTAATCATTAATATATAGAACAGAGAGAATACTACTGGTCTCCTTAATTAAACTGTCAACATGCACAGTATACCGTACATAGTTACTATTAATATATGCTAATATCCACGCTGCTAATAATAATCATCATCCTGGATCATTGTGTCCGTCCTATTATTACGTGGTACAGGACGATTTCCAGCTTCTAGAATTCCATCATCTTATTCTGATTAATCCCCAGCCCACCCCCATCCACGAAGGGTCTACCTACATTCCTCCGACTTTTTTCCTCTTCTTCTCTTCCCTCTTTCTGTCTTCCATTCACTCTTTCTTCTACCTAGGTCTTCCTATTCCAATTCCTCTCCGTCTCTCGTTTTCCTGCTCAGCCTTACACCAACAGATCTTCATCGATCGGACTGTCCATCCCCGCCCAGCAACCCGTTTCCCGTTTCATTCGTGGCTTGGCGACTCATCCGCCTCTTTTTCCCTCAACAGCCTCACACGCGTGCTGCGCCTTTTTTTCTCTTCCTGTCGCTCTGGTCGACCTCTCTCGTTTCTCTTTTTCTTTTTCCTTCTTTCCGCCGACCAGGAAAGTCTCTACCGCTAAACCTACACCCTACTCCCCTTCCTGGAGTGCTCTGAGAGTGATCATTCGTTTCTCGCTCTCTCTCTCGCTATCTCACCCCTGAAACGGCAACGGCAACGGCCCCGTGACAAAACGCCCTTGACAGCCGCTCCGCACCGATCGCCAACTCTGCCTCTTCTCCTCTTCCTCCTCCCCCCGACGCTCGTTCCCCTCCCGCCTGCTCGTCCTCCGTCAAGACCCTGGGCCTCCGCCGTCCTTCGGTGGTGAAACCGACATATTGCATCCCCAGGCTGACCCTTCGGCGGACTCGAGCTCCGTGACGGAGCATTTCGTCAAGATTTATTCCACAACGTCGCGGGCCTCCCTCCTCGGAGGATCATTCGATCCTTCGTTTCGACGGCCGACTGGCTTTCGAGCCCGAGAAGGATATACGAATGTGCCTCCCAACCCACCCCGCCGCAAGATGTACAAACCCAACTCGCTATGGACGTGGTCCTTTGCCATCGTCACCTTCACCCAGGCCGTCATCACACTGGCCCTAGAATGGTACGTGTATCCCCCCCCCGGCCAGACAGCCCGGTCGCTGACATCGCTCCCCCCACGCAGCTATATCTTTGCCAACTTCCAGCTTCAAATCTATCCCAAGGCCAACGCCGTCACCTCCTCTAAAACCGTCCCGACCTTCCTGGCCCTCTACAGTTTCGGTTTCATCTACGAGCTGGTGCTCGTCTACGACGCCCTCCGACTGAAAAACACCATCCAGGTCATCGGAATCTGTGTGTGCAATCTCGGTCTTCTGATCTATGGAGCCGTGCAGGTCCAGCAGATCAAAGATGCCGTCGCCAACTTGACCGTCAACAGTGCCATCAACCCCGACGTGTGGGGCGAAACTGAGCCCTTCCTGATCATCATTCCCATCGTGGTCGCCATGGGCACCTTGCTGATGATGATCGTGGCCTGGAAACTCTACGATGAGTTTGCCTGGTCCATCTACAAACACATCAGCGCTGATCTGCGAATGAAGCGCCGATACCTCACATATCAGGTGGGCACCGTTGGTTTCGGATGTCGTCTCGTGCAGTGCTAACGGAGCGTCAGATCTACATTGCACTGTTGAAGTTTGACTTTTTCTTCTTCCTGGGATTCACCGTCCAATTCGTCGTGATAGTCACCAATCGTCAAGACGTCGAGTTCCCGCTGACCCTGGCCGCGATTCCCGTAACGATTATCATCTTGGTGTGCGCGGCTTTCTTCGTGCGTCGCGAAAGCTCCATCGGCATGATTGCCATCATCGTAAGTCTCCATCTCTTCTTCCTTTGGAGGCGCGGCTCTGACTCGTTCAGCTCCTCTACTTTGCGGCCATGGCCTACTTCATCTTTAAACTGGTCCGCATCTACGATCCGCGGACATATGTCGAATACTTGCCGGCGCAAAAGTCGCTCACGTTTTTCGCCGTCATCACGCTGGTCCTCATTGTGATGACCATTATCAATGCGTGCATGTGTATGCACAACTTCCACAAGGGACTGAAACCGCACGTCAACAAGAAGAAGGCGGACAAGGAGGCGGAAAAGACGACGGAGCTGTCGTCCAACATCACCGGCCAGGTGCCGTCTCGCATGATGATTGATTGAGCGGGGTTCCGAACGACAAATACCCCCAACAAAACATACTCGCTGGGGATTAGACTCGGAGTGTTTTTGGAGTTTCCTATGATACCTTTGTGCGGATTGATTCTTTGACGACTTCCCTTCTCGGTCCTCGATCCGGGTCTGTTCTATACCACCTTCGCCTTTGATTGAGACAGCTCTTCCTCTGTGGCCATGTGGATTTGACGAATGTGCATTTCTTGTCATGTACTGTATCTATTTAATCAGAAATGACGACTCCTATGTATTGATTCATACTTAGATCCGGCCTCTCGAAGATGCCTCGATACTTAGGTACTCCGTAGCCAGACGTTACCTTCCGCGTCGTAAGCTGTACTGCGTACCTTACCTACCTCGGTAGGCAGGTACCTAGGTAGCAAGGATGATGGTAGCTGGAGAGAACTCCACCAATCAGACACGGTAAACCCCTCGCTTACACTAGCGCGCCGCTAGCGCATCTTTCTAGTCTTGGCACAGGTATAAAGTCTCCCGCCGCCCACCACCCTTTTAGACTTTTTTTCTTCTTTCTTTTCCCATCCTAGTGCAAGGGTTTTACACGTGTCAGTGAGGAGACATCCGAGACCGTGTTTTTGCTAGTTGAAAACTACCTAGTTTGACCGCTCCAGATGGCCTTCGGGTCGTCTGGGAATTTTTGAAAAACACACTGCCCCAACTTCTCTTCTGTGGAGTTGGATTGCCTCGTCGGGTTTACCGTGGGGCTGGAGAATCTTCTTTTCACTGCTGTTGTCTCCTATACGGAGGCCTGTAGAGAAGAGAACGTAGTACCTATCTGCCTACGTAATATATAGACAACCGTAAATCCACGAACTCTCTTCCGTCCTCTACCATTTCGGACCTGGGACTTGTACTGTCTGGCACGTGAACTCGGTGACGTCGGTGATGATCTCCGTCCTCCGTCGGTACAACTCGTCCTCTCCGTTAAGTCTTCTTTCTCTTCACTCTCCGCTCCAGCGTTAGAATGGGAACTACCCCTCGCGTCCTCTCTGACTGAGCCTACGTGGTCTCTTCCAACCTCGCCGTGGATATGTCCTGCATCATCGGTAACTCCGCAAGACTGCCGCATCTCCACGTCCACGTCGACCGGTTTTGACCGCCCCCAGATCTCAAGTGCAGCCTGGACCTCTCAGACTGAGTTAGGACATGCCTATTCCCTCCGTCTCTCCGTGGTAGGAATCAACTTCCATGCCGCCGTCCTCCATCCCCAGCAGCGCACAGGCGGCGCCTCTCTCCACATCCGCCTCCCGCGAACACCCACCGTCCCAGGAGAAGACCTCTGCCGGAAGCAAAGAATCCCTATCGAATGCACCCCAACCTTCCTCGCCAAGCTATGGCCATCAGAGGCTGGTCTTTACCGATCCAGTCGCCCTCCGCTACCTCGAAGAAGACCCATCGACGCTCGTCCTCCATCGACGTCTCGCCCTACATGGCTACGACATCTACATTGTGGAACAATGGGCTTGCTCCCGCATCCACCCCACTTTCATCATCACCACTTACACCGGCGACCCGTCGCACAAGGTCATGGCGGGCGTCCTCAGCGTTCCGACGGATGAGTCCACGTGGTCGCCGCGGCTGAAGCTGTACTTCAGCGCCATCACTCAGTGCCAGGCCCGCAAGCATGATACACCTCTCGGCACGCTGATGGTCACCGACCTCAATCAATTCCCGTCCGCACTGACCGTCATCCCCGTCCCGGACGGCGACATTCTCAAACACAAGGACGACTTCGTGGTGAACGAGAACCTCAAGCGGCTGAACTGCGCCGGCCGCGCCGGGCTCAAACTCCAACCGCCCACCGCCGCCACCGAGGCCAAATTCCACCAGCTCTACCGCACCAGCGAGCGTGTCCCCCTCTACAGTGCCGTGCCCGAGCTTGTCAAGCAGTGCCAGATCGCCCTGATGATGTTTGGCGTCCTCGCCCCGGAATACGTCGACGGACTCCTCTGCGACATCACCGAGGCCGCCATCGGCGACTGGTGGACAGACATCGGCATGGATCTGTACAACATTGAGCCGAGCGACGGCATCCTGGGCCCGACGACCGTCGCCGCCCTCCTGGGCACGCTGATGGGCGCGCGCAACCGCCTGCACGCCTTTGGCGCCCCCGTCACCAAAGATCCCTTCGACATCGCCTCGCTCAAACGCGGCATCGCCAGCTTCCAGAAGAGTCAGAAGCTCCCCCGCACCCGCCGTCTCGACCGCACCACCCTTGACCGTCTGCATCGCGTCACCGCCAAAGCCGCCAACGCCGACGGCTGGACCGATGCCGTCAAGTCCACCGTGGCCGAGCTGAGCGGCCACGGCGGTGAGATGGTCATGGGTATGGTGCGCGGTCGCGACAAGTCCGGGATCGCCGACGTCGAGACCCTGGATATCGATCTTTTGGCGCCTTTGGTTGCCGGTGAGCGCGCTAAATGGCTGTGGCGGGGGAAGCCGCGCAAGAGTGTCGCAGCGACGGCTACCCCCAGTGCTGCGGATGGCTACGCCGGCGGTCCTCCCACCGCGGACATGATGTTCACCACGGACGACCAGGGCGGGTATGTCTGGACCACTCGCAAGCGTCATTCGACGGAGGATTTCGCCGCGACGGAGCCGCGCCCATCGCGTGGCGGACAGGCCGAGACCACGCCCGCCGGTGCCGACGACAAGGATCAAAACCTGGGCAAAATGGTGCGCCGCGGCGTCAGTGGCAAGGTCTCGGACGCGCGGATTGGATTCGGGCGATTCAAGGATGCGGTGGGGATCCCGGGGCTTCGATCGCATCTCCAGCGACAGAAGGATGGACCAGAAATGGTCGACGCGGCGTACATGCCTTCCATCGACAGTGACAGCGAGATGCCAAAAAACGACGGGAACCAGACGGAGCCGGAAAGCGTGCACGAGGAGTCCCCACCCGCTACTGATGCCGGTCCAACCGAAGACACGCAGGGTGACTCGTCCTCCGACCCCAAATCAAACCCACCACCCGCCATCACGGTTGAGCCGGCGGCGTCCACCGACGAGCCTGCCGAGACATCGCATAAACCGTCCCTTCCGCGCTCCGACGAGGAGTACCAGGACCTGGAGCGCTTCAAGACGCAGTCGAGCGATGCGTCGGCGGCCGACCGCGAACAGGCCTCGGTGCTGGGCATGCTGTCGTTGCGGCGGCCGCAGAGCTGCGTGGAGCTGGCTCCAGGCGACCCGATGGAACAAATGAACAACTACTGGCCGCGCCATCTCTCCTTCAGCACAGTCGAAGAGGTAGTCCTGGGATGGGAGGACCTCCGGGACACCGGCGAGCAAGATGACAGGGAGCCGCTTGGAGACGCCGGAGCGCCCGGAGATGCCATCGTCCGGGAGAATTTGCTGGCGACGGACGCTCGGATCTTCAGCGCGCAGATCCAGGAGCTGAGCGAGCGAACGGTACCGTGGGTGGAGCGACAGGTGGGTTCGGTGGACGACTTGAACCGCGTTCTCTACGAGTCCCATGAGAAGGTGAACTCCGCCTATCTGGAGCGGCTGAACCAGTACCAGGAGATCCGCGACCAGTCGAGCGACCTGTTGACGGAGGAGCATTCCTCGCTGACGGACCACATGCGACGGGTGGAGCTGATTGGTGCGAAACTGGACTACGAGCTGCATGTGCTGGGGTCGAAGGTCGAAGATGTCGAGACAGGCCTAGGCGAATTCGAACGCCATGTCGACGACATCGAAGCCCGGATCAAGACACTGATCCGGGGCGACGAGGCGAAGCAGAATGACTCTTGGCTGGGCTGGTTGGGGCGCTGGGCGGGATTTTCTACGCCGTAATGGGATTTCGAGTGAAGGAGCTTTGTATATATCCGAATCTAGTGTACATAATGAATAGATGACCCTAATGCCCGTCTCAGCCCGAAAGAAGAATCCATTGATGCATGCATGATATTTCCCATCCTAAACAAAGCCGAAGCAAAAAGGTAACCATTTTACATGCCGAGGCCCATGCCGCCCTGCTTCTGGGCCGCCTCACCCTGCATCTTCTCGCTGACCTTGATGTTGACGTCGAAGAACTTGGACACGCAGCGGTCGAGGCAGACGGATTCGCCCTTGTTCAGGTCGGCTTCGCGGTAGTCGGCGGGGATGCATTTCTTGGTGCAGGATTCGGTGAGGCTGCGCCGTTAGTGTGATTCAGAGGATGAGGACTGTAATTCATGCGCTCACCGGTTGAACATATCGGAGATCATCTCAACTTCTGTCTCGGCGGCAGCAATCTTCTCTGCCGAGGACATCTTTGGGGGACCGCCGAAGAGGAAAGACATGATGTGTCTGCGTATGTCAGAGTGTCCGTTTTTCGTTTCTGTATCGAGATAGGAGCTTACTCTTAAATTGGTGATAGAGGGAAGAAGAGGGTATAGCAGTAGTATAGGTAGTAGTGGTGAGGCGACGGTGATGATGATGAATCTGAAGTCGGCAGCTTTGCTCACCGCCCGGAGGCTCTCACCGCCCGCCAGGGTTTTTCTTCCTCTCCTCCACCCGACCTGCATTTTCTCTTCCACACAACTCCTTTCTCTTTCGTCCCGTTCAGATGCTCGCAATCCGCCCCCGGTGGGCTTCACAGCTCAGCGTGGGGAGACTTTCCTCCAGGTAAGCTACCCAGCCTTTCGATTCTCTCAGTACCTCCCCCCTTTCGCATGACGAGACATGCCCTTTTTTTCAGAACCGCTGCAGTTGAAGCTTGGATTCCAAGTAATGAACGCATCCGGAAGCAACATACTCTGATTGCCATTTCCTCTTCATGATCATCCTCGTATTGCATGGCGAGCTCAGGCTGACAGCTCTCGCAGCGCCGCTGGGTCCATCCCCTGTATAAGACACACGTTCCCTAGACATCTGATTTCCCGCTCTCTCCCTTCTATCCTCCCTCCCCCGTCCCGCAGTAGCAGCAATGCCGCGTCTCCCGAACGAGCCTTCAAAGACCGGCTCGAAGAGATCCACAAAGCCTGTGCGGACCCATACCCGCGTCTTCCGACAGACTCCCGCACGATGAGCTGCGCGGACTTCCGCACGCGATATAACCACCTAGCCAATAATGAAACAGTAGAAGACGACTCAGTCGTCGTGCATGGTAGGTCCCGGCCAAGCACCGGCCCTACCTCGTTGCAGCCTTGTACTTAGATCCAGTAGGGAGGATACGTACCTATAGACTGGCCGGAAGCAAATTGATCTTCTTCGATCTCGTCCAAGACGGCCATAAACTCCAAGTCATGTGCAATCTGCGCCAGCTGGAGGGTGTCTCGTCGCCCGAGTTCAAACAGCTCTACCGGCTCCTGCGCCGCGGCGATGCATTCTGTAGGTTTCCGGCGGCCGCGCAGCCCCTGTATGATCCGTGACTGAATGTTGGCTTTTTCCCTTAGCTGTAACCGGTAGACCGCACCGTACGGGTCGGGGAGAGCTCACCGTCGTCGCCACTGAGCTCCCTCGGCTGCTGTCGCCGTGTCTGCATGACGTCCCGCTGGACGCGACGGCGCATGAGAACTCGCCGTACCCGCGGCATGTTCAGTTCCTGGCCGATCAGACCACGGCCGATATCATCCGAGCCCGGTCCGCCATCATCCAGTATCTACGACAGTTCTTTCTCGACCGGTCATTCATGGAGGTCAACACCCCGATTGTGGCGTCGATTGCCGGCGGTGCCATTGCGCGGCCGTTCTATACCGCAGCCACAGAGTTCCCTGAGCGCCAGCTGTCGCTGCGAATTGCGCCGGAGCTGTGGTTGAAGCGGCTGGTCGTGGGAGGCTTCGACCGCGTGTTTGAGATCGGGCCGTCATTCCGCAATGAAGGTAAGACATCGGATTAGAGCAGTCATCGCAGCGACGCAACTGACATGCGCAGGCCTCGACAAAACCCACAACCCCGAGTTCACGACCTGCGAGTTTTACCACGCCTACGCCAACCTGGAGGACCTCATGTCCATCACCGAGAGCCTCCTCTCCGGCATGGCAGCGCACCTTCGCCAGCTCAACACAAACGGCACCCTCCACCCTCCCGACGTCGACTTCACCGCGCCGTTCCGACGCATCGACTTCATCCCCGGCATTGAAGCCAAGATCAACCGCAAACTCCCTGACCTCACCGCTCCCGACGCCCTCCCCCAGATCAAACAGCTCTTCGCCGATCTGGCCCTCGAACTCCCCGCCAACCCGACCCTCCCGCGTCTCCTCGACGAGCTCTGTAGCACGTACGTCGAGCCGGACTGCATCCACCCGACCTTCATCATCAACCCGCCCGAGTGCCTCTCCCCGCTGTCGAAGTCCTTCACGCACCCGACAACGGGCCAGCGCGTCGCCGCGCGCGGCGAGCTCTTCATCGAGGGCCGCGAGATCGTCAACACCTACGAGGAGGAGAACTCGCCGTTCGAGCAGCGGCGCAAGTTCGAGGACCAGGTGCGGTACAGCAAGGAAGCGAACGAGACGGAGGAGATTGACGAGAGCTACCTCGAGGCGCTGGAATGGGGCTTGCCCTCGACGGGCGGCTGGGGCTGCGGCATTGACCGCTTATGTATGCTGTTTACGGGGGCGAAGCGCATCGGTGACGTGTTGCCGTTTGGGAATCTGCGCGCCGTTACCCGGCGGTAGCTATTAATACCTGGTAGTTTGTACGATAGTCTGTACGATAGTGATACCATTGTTGCATTGATTAAGATAACCGTGGATAACCGTATCGGAACGGCCCGATAGGCGGGGAACCTGATATGATATCAACTGATATTAACCTCTTTCTCCTCTTTCACTCTTCTTCCTTCGCAAACAAGCACAATGGGTCTGGACGACGTCGCGCGAGTCAAACCGGTGACCGTGAGCCTGCAGGAGCTCATCGACGGTGCGTAGCGTCCCTTCAACGTGTTCAGTGTCCACAGGACTAACAGCTATGGCTATGGCAGGCACTGTCTCCTTCGAAACCCTCACCGCAGCCTTCGGCCCCTCCTCCCTCGGGATCATCGTAGTCAAAGACCTCGATCCCAAATTTCAATCTCTGCGCGCACAGGTCCTCTCCAACGCCTCATATCTCGCCGCTCTCCCGCCAGACGAGCTAGGTACGTCCCCGCCACTATCAACTTATCAACCCCAACCCTAACCCAAATCTCAGAATCCCTCTCCGCCCCACAAGCAAAATACCTCGTCGGCTGGTCCTGCGGCAAAGAAACCCTCCGCTCAGGCCACTTCGACACCCTCAAGGGCTCCTACTACGTCAACTGCGCCTTCTACCACGACGCCACGCTGCACGGCGCCCCGGCCGCCGATTTCCCCGATCTTGCCGAGTACACCGCGCCCAACGTCTGGCCCTCGCAGCAGCGTCTGCCCACCTTCCGCGACAGTCTGCAGGAGCTCTGCACGCTGATCATCGATACGGCGGCGCTGGTCGCCCGCGCGTGTGACCGCTACGCTGTTGCGAATGTGCCAGGCTATGCGGAGGGGTATCTGGAGCGCGTGGTGAGGGGGAGTCTCACGACTAAGGCGCGGTTGTTGCATTATTTTCCTGCGGACGGGGGTGCGGAAGGGGATGAGGAGGGCGACGATGACGACTGGTGCGCAACGCACCTCGACCACGGCTGTCTGACCGGCCTAACCTCTGCCATGTTTGTCGACGAGGCAGCGCACCCTCCCGCGGCCGGAGACCCCTCTGCGCCGCTGTCGGAGCTGCCGCACTCGCCGGACCCGCGCGCGGGCTTGTATATCCGCTCGCGCACTGGTCAGGTCGTCAAGGTGGATATTCCGCGCGACGGGCTGGCGTTCCAGACGGGCGAGGCGCTGCAGCTGATTACGCGTGGGCGGTTCCGCGCCGTGCCACATTTTGTTAAGGGGGCGAGGGCGGCGGCGGCGACAGGGCGTATTGCGAGGAATACGCTGGCGGTGTTTACGCAGCCGAATCTGGGGGAGGAGGTCGAGCCGGGGAAGTCGTTTGGGCAGTTTGCGAGGGAGGTGGTTGCGAGGACTTATTAGGCTGTCTTTCGGGTGGATGTTACGTGTGAAATGTGCATGGGTATCCATTATGCTGTGCTAGTAAAAATAACAAGATCGTCAATAGTGTCCCCCTTTGCTGTCCGGTTCCTCCGGAGTGTAGTCGCCTTCCTCGGTCTCTTCGGTTCCTCCGCGGAGCTGGTCGATGCGCGCGACGTACCCCTCCTCGTCGGTCTCGGACGAGGACGAGTCGTTTTCCCCCGACGGCCCTTCTTCGGAGCTCACGGGGTTGCTGGCATCGGGTCCGCCTAGCCCCGTGCTGACGAGCTTGCTAATCTTGCCGACAGCGCTGAAGCCCGAGCGCGCCTTGGACGGCCGCCCGATCTCGCCGCGGATCTTTGCGGCGCGCACGTCGGCCGCATTGGCGGTGCCGTCGATGACGCGCAGGTTGGCCCGCCACATCTTCACGTCGCGCGTCTCGCTGTAGTGGCCGACGTCCTCGCCGTTGAGCGTGTCGATGGCTAGCGTCTGCGTGCGGAAGTCGCCCCAGAACCAGTCCTTGCCATCGGCGATGCGCGCGTCCGCCTGCCGCGAGTATGCCCGCCCCTTCAGCACGCCCACCAGGTCCAGCCCGAGATGACGCGATCCGAAGAGCAGCTGCATGGCCTCCGGCTCGTAGCATCGGCCCACCACCATGTCCTGCGACACCTCCACCGTCCGCCCCGACCACATGCGATACCAGTCACCGTACCCGCTCATCCCGATCGACTGGAACACGTCGACGACTTCGTCTGCGCCGAGTGGATCGGGCAGGCCTGCCCCGGTGCCCAGGGCCTGTCGCGCGCGCTTGTAGTTGTTTGTGTAGATCTTTCCTGCGATGCGCACGCGGTACTGTTCCGCCAGCTGCGCGGTCTTGGGGTCGTCATTGCAACGCACCAGCTCCAGCCGGATCTCGTCGATGACCATCACGTCCATCACTGCGCAGTACGACCGCTCCTCTGGATACTCGAAGTTGGGCTTGAGTCTCACGGCGTCCCCGACGAGGAGGAGCTCGGCGCCGATGAAGATGCCGCGGCAGTGAATGGACGCGTTGGGCCATTTGCCCACAAAGCGGTGCTTCCCGAGCAGACTGAACGACGACAGCACGGTTAGGGCGTATTCGATGGACGGGTGGAGGTCGGCGCGCGCGACGCCCTGCAGGAAGTATTCGTACGCGGTGAATGGCTTGATGCATTTGAGATACAGGTAGTGGTAGTGCAGCGAGTAGCTCTTGTCCGCGGCGTTGGGGTCGGGCAGCGTCTCGACGCGGAACCCGGAGTAGTTGACGGGGGCGGCTTTAGGTGCCGTGTCAACGATATCCTGCAGCACCGTCTCTTCAACGGGTATCTGCCCGACCACACCGGCGCGCCACTCCGGGCGTCCGAGCCATTGGTTCTGCGTGGGATTGAAGATCTCCACGGCGCTGCGTTCGGCGTTCCAGAGAAGTTCGCCGTCAAACGGTAGCGTGTAGAGCACGATTTCGCCCGCCCGCGGGATGAACGCTGGCTGCAAGCCCGTCCGCTCGAGCGTCTCCTCGAGCCCCGAGCGCTCTGCGCGCCAGTCCATGCTGTCCGGTTCGCTGATGGGCTCGTCTAGCGTCCCGCGTGCTTTGAGCTTGAGTGTCGTCATTTTGAAGACGTCCGGCGTGCCCTCGCTGTCATTGATGACGCGTGCCGCGGAGGTCGCCCCGGCCGGTCGTCCCGGGGGGCGTCCTGGCCGTCGACCGACGGGTCGGGCGACGTTCTGGGTGGGTGGTCGGCCAACTGGTCTCCCCATGGACGGTCTGCCTGGTGGCCGTCCGATGCGCTTGACCGGGATGCCGTCTGGGGTTGTCAGTACATGTGGTTTAGGACATTCACGGGGGGTGTGAACCTTTGGGTAGTTTTGCAAGTTTGGGACAGTGGACGCAGGTACAGGGTTCGGTGGCCCCAGTCATTAAATAGTAGAAGTGTGGGAAAAATTGCCTGGTGGAGTGGAAGTATTGGCCGATGGGGTGGCCCCAGACAAATCTATCTCGCTGTAGATGTATTAGATGGGACCATGGTTGAGGATATGTCTGGGCTTACAATCTCGTGGTTTGTCCCACGGGGTCTGTCGATTAGAACATATCCTTCTGGTAGAGTGTCGATCATGTAGCGTTTTCCTTGGGGAACATGTTAGATGGGATACGATAGGTGGAGCAAGGTCCTCAAAGAGACAAGTCCAGCAATCGTGCGAGTACAATGAGCCTGGCCAGTTTAAGAATCCCGCGGCAATATAAAGAACATACCTGGTTCGTACGCCCCCGTCTTCTGCAGCCAATATTCGGCAAGTTTCGTGCGGTAGAAATGATCATCGGGTCTCCCATACTTTTCGCCCCTCGGCCAGGTGCTTGGGTCTCCATCGCTGAAGGAACGATTGATCGGGAGGACGATCACGTCCTCGTCTTCCTCTGGCGACGGGGACGCCTGTGGGAGAGACATGATTCGCCCGAGGGGGCGATCCGGGGTAGGTGATTGATGTACGGGGACTCTAGGATCGGATTGAGACTATCCTGTACGGCTGGGTGTGCAGATCATCATCCTGGAGAGAGCGAATACAGAGATCTCCGAGGTGGTGAGGATGGTAGTGATTGAGAGGTGAATGAATTTGGAGCTTCTTTTGGAGCTCCTCGTGTATTTACTCTCGGCTTAGTCAGCTTCTCGCTGCCCGCCGTAGGATGACGCTTGTTTTCCTCGTTCTTCTCGGATCACTGTGTATTGGGGGGGGAAAGAGATAATGTATGTATATTGGAAAATCTAGTTACTTTCATCTCACTTACCTTATCCCAACTCATGTTGGCTCAAGTGGCGATTGGAGGATGGACAGGCAGATGTGTCCAGTGGCACCCTGATGGCAAGTATATATCTTCGGGTATGTATCATCAAGTACTATCAGTGTAACCCGGAAAACACTACAATTGGAAAACCAACTTGAAGAGTTGACCCGGCTTTATCCATACCCCGTTTAATAACTTGCAAGATATAACTTGGTAGATAGCCAGAGGATTTCCTAGCTTTGGGACGAAGACAGTCTTTGTTGATAGAGCCAAAAAGAGCCCGACTCTTCAACAAGTCCGGTGTGGTGTAATGGCTAACATCGCTGTCTCTCACACAGCAGCTCGGGGTTCGATTCCCCGCACCGGAATTATCTTTTTGTCTTTTGCCACTGCTTTTTTTGTCCAGGTGATAATAGGTTCACATTCTTTACACACATAGCATAAATATCCTCTTCCACTTACTTGTGTACCCCCCAAATTCATTTATACCCCGTTCTAACTCTCCACAGTCAGACAGACAGAGACAGTGGAGACAGCCTACAGGATATGAAGCCGAGCTGTAGAGTAGCACGTGTATTCCGAATGAATAACATAGTGAGAATCAACTTAAATATCCCAGCTGTAGTAGATACCGAGTTCTATTCCCATGGACATGCCTATTTACCCATACAAAGCATAGATACACATACATTCCGCAGCACCCACCACCAAGGGAATGAATGCCCCAATACACGAACCAAATAAGTTACCAGGAAGCGTCCCAAACGTGTACAAACCCAAGAGATCCTTGGCAGCTGAATGGTCCTATAGGGGCAATATAGACACAAAGACTAGCTACATATAGTAGAGCGACATGTCAATCTCTTATACGCTTATAGTACCTTACTGAGACCCTACCAAGCAGGCGAAAAGATGATGGATTCCACTAGCACAAACAGCGAAAGCACTACTTATGAAGAACAACGGAAAGAGATTCGAGGATACAGTAGGAGATAGCCCATGCATCCATATCCCGCTCAAACCCCTTTGTCTATCTACTTCACTCTCCCCTATGATCATTCCAGCACCAGCTATCCATAGCCCATCTTATCTATCGCACCTGAGTGCGTTTAAGTTCCCATACAAGACACCAGCTAGTGCGACATGCGGTACTGCCCAGCACCTCTACTCCTACTTAGCTCATGCACAAGTTGCAACACATCGGTCTTTTCTCTACAATCAATGATGCTAACTTCTAAGTCCTGTCTTCGACCCTAGGCTACAGAACATAAATTATCTTAAGCTTTGCTGCAGGAAACGGAAGATGGGGGTTAGTCATTCTATCAAGTCATTGCGGAGATTCTGGTCATATGCAAATATTACTTTTGCTTATGTTGTCAAAATTGGGCGGGCATTTCACCACATCCGATGTGGTGTAATGGCTAACATCGCTGTCTCTCACACAGCAGCTCGGGGTTCGATTCCCCGCATCGGAAGCATTTTTTTTCCCTACTCCTTTACGGTTTCCATATGACCAGACCAAGCAGAATACACAGCCCGAGCAAACAGAGTCAAAAAACTCTGTGTGCAGTGCGCTACCTCAAGCATGTCTGGCAGTATCCAATGCGCCGCCGATTAGTCTATCTCCACCACAAAGATACTAAAATACAAGCACTCCATCACAGTTCAGCCCGTGTGTTGTCTCATGCTATACATTCCAAAGTTCTATCATGTATCCGAAGAGTGATGGGAGGACAATCGAGTGGTGAGTCGGCTGCCGTATAGAGAAACGCTGCATTATCATGCGGAAAGAAACACGCTGTTGGGATCGGAGCCCACACAGCTATGACTGCACTTCAGCGATGCGTCCACAACAATGCTGGTTAACCAGTGGCTTGAAAACTGACTGCACGAGCACCTTCAAGAGCGCATAGTGGTTGTCACAGTCAACGTGCATCGTCATCCATGGGCACTGCGCCTTCCACCCAGCAGTGTGAGGTAGAGGACGCAGCTTCTACCGCAAACTGGATGGCCTGCACGTGCGTAATATTAGAGCGGCCTTTGAGTCTCACAACTCGCTGCAGATTGAGAACCTGACTATGCAGCCGCTGGAGAAGGAGGTGCTGTCGTCGTTGAGCAACTGAATACGCTGATATTCTACGGGGATATGTAATACTATGACTGCAACATGAACCTAATAACACAGAAGAATGAATGATGTTTGACTTGATGCATCGTCCGGTTCCCCACCAGAAGATCAACATATTTCATCTCTATAACGTAACAAGCAGGATAGATGAGTCTTAGTATGTCGGCATCAAAGCCAAGTCTAAAAGTACTGCGAGCGATATACTAGAGCCCTAAATCGGCTTCTGTAATTGAACTAACATTTCCGGCTGCCTAAAGACGCTATGCAATCCTAAATATCATCACCTCGAAGCTAGTCTATCAAGCTACTCACGTTTCGACAGGGGCGGCCTCCTCAACTTCCTCCACATATGGCGGGGGTGCCAACTCCCCATCCTCCACCCACACCTTGTTGAGCTCATTCTCAATCTCCTCGCGACGTTTCTTCCAGTCCTCGACCTTGTCAAGCCGCTTCCGCAGTTCCTGCAGCTCCTTCTCGACCCCAAGCTTCTCCTTCTCCGTGCCAATGCGCTCAAACTCCCACTGGTCCCCGTTCGGACCAAGACCGAGCGTAAGGCTATAGGTATGGTACTTCTTCAGCGACGCGCGGGTGGAGATGGTGATCAGGGTGATGCCCCGCGCCTTAGCCCGCTCGTAGAGCAGGCCCTCCACATCCGCTGAGACGGCCGAGGTGCCCTCATCGAGGAAGGCATAGTGCGGCTCGTGGTAGTAGATTCTGGCGAGGGCCATGCGCTGCTTCTCTCCGCCGCTCAGCACGTCCTTCCACTCCTTGCGCGCGTCCCAGCCGCCCTCGCGGGTGGGCAGATAGCCCAGGTGCGCGTCGTCGAGGATCTTCTGCAGCATGGCGTCGGATGTGCCGGCCTCGCGCATGTCAATCTCCGTGTGTGGGTAGATGACCTGGTCGCGGAGCGTGCCGACGCTGAGGTAGGGACGCTGCGGGAGGAACATGATCCCGTCCACGCCGAAGCCGCGCGGGTGACTGACTAAACCCCGGTACACAGGCCACAGGCCGGCGACGATGCGGGCGATGGCGGACTTGCCGACGCCGTTGGGGCCGGTGATGAGGAGGTGGTCACCGGAGTGGACGATGAAGGACAGGGATTCGAGGAGCTCGTCGCCGCCGAGAGGGTACAGGGAGGGCGCGACGATGGGGACGGATTCAAGGCGAACTCCGTCGAAGCCGTTGTGAATGGTGCCTTGGACATCGGCGAGGGAGTATAGTTCAGCAGGGGCGCCGCGGGGCGGGTAGTATGCGTTGGCGTGGACGCGGTGCAGCGTCGAGATGAGAGTGTACACGCGCGAGGTGTAGCCGGCGAGTTCGGAAATGTCCTTGATGCTGTACATCATCCGGCCGCCGGCGTCGGCCAGCGACAGCATCAGGCGCTTGTTGGTGATGAATTCCTTCATGCGGCCTCGTTCCCGTCCGATCTCCTCGGGCGTGTCGGCCAGCTCCATCGCTCCGCCTAAGCCGCCCCAGGCGGGCAGGAAGACGGGGAGCGAGGTGATCAGGTAGCCAAAGGCCGACCAGGCGTACTTGAGGATGACGTCCTCGAGCATGTTGTAGCGGATCTTGAGACTGTAGATGCCCTCCATCCAGCGTTGGAGATCCTTGAAACTTCTCGTGAGGAAGACGCGCTCGATATCCGCACCACCGTAGAACGAGATCTCCTCGGCGTTGGCAAGTAACCGGGAGTGTAGGCCCCGGAAGTCTCCCTCTTTCTTGCCCTCGACAGCTTTGAGCTTTCCAAAAGGCGGGGACAGCTTCCGCAGGACGATGGCGGTGCTAAAGTATCCGGTCAAAATCCCACTGAGGGCTAAGGGTCCGAGAGAGCGGTAAAGTTGATAGTTGAAGACGAACAGGTCCACCAGGGGCTTGCCCATGGAGGAGTAGAGGGCGGCCGCCGCGGAGCAGAAGAGCGTGAGGTCTTGGGTGATGAACTGGTCGGCGCCTTGGCCGATCCCGCCGTCGAGGTTCATTAATTTGTAGTAATTGCTGTCACCCGTCAGGTACAGATCATGGATGTATCGTGTGAGTCGCGTCCGGAAGGCAATCGACACTTTGGACTGGAGGAACTTGATCATGGCGTTGGTGTACGATGCCAGCGTACCGATGCCACACCATTTCAGGATGCCCCAGGAGAAGGCGCGGCCCTTCCCGGCAACAAGATCTCGGACGATCTCGCCGTCCAATCTCGCAATCAGGAGGGACAGGTATGTGCGCAACAGCAAGAACACACCGTGACCCATCAGGAGGCCGGTTTCCTTGCTACTCCATCGGGGGACCATGATGCTCCAGAGACTTAGGAACTGGTGCAGGAACGCGAGGTTCAGGCCTGGTTTTGTCGTCGGCGGAGGGATCTGGTTCGCGGCTTCACCGTTTCCATCGCGGGCGGAGGCCGGAGGGTTGAGGAACAGCCTCCGATGGGCATCAAACGTAGTCGGTTTGGTTCCGTAGATGGTGACCTTCGAGGTCAGGTTGTCCTTGTAGGGGACATAGATGGTGCGGGAGCCATCCTTCCCGCGGATGCCCGAATTCCGGCGTAGTAAGCGTTTTCCGCGCGCTCGCTCCTTGGATCTCTCTCGCAGCCAGGAGTATCCCCCATAACCGGACCCTACGATGGACAGTAACAGGGCAAGAGTGGCGATCAGCTTGGTGACTTTTGAGGTCCGCTTGACGCGGGAGCGGAGGAGGTTGACGTAGTTGTTGTAGAGGGCAATGAGGGGATCCTCTCGGGGTCGCAGGGTGGACTGGGCTGCCATGATGGTTTCTCTTGTTCGATTCGGTTCAGTTTGGATGGTTGGATTAGTCGGAAACTGCCTTTGGCAGCTACACCCTTAGGTTGAGGGCGCCGAGGGCCATCAGGACGCCTTGAAGGGGGCGTGGACGGGGCGTGAATGAGGATATACGAAGTAGACAGTATGAGATCGGTATGGGGGAGAGAGAGAGAGAGAGATGTTGAAGTGGAGGTCCGGGGATCGACTGAGAGAGACGTCACATTATGGAATGGATGGATTGTTGCATGTGAACCTCGGGCCCCCAAACATCCGGGGGACAACTCACGTGGGGAACTCATGACGTTTGTTTTCTTCTGTATCTTCCCCAGATCTTTCTTCTGCCCTACTATTTATCGTACGAAAGATTTATTTTGCGTACCCTGACCTCCTTTTCTCAGTCAGGTGCCACTGCGATACAATCTTCCACCGCTTCTGCAGTGGTTTCCACTACAGAGGATTGGCATCTCAGCCAAGCGGCAACGTGACACCACAGGTAGACAGAAGCACTGCGGACAGAATCCTCCAAGCAAAGCATGGTCAACTCTCTCCAGTCCATGAACTCTGCAGATATCGGCCATGCAGCTCATGCTGGATCTGCGCGGAACGGGAGGTAAATCCTACCTAGCGGATTGCTGTATCACCACCATCCAAGAGCGACCCTCTCCAGACGGCTGCACGGGCCTGCGCCGACCTGCAGTTTGATTCGTGGCTGACGATGATCCACACCTCGCATATTACTATTGTTCTCCAGCACACCTGAACCCGATGGACGATGGGGGACCAGCCCCGACTAGTGGTCTTGGTGGCATGGATCACGACCGGGTATTGGATGCCGGGCGGTTAAAGTAGACCAAAGGGGGACTTGGAGGAGAGACCGAAAATAGGAGGGAGCATTCTAAGGGGTATCTGTCTTCTGTGCTACGGAGACCTACAGAACTTGGAGTGAGACTTGGAGTAGTAGAGGAAGAGAGCCAGAATTATCTTCATCGTAATAATCTGCAGATGTTAGGTAGGTACCTCGTTCGTAGTGGGAAACGCACCTCTTTTCATGTACCTACCTACCTTATCCCTCGATCTCCCTGGAACCACGTGACATGCGCCTCCTCTTCCCTCCAGCGATCAACACGATTTCCCTCTTTCTCTCCTCCAACTCCACCGGTCCCCTCTGCTCTTGGATCTCTGTCGCTTGGTTTGTTTTCGAACGACCTTGACCAGGCCTTTCCTTGAATTCTCTTCTGCCTTCCGAGGACGACCCGTAGTGCTGCGCACTAGCCTCGATCCAGGCGGTGGTCCGGGACCCTAAAGCTAAGCAACCCTCCCCCCGACAGTTCATTTCCAGGCGCCCTTCATCCCAGGAGGTGACTCTCGCCCATCTCACTCCCCCCTCTCTCCTCTCGGCGGCTCCCTGGTGATCAACTCCGATCCATCATTCAATCTCCGTTCAATTCCCATTTATTCTCCTCGTCTTTCGCGTCCATCGGCTGTCTGGTCCTCCTTCCTCTGCGACGCTCGCTACGACGCTACCCTCAATGCTCGGAGGGAGCTCCGAGACAGATCCCTCTCCCGCGACTTCCACCATCCCCACAGGAGAAGCGTCCATGCCTGTCGCGACGAGTCATCTCGACTCGAGTATGTTCTGTTTCGCTTCTTCTCGATCAAGATGGCCACTAACATCGCCTAGATCCGGGATCATCGCCGCAGGACCATGTCGCCCCGACCGATGCCTCGCCCCCGTCCAAGCAAATAGAATCCTCCGAGGCCTCGCAACTTCCTCAGGATGCGTCGACCACCGCCAACCGCGCCGATCGGCTGCACGTCCCTTCGCGGACGTCCCTGAGAGCCGCCCAGCAGACCAACCCGGAAAACGCCCCCGATGCGACCAACAATGATTCCGAAAAGACCCTCCGGAGCACGAGACGAAGTATTCTGAAGGGCGGGAGGGATAGGAGCAAAGCCAGCAGTATGAGGTCCCGACGGCAGCAGCAAGAGTCAGCAAGTGTGGAGGAGCCTAAAACCACCAGTCCGGACCTGCGTGACGCGACCGGTTCGGAGAAGAAGGGCAAGGCGTCTTATCGCTTCTTTGCCTTCTTGAGTTGCTGCTCGTCCTCCGACGTCGACCCCGAAGATACGGCCATTCCCGCTAAACGCACCGCCGCCCGGTCGTCCGCACCCAACACCCAGCCAACTCCCGAGAAGGCGGATGTCCACGCCGGGGATTCCAGTACCGCAGACTCGAAGGATCATCCCAATGTTGACGAGAAGGCCAACGCGACGATCATTCCGGATCAATCGCAGCTGCAGAAAGGCGAGGAGAGTGCCGCGGGTCATCTGGGGGCCAACACCCAACTGGACGGCCCCGCGTCGACTCCCGTTCAGCCGGACGAGGTCCCCCCCACGTCTGCCCAGAAGGACACGAGCGATCTCCCCGAGCGAAAAGGGCCACCGAGTGAGCCAGAACCCCAAGTGACGTCGGAGAAGTCCGAGGCTCTCGCTCAGACACCTGCCGACCAAGCCACGGTCCCGTTGGATGCCGCCCCTGAGCCGTCTCCCGAGACAAATGGCGACAATGTGCCTGCGGTAGCGGAGACGACACCCAAGGACGAGTTGAAGTACTCTACTCACGATGAAGAGGCGAACAAGGTGCCGACCAGCTTGCCTCCTCCACCCCCCGCTCCCGGAAAAGAACTCCAGACGGGGCAGCCAGAAAGACAACAACAGTGGCTCTTGCCGCCACCCCTTCCTCATCTGCGAAACCGGAAATGCCTGGTGCTTGACCTGGACGAGACTCTCGTGCACAGTAGCTTCAAGGTGAGCTTAATTGTCGTATTGAGTATTGCGAGACCACCAGACTGACTTTGGCTACTTAGGTGCTGGAGCGCGCGGACTTCACGATTCCGGTGGAAATCGAAGGCCAGTACCACAACATCTACGTCATCAAACGACCGGGTGTCGACCAATTTATGAAGCGCGTGGGCGAACTGTATGAAGTGGTGGTGTTTACGGCATCTGTCTCCAAAGTAAGTCTTTCAGCAGTGGTGCATCGGAACTGGTGATTGACATGATATCAGTACGGTGATCCCCTATTGGACCAACTAGACATCCATAATGTAGTCCATCACCGGTTATTCCGGGATAGTTGTTACAATCACCAAGGCAACTACGTCAAGGTCAGTTCAAAAGTTCCGCATGAAGAATTCGGCGAGCTGTCTGCTAAGCATGATCCAGGACCTGTCCCAAGTCGGCCGCGACCTTCGCGACACCATCATCATTGATAATTCCCCCACGTCTTATATATTCCATCCTCAACATGCGATACCCATCAGCAGCTGGTTCTCTGACGCCCATGATAACGAGCTTCTCGACCTGATTCCTGTCCTTGAAGACCTTGCTGGTACACAAGTGAAAGACGTTAGTCTGGTTCTTGACATTGCATTGTAATGTCTGTACTCTAGCCGTCTGGAATTTTGCAGCGTGCTTGATTTGCTTTTGCCTGGATATCCCAGGTCCTAAAAGATACCGCTCGACCGTTTCTTTCTTCGTCTGCACACAGGAGCTTACGGGTACTCCCTTCCGGGAACACTCTGAGTCCCAGGTGTCTACCCTGTGTGCATTCAATTCTTGATCTTACCCTTCCTCCCTTGCCTTTGTCCTTTTGCCCGTGCTCCTAGTGAGCGAATACCTTTTGTCTCTTTTCCATGTCTGTCTCGATTATCCCCTCGAAATCTCTTTTTGCATTCTGCAGGCGTCTGTTGGCCATCAGCTGAAAATGTTGCTGATCTCATGTACACGCACTCTGATTTACACACTCTCTTCTATATTTCATCTGTTTGTCCCTCCATCTGTCTGTTGACCCACTGCCCTGTAAGGCTTGACCGTGTTTCTTTTCTATTCTTTGATATCGCGTTTGATCCCCCGACCCAGCGAGTTTCATTTCCGTCCATCTGGCAGCCATGATTGTTTTGGAGACTAGCGATGGCATCGTCATATAGGTCCTCGTGAGCATGGCACTGTTGTGCCTGTGATGGTTCTCATCGGCCTTGAATATATGTATCATTGGCTACTGTCTACTACGGGTTTCTCGACGAGCGTAATATTTTAGATGTGTATGTATACTAGTAGCTGGGTTACGGGTAGGAGTCGGCACATCGATGACGGAAGACAAGTGCGGAACGGACCACCCGATCGATGTCATCCAAGCATTATTTTCTCTCCCATCCACATCCAACATTCAACGTTCTACACCGAGCGACTCTCCAATCCACACACCACTCGTCATCTAAAATACCACCACGAACACAACCTCATTACCTCTCCTTCGTCCCTGATCCCGCGATCGACCCCGCACTGCCACCCACCATGAAAGACAGCAAAGGATGGGACGGGAAGCTCCGCGTCGAACCACGAGCGACCATCACGAATCCCGAGGCGCTCGAGGACCCGGAATACTCGGATTCGGATGCGCCGCCGGTCGAAGAGATCCAGGCCGATGAGGGTCTGTCTGTCGATTCCTTCCCGAGGCGCTTAGACACGACGCGATGCTGATCTTGTTTCGTCTCGACCTTAGATCTCCTGGAAGAAGAAGACGAGAACACAGAGGTACCGACGTGGCAGTTTGCAAGGATGAAGACCTTGTCGCTAAGGGATACACTAGGATATCGATCTCCCGCATTTTCGCATCAGTTCCATTCCCGCGTTGCGGCTGGAGCGGTTTCCCAAGTTGCAGGTGTGTGTCCGGACTGGAGACGGTGGGATTTTGTCGCTGGGTGAGGCGAGCTGACGACGGACAGCGTTTGTGTCTGCGACAGAACCAGATCACGCGCATTGACTTCCCGGACAGCGTCGCCGCGACGCTGACGGAGCTCGATCTCTACGACAACCTCATCTCGCATATCAAGGGGCTGGACGAGTTCCGAAACCTGACCAGTCTGGACCTGAGCTTCAACAAGATTAAGCATATCAAGAACGTGGCGCATTTGGTCAAGCTGACCGATCTGTACTTTGTGCAGAACAAGATCTCGAAGATTGAGGGCTTGGAGGGGCTGAGTGCGCTGCGGAATTTGGAGCTCGGGGCGAATAGAATTCGCGTGCGTGCCCCGTCGAATTAAGGGTCCCATTGGATTGGGGTGAAGTGCTGTGCTGACAGACCTGTGCAGGAGATTGAGAATCTGGATACGCTGACGTCCTTGGAGGAGCTCTGGCTGGGGAAGAATAAGATCACGGAGTTGAAGGTGTGTTTACTGACTCTGATTTGATCCGACCTGACTGGCGCTGACGTATGTGTAGAACCTCGATGCGCTGCAGAACCTCCGCATTCTCTCCATCCAGTCCAACCGACTCACCAGTCTGAACGGCATCTCGTCCCTCCGCAACCTCGAAGAACTCTACCTCTCACATAACCTCATCAGCGACCTGAGCGGACTTGAATCGAACACGTCGCTGCGCGTGCTCGACTTTTCCAACAACCAGGTCTCGAAGCTGGAGCACCTGGGCACGCTGACGAACCTGGAGGAGCTGTGGGCGTCGAACAACCAGCTCTCGAGCTTTGACGAGGTCGAGCGCGAGCTGAAGGACAAGAAGGAGCTGAAGACGGTGTACTTTGAGGGCAACCCGCTGCAGACCAAGGGGCCGGCCGTGTACCGGAACAAGGTGCGGCTGGCGCTGCCGCAGATTATGCAGATCGATGCGAGTGAGTGTTCCCGTGTTGATGGAGAGGGTATTATGCTAATGGAGACAGCGTACGTGCGGGTTTAGTCGGTTATGATATACGAGATACGTGCATATAATGGCATAGGACATATTGATTCTCCTAGTAGAATAGTTGTAAGTGCTAGCCTTTGATGCTAGCATCCGAATGCCGGCGTAGGTCACACCGGTGTGACTGCTGGCTGTAGACCAGCGCTGTTCGCCGCGTTTCCGAGACTGCGACAGCCCAGCTCGTCTGGACTCTTGTCGCAGAACGGCACAGCTAGTCGAGAGCGAAGCTCAATCGACCTGACGCCGTCGGCCCGTCTGCCCGTCGTCTCGACAAGACAGTAGGCGTAGATATATAGACACTTATTCCAACAACCAGACTTCATCCATCCCGCTCCCTCGCCCGCATCCCCTCCAGATACAGCGCCTGCAAACTCCCCCCACCCAACCGTTCATTCTCCCTCCGCACACGCCGCTGCACCGCCTCCGACACACCCTCCTTCCTCGCCATCGACACATCCGCCAACGCCGCAACCGGCACTCCGCTCGCTGTTAGATCGCGAAACACATGGCTGTCCCGGTCGACGCGGAACGGTCCGTGGAACGGACTGCGCCGCATGGCCAAGTGGTGGTTATGTCTGGCTGGCTGGATATCGCAGACGAGATACCCGTCACTCTCGCTCTCGCTCTTGCTCTCGCTGTGGGTGTCGGCGTGTGACGAGGTCGAGGAGGAGGTAGAAGTGGGAGGGGAGGGCAGCGGAATGCGCAACGGCGACGCGGCGAGAGCGCGGTGCGCGGCGTCGGCGGACTCGTAGATGGCTATTGTGGCGCGCGTGCGTTTCGTCGAGGTGTTTGTTGGGTCGTACTGTCTCATTAGATCATGACTAGGAAGGAACGCGGGAAGAATGAGGGAGGAGGGGCGTACTTTGAGATTGCGAAAGGTGACGACTTCGCCGAAGCGCTGCAGCGCGGAGAGGACGAGTTTGCTTTCGGACAGGTTGCGCGGCATGGGTGTTGTGGTTATGTGGATGGAGTGCGCCTGCGAAGCAAGGCGCGCGAGGCTGGAGGCCATTACGCCAAAGGTGTTGTGGTTGTGGTGGTTTTGAAGACGAAGATGGATTGAATTGAGTGGTTTGGGATCGGCGGGAGTCGGTCCGAAGCGTGTATACTCGGTCTTGTATTCTGCCGACATACCCATTTTACTACAAACTTTTATTCTACGTACACTTTGTTGTTTTGTCATCATTCATTTATATACTGTATCTGTAAAGTATGTATATACGTCATAACAAGCCATCTGTCCCATATTCATCTAGAAGATGGGCACATACATGCCGTAGCCGATAGGATCGTTGAAGCGCAGACCGATGTCCAGGGCGCTGATGGCGTCGATCTCGCTCTGCTCCAGATCCCAGCCGGTGACCTGGAGGTTCTGTGAGAGACGGGTGGGGTTGTTGCTCTTGGGGATGACGGCGATGCCGCGCTGGGTGGACCAGCGGAGGAGGACCTGGGCGGAGGTCTTGCCGTGCTTGGTGGCGATGGACTTGACGACGTCGTGCTCGAACAGGGGCGAGATGTTAGTGGCGTTGGGGACATCGAGCTCGAGGAAGCTCAGCGGGCCAAAGGACGAGTAGGCGGTGACGGCGATGCCCTCCTTCTGGGCGTACTCGACGAGGCGGGGCTGGGTGAGGTAGGGGTGGTGTTCGATCTGGAGGGTGGCGGGGCGGATGCGGGCGTAGCGCAGCAGGTCCATGAGCAGCTGGGCGGAGAAGTTGCTGACGCCGATGCTGCGCGCAAGCTTCTTGTCGACGAGCGTCTCCATGGCGGTCCAGGTCTCCTGGATGGAGGCGTTGCTGAACTCGATGGAGCCGTCGCCCTTGGCGCTCCAGCCCGGTGGGTAGCGCACGGCCGGGTCGACGTACTTGAGCGCCACGGGGAAGTGCACAATGTACAGGTCGAAGTAGTCGACGCCCCAGTCTTCCAGCTGCTTGCGGCAGATCGGCTCGACCTTGTCGCCCTCGTGGAAGCTGTTCCACAGCTTGGACACGATGAAGAGCTCCTCGCGCTTCACGATGCCCTCCTTGATCGCGCGCGCGACACCCTGGCCGGCCTCAACCTCGTTGCCGTAGTCTGTTCAGTGGTCAGTCATCGGCGACTTGGTGTCGGGTGATCTTGTGCATTTAGGGAGGCATACCGCAGGCGCCGTCAAAGAGACGGTATCCAGCCTTGATGGCCTGGTAGATCTGGTCGGCGCAGGTGTCGTTGTTCACCTTCCAGAGACCAAAGCCCACGAGGGGCATGTCAAAGCCGCTACTCAGCTTGATGGTGGGGGTGGCCATTGTGAATGAGGGGATTGAAGTGGTCTGAAGAGGATGGAGAAGAGAGAGTGAGTGAAGAGGAGGAAGATGAAGAAGAGATGAAGAGAGAGCGAAGAAAGAAATAGCAGGAAACGAGAAAAGACCACCTCTTCTTTGGGAATCTTTCTCTGGAGCTCCACCACTTTGGGCGAGTTGAGGCTAAAGTTGGCTGTCGCGGCTGTTTTGCTCCGGCCGCCGCCTATCGATAACGGCTAAATGGCTAAAGGCGCTTGACATTTTTCCGCCACTCATTAATAAGAATAGCATGAATGGAAGACAATAACCACGGTGGATACTATACACTGCTATCAACATGGAAAAATACCCTTCCCTCCAATCGCCAAACTCCCACGCCACCCGCCCAAACAAGCAAAATGGATATTAGTTGAACAGATACACCTTTTGCAGCCGTAATTATCATTAAACAGAAGATCATTAAACAAGCCCCCAAATACGTAGGTATGGTAGGCCAATATTAGACATTAAACCGCCTCGACCGTGCTATTCTCGGGGTACGCGGATGTGGCGTGATCGGGGCCTGCCCCATTCAAGCCAGGATCGCCCGGCATGTTGCCCACGAGCTTGTCCATCAGATCCGTCCCCATCAGGCCCTCGAAGCCGTTAGACTGATGGGGCTCGCGAGTCGCCGGCGGGTGCTGGTCGGACTGATAGGAGAGATGGCCGTAGCCGTTGGATCCCACGTCCGACGGGAGCGTCGTGGATGGTCCCGACCACGCCGCGTGGCTGTTATGGCCCAGCTCCTCGAACGACTGCGGCCCGGAGGCAAAGATGTTGTTCAGAACGCTGCTGTTGTCGGGGACATGCACTCCGTGTTGTTGCGGTGGCGGCACGTAGTGGTGGCTCTCGTGGCCCAGGGCGTATCCGCCCAGATTGGGGTGCGACAGCGACATGTCCGGCACGTTGAGCATGATCGGACCGCCGTTGCTGCCATTGAGGTTGGGCGGCTGGCTGGTCTCATGCTGCTGCATATTGGGGAAGGGGTCGATCACCGACGAGACCGCCGTCTTGTCACCCAGGCCATCCTCCGGCTTGGAGATCGGGTTCAAGAGATCAAAGTTCGCCGTGGGGTACATGTGATCCTGTGGGGGTGGATACATCTGCCAAGGAGGCTGCGACGCGCCATGGTGGTGCATCAGTTCGTGTGGCTGCGGCGGAGGAGCTTGGTAGACATTGGACGCGGGCTTGTTGAGCAGGATCGAGTCCAGCGACAGCGGGGGGAGGTCGATTCCTGTCGCGGGACGAGGGCTATTGGTGGACGTGCGGTCCGGCGGCGGGAAAAGTCTCCGCCAAGTCGTGGTGCCGACCTCCCCAGGTCGCGTCTGGCGGAACTTCCAGAGCAGGATCGCGACTCGCTTGCTCTCGTCGCCCGAGGCGCCGCCGTAGTGGCTGGAGAGTCGACGGGAGTTGGGAGACGTAGCGCGGATCTCTTGCACCGCGGACATGGTCCGGAAGAAGTGCCGCGTGTGCTCGTCCGCCGCATGGTGCTGGCCGGCCTTCTCGGCCATCTGCTTCTCCTGTGTGAGCTGTGTGAAGAGCTTGGCCCACCACAACGATTCGAATGGCGGCTTGACTTTCGTCGAAGCCGGCTTCGAAAGGCTGTGGTTGACCTCCAGGATCTTCTGGCTCTCCTCGTACATGTAGGTGCTGCAAGACCAGTTGTCCATTTGACTGACCGGTGCATCGCCAACAGCAGAATGGGCAAAGTCCAGCTCCAGCTGGATTCCCAACCGCGAACCTGAAGGAGGGAAGTCATCCATCAACTCGAGGTTGGCTTCGAGAAGGATGATCTCGCAGTTCAGGGAAGCACTTGGGTCCGCCATCAGAGAATTCAGATAAGGGAAGTAGGTCCGCCACCCGACGATGTTCTCCAAGGGCATTGAAGGGGCCACGGGATGGCGCTGGTCACCCTGCAAGCGGGTGTACACATGGAAAGCATTCTCAATGCGGTCCGGCTGGTTCGGTGCGCTGACCCACATGTCAAAATTGAGGCCCTGGACGGTGTTGATGTTGGCATCGTGGACGTTGGAGTTGGGGGCAAAATGAGGGGGAGGCAGCTCCCCCACGTAAGGCTGCACAGGTCGCAGAGGGTCATGGTAAGGAGCATGGAGGTGATTGTAGTGGCTTGACAGGGGGTGTTCCATGGAGGTCCGCCACCGTGGGCCTGCTGCTTGAGGCTGGGCTGCAGAGCGGTCTGTCGGCTGTTCCCGTACCAGTCTTTCCCCTGTAGATAGTCGTTAGAGGTTGAGCGCGTCAGGGAGTGCGTGGTCTCTTACAATCAGGATCCCCCTTCAGGAACGAGTCGAGGACCTGCAGGTGACTAGACACTTGTTTCCTAGTCCTCCTCTTGCCCGTAGCCTTGTAGATAAACTCGGCAATCAGCTCGTTTCGGCCATAAGATTTGCCCCGTTCGGACCACTTTCTTCGGCCCATGGGGGGGTTTGCCTCGAGTGCTATTCCTCATTAGCATTGTCATCACCATTCATGAGGGCCATGCTCACCTTGTTGGAAGGCATCCTCCAGCTCATCCGACCAGACAGGCTCCCCATCCTTGCCCGTGTCCCGTCGAGGCCGCGCTCGATACTCCAGGTACTTCTGGGACTTGAGATAACTTCTTCCCCGACGGGGACCCACCAGCTGGTTGGGCCCCAGGGACTGCAGTCGACGGAGCTTCTTCTGCTGCCATCGGTTGGCTAGGATATGTTGATGGTGAAGGCTGGCCGCAGCCTGGGGGACAGGATGGGCAGGGATTGGGAGCGGAGGAGGATACTTGGGAGCATACGGCTGCAGATGTCCACTCTCGCGCCCTGTCGTGTCGTTGGGGGCGAGATTGTCTGAATAGGACTGCACGTTCCCAGAGGTATTCTGAAGAGCCCGATCCGTATGGGCTCCTACACTCTCTAGGGATGGTGGGTTCGGAGGTACAAAGTCGGGCTGCCAGTCAGTAGTAGCCATGGAGCGGACCACCTAGGATAGGCTCTCGAAAGAATGACAGATTCCAAAGAGTGAGAGCTGTAGATGACCGCAAAATGCTTGCTACTGTGCAAAGAACGCAGCGGTACCCAAAGAGCGGATCAAAGAACGTAATTGCTCGAAGAGAATGTAAGAACCTGGGAAAGAGAATGTGGGAGCGAAGGCCATGGTGTTTATAGGGCATCCATTCCGCTCCCCTCGAAGGGGAGAGCGCGCAATGTGGTCCCCGTTAGCTACATTGCTCGATCACGCTGCTTGTTGAGAGGGTCCCTACCCCCCTCGAGGGCAACATCCCCAGGACCCGGAGCTTCACGCGTCCCGAGCGGTGTCAAAGGGGACAGGAGGGCCTGTGGCCGCCCTGTGGCAGCAAATCAGGAGGACAGGAAGTTCACGATAAACCAAACGGGAAACCGACGCAAGGGGCCTCTCAGAGGGCACGATCCAGTGAACGTCTGTTCGGAGATTTTACGTCGCACCAGACGAGAGTCGAGAGCTCGCTGGGAATCAGGTACAGGTGGATGAGTTGGGGCAGAGACCACTCGAGGAATGCACATTGACCAACAACAACGGCCACCGCGATAGCTTCGGAATGCAGACATTGTTTACAAATAGGACTCCGGAATGTAGGCAGCTGACTGTTAGCGCCCTGGCACCGCGTCGAATCCAGGGTGCACAAATGGTGCTCTTTAGGTGTACAGAGGCCTAGGGGATGTAGGGCGTACAAAAGCCTAGTTCGGAAGGACATGAAGAACCCCGAGATGGGATGGAAGATAAAGGTGTGAATTAATCTGCACGAGATGCGGCCCTTTGCAGGACGCGTCTGCAGGTCCCGGGCTTGACGGCGGAAAACGTGTTGGTGCTGCACGTCGTCGCCTTGGCCGCATCGGCCACTAAGTCAAGCAAGGGGGTTAATATCTCCTCCATCGCACTCAACCCTCGGGACAGGGAGAAGGGCGCCCACGGCCTTTCCTGTGCCTTTAGTGCTCGTCGTCCTGGGCCCCTACAGTGAATTTCTTGCGCCCATTGCCCGTGAGTTTCTGTAGTCTGACCCTGTCCAGCTGCTCTCCTACTTTCTTTTCGATCTGTTGGATCTCCTGCTCCGGGTCGATGGCCTCCTCGTTGGCAAACTCCAACACCAGTCGGCGACCCAGAAGATGGGTGTTCTTCAGCGCGTCCATGGCATTTTCCGCTTCGCGAGCGCTTACGAAGTCCGCAAAACCGAAACCGCGAGCAGACCGGTCAAACTTCTTAGGAACCCGCACAGAGCGCAGTTGCCCGTAGGCTCCAAAGAGGGACCGGACATCCTTCTTGGTCGCCTGGAACGGCAGGTTCTTGATGATGATTTTCGTCCGTCTCGCGGCGATCTTCTTGGCCGTGTCTTCGCGCCGGCGCTCCTCGGCGGCATCCATGCCTTTATGAGATGCTCTAACTACCAGTTCATGTTGATCCAGCTTGTAGCCGTTCATCGCAGCCAAAGCCGCCTGGGCCTGGGCCTTGGTCCTAAAGTCCACAAAGCCAAAGCCCATGCTGAGGGTCTGGCCCGGCCGCTTGGGATCGGGCTTGGTTTTGAGCTTAGCCGACACAAATCCGTCCAGCGGGCGGAAGACATCCACGAATCTTTCGTTCGTGGTGTTGAAATTAAGGTTCTTTACGAAGAGGGTTGCAGTAGGTCCAAGCTCTTCAGCTTCATCCGCCGCGAACGTCTCCGCGGTCGAGAATCCTTGCGAGATAGCCTTAGGCTCTACAACGGGCTTCTGCGGTGCCGTCGTTGAGTCGAAGAGGTTCTTGGGAGCCTTTTCGAGGAAAAGAATGGAGTCTCCCAGTTTCCGATATGCCAGCCCCCGGAAGGCCTTTTGCGCTTCGTCGGGTCGGGCGAATTCAACGATAGCTATTGTACCGCTGGGGGGCATTAGTAGTCTCATGAGCTGTCCGTACGGCTCGAACAGCTTCCTCAGGTCTTCTGTCTTCACCCCAAAGGAGAAGTTCTTTACTAGGATGGCGGTGTTCCCGCGTTCGCGTTGCTTAAAGGCATCTAGGTTGACGCCGTTGGACGTGAAGTAAGCCTTCGTTTCTTGGATAACGTGCGTTTCAGCATGGGCTTGCTTTACTGCAGCATCCGCGGAAGTTGGATCGAGCAGATCGGATTTTGATACACCGAGTCGTTCCGCCACTGATGTCATGACTGCATCGGACTAGGGCTGTTAGCAGGTTCACCTAGCTGTTTCATGTGACCAACTTACATTCATGTAGAGAGAGTTCCAGGAGAATGTAGACGAGGAAGCCTCCTGCTTCCGCTTGATCTGTTTTTGTTTCTTGACAGGCAGTTTCGCCAGATCCTGATCGTCAAGTTTGTATGTCTTCTTGGCCGTGGCCGGAAGGATATGCATCAAACGACCCTGGAAGTTCTTCCCATCCAGAGCCTTGTAGGCCTCGACGGCCGCTTCAGGATCCACATATTGGATGTAAGCAAAACCCTTACTGGAGCTAACCCGAGTATCAAAGGCAACGTGAATCTGAACAAATTAGCATTGTCCACCAGGATTGAATATTCAACAAGGTATGAGGAATTGATCGCTCTTCAGACTCCAAGAAGCATCTACTAAAATCTCTTGTCCTGTTCACATCACATGCTTTGCATCGGATGTCCCTATCAGGATGATCATCATGCGAGCGAGCCCAGCAGGGCGGGGATGATGAGGGGAGGGGGAATTTGAAGGGGAAAACGCAAAGGTACTAACCTCTTCAACCCTGCCAAAGGGGCCGAACACGGGTTCTAAATCCGCCTCCGTCGTATCGTAGGGCAAATTTCGTACAAACAGACGGGCGGAAAGACGAATGTTTTCAATATTCGTATCGACCTCCGGTGCTTGAGGTGCCTTGGCACCATCCTCCGGTGCTGGTTCAGCATTTTCAGCATTTTCAGAACCGGTATCCGAAGGCTCCGCAGGCGGTGCTCGGGGAGCAGCAGAGTCGAACTCAGCCTGCTCGTCCTCATCCAAAAGACCGAGAAGACGACTCGTCTTGGACCGAAGCCAGTCGGCATCCGAAACGGGTTGTTCTTCTGTCTGAGCGGCGCCATCTTCACCGGTAGCAGTCTCAGGACCAGGAGCGTCTCCAGAAGCATCGACCACCATGGGCTCACCCTCGACCTTTTCAGAAGCGTACGAGTCTTCCACATCCCCGAGCTTCGCCTTCTTCCTTTGTGCGTAGGTGAGGTCTTGCGGGGCCTCTTCTGCTTCAGACTGGTCCTTTTCTGTGGGGTCATTGGCCGTGGGGGGAGGAATATCATCGTCATTGGCCCATGTCTTGGTATTGGACGAATGTTGAATCACAGAGAGATACTCCTGCACCTTCGGATCATGCGCGACCGGCTCACCATCACGCTTCCGCTTGAGCGTGTTCGTGGATGATTCATCGGGTACACTCTCCTTCCTGCGCTTTTTCGGTTCAGGTTCGGAGTCGACCTATAGCCATTCTGGTCAGTTTCCAGACCACCTTGATCGGTCAGCGAACGCAATGGGAGGAAAGACAGAGGGGTGGGTAGAGATGCGGCGAGTAAAGCACATGTACATACCGGCTTCGCGATGTCCACGGAGATCTTCGACAACTTGATGTATGTCTTGTTGAAATAGGCTACTGCCTCCCTGGCGGCCTCGGGGCTCTTGAAGCCGACGAAGCCAATCCGGCGCTTGGGCAGGACATGAGCGTCAGTGACCTGGAAGCGAGTGGAAAAATGCTTCCGAAGTTGGTCATTGGAGAAGGTAGGCGGGAGCCCAGAGACGAAGACTCTGGTGTTCTCCATTGTGATGTGTTTTGGAGAATGCCTGTGGCTTCACCTTGGCCAGCAGGGAGAGTTGAATGGAAAAGAAACAAGAAGAAGTAGAAAAGAAAAAAATTTTGAAGCTTTTTATTTTCTGAAGCGGGAGCCGAAGGCGGTGAGAGGGGGAGACGGGTGGTCCGTGCCCCTGAATAACGCGGAGCTCCTCGTCATCGCGCGCAAAACATCGCTGTCGCTTGATCGTGTCAGTTTATTGTTTGCTGAGAATCTCTTCCTGTGCTGTATCTCTCTCCTACTAGATTACATCCTCTTCCTACCCGACACAATGGCCACCGAAAAGAAGGACAAGCTCGAGCGTGAGTGTATCCGCGGAAGTGACCGACTCGACGGCTAACACAGGTGCAGCGCAAATCAAGTCCGTCGACATGGTATGAGATTCTGGCGATGTCAGTCGGGGGCGTTTACTTACAATATGGGCTATAGACGGAGGATATGCAGCAGGAGGCTGTTGAAGTTGGTATGAATGACTTGGGTTTCTGGATGAGGCCGGCGGCTAATTGAGTAGCGATCGAGGCAATGGAGAAGTACCACATTGAAAAAGTGAGTGGTGTTCCACAGCGGTCAACAGTAAGGAGATACTAAAATCGGTCGCAGGACATCGCCCAGTACATCAAGAGAGAAGTTCGTTGATCCCCTTGATCTGGCGGTTCGTCGCTCACGTGTATCCAGTTCGATTCCCGCAAAGGCGCTACATGGCATTGTGTTGTCGGAAGAAACTTCGGTAGCTTCGTGACGCATGGTACGCAATACTTGTCTTTTTCGCGATTGACGCCTGGGCTTACTTATGATCAGAAACGAAACACTTCATTTACTTCTACCTCGGACACTGCGCCATCCTCCTTTTCAAGACCCAATAAGTGCAGAACATAGGCGTCTTGGAGGCCTCTTCCTCGGTGATACGGAAGGCCAGCGACGTGCCGTCGACGACACTGTCGAAACAACGGTCAAAAACTCGGTGAATGCCGTTATTATTGATAGCGATAGCCACGGGGGGTTGGCGGTTCGGGATCTAGTCATGTTCTCATTTCGTTCAGCGATATGTTTACCCATACTTTAACACGTTTTAGGTTCAATGTGAATGTTCAATTGACGTACAGTTGTTATCCGGTCATTTTCCAGGAATGGTGTACCTCGGGGCCAACTCAACAGCAGGTCCAGATATATATATGGAGTAGACGATTACATAGCGGACATACTGTATACCACTGGGACCCACCCAACATAATAGATGACTTCAACCCATTTCTGTAGATTGATGCCTAGGTATCCTATGTAGCACATTACATCCACTCTCTAAACATTTTGTGGTCCTGGGCATGGGTGTGTACGTAGTAGATATCTGGCAACCAACCCGAGTATCCTCCAACTGGCTATTTGACAAGCACCCACCACATCAGCATACCCAACCCAACCCAATAAAGCACCACTCATCGTTTACACAGCCCCGATTAACCAAAATCACAAGAGGAGACCAGATGGATACTAAATCCACGTGACACGCCAAGATGCCAAGCCACAGCGCCACACGTCAGCTCCGAACGGCAGTCCTCCCCTTCCACTGCCACTGCCACCATCTTTACATCGCTGCCTCCACCACTGATTCCCTCCGGACAAGTTCTTCACTATAAGTTCCTCTTCAATACATCTACGATAATACAGCCTCATCATGGCTATCTGCATCACCTTTGGCACACATGGTACGTCCGTCCCGTATCCCATCCATAGTATCTGAGGAACGCTCCACCTCCGCCCCATGCACTCCCGCTGTCCATGAATCCGTATGGAGAGAGCAGGGCACACCCTGGTTGAGGCCAGCCAGAACGCAAGATGAAAGAATCACGCTGACACAGACAGAATTCTCTTCCATGCTGGAAGGCTATGAGAATGTCCGCGCTTACTGCTACAACTGTAAGTCTAGACGCTAGGTCTTAGTCATCGTCCCTGTTCCTGAACCGTATCTAGGCCAGCATTGGAATGGACATTGTCGGACTCGGTGGTAGGTTATCCCCTTTCCTCCATATGGGGGTATGTGTTGTATCGATTGTGCTGACGGTCATATAGGCCGTGGTTTACTGTCTGCTTTGTTGTAAGTGGCACTTCTCTGCACACGGAGTACTTGACATCGGTCATGCTAATGCACTCCAGCCTGTGATTCCGCTGGCGACTCACAAATACAAGGTACCCATGCATCATCTCTCTTGTCTATTGTCGAACGACGAGGTAGTTCGATCATCATAGGCTAACTCCCACCAGGAAGTCACGTGCTACACCTGTCGCTACACCCAAGACCTACGGTATGCATCTATTTTCTCCTTTGGTTTCACTGCAGGCTAACGACACAGGGACCGGCCTGATATCACACCGGAAACGAGACCACCCCCTGGCATCATGCCTGGTCCGGCACCGCCGCCGCAGGCCTACTTCGGGTATCCGCAGGGCGGCGCTCCTCCGCAGCAGTACGCGTCGCCGCCGCCCCAGCAGAACTACGGCTACAAGTAGCGGCGTTCACCTTGTTGTTTATTGTGACCTTTCCTGCTTTGTTACCATTAATGATGTTCTACGAGATACCTCGTTTAATCAATGCAATTCCATCAATTCAATAACCATCAACGAAAGGGGTATAGGTAGATATAGAAAACATTACGTATACAGCATGCAGCGCAAACCACCAGCGAGACACCTACTCCTTCACACCCACCTTCTCCGTCGGCGTCGCCACGCCAGAGTTCATCTCTTCGGGCCCACCAACCTCCTTCTGCCCGTCAATCTTCCTCGGCTTGCGGCCCATCACATCCAGCGCCATCAGCCGCACAGTCCGCACGATGCTCTCGCGACCCTCATACAGCGGGAAGATAACAACACCAAACGCCGTGAAGAACATCCAGATGATGCCGACGACCACCCAGCCCGTGAAGAACTTCTTGCTGAACACATACGACGAACCGTACATGGGGATCGGCCACAGGATCAAGAAGCAAAACACCATGCCGATGGTGAGCGTGCGCGAGTACAGCGCCGCGCGGTTGAGCTTGCGCTCTTCCTCGGCCTCAGCGGCGGCGTCGGTGGCCGGCGCTTCGCCCGGGATCAGCTCGATGTCGACGTGGGCTGCAGCCGCGACGTCCGTGTCGTCGACTTTGCGGATCGCGCGCATCGACTCGAAGTCGTAGTTTTGCGGGCCGAAGGCGTAGGTTAGGACGGGCGAGAAGACGAGTGGGCTGAGCAGCGCGGCGACGTTGCCGGCGAGCATGGGGTAGCTGGGGTTGTTAGCTATGGGGTCTGGGGGATGTGTAGGGGAGGGAGGGAGGGAGGGTAGAAGAACGTACTTGGCGCCGGTGGTGGTCACGGTGAGTACGCCGTACTCCTTCTTTGCGGTGACAAGCCAGGCGATGAGGGACATGGCGAGGCCGAGAACCGGCGAGGCTGCGGCGGCGACACGGTTCTGGCCCTTCCAGACCAAGGTCATGGCGCCGGGGAACACAGCAGACGAGATGATGACGCCCATGAGCAGGTAGAGGTAGCCCATGCCGATGCCGGCGTAGTACAGGCCGGTGGCGAAGGCGGCCATGCACACGGCGAAGATGAGACAGGACATGTGCGAGATCCAGACGAGGCGCTTGCCCTTGGCGGTGGGGTCGATGTACGCCTGGTAGATGTCGTAGGTGAGGATGGAGGACACGGCGATGAGTTGCGCGGAAAAGGCTGAAGTGACGGCCATGAAGATCATGAGCGTGGTGCAGACGGCGCCGCTATGGCCCAGCAGCTCGACGGCTGCGAAGGGGAGCACGAGACCGGCGGTCACGTCGCTCTGGCTGATGCGTCGTGTGCCTTCGAGGGCCAGCGCGGAAATACCCATGGTGCTGGCGCAGAGCCAGGGGATGGCGAACCAGCAGAGACCGCCGATGACGTATCCAGGGAAAGCGTGGACGGGATGAGCGGCGATGGCTGTGACGATTAGATTAGGACAGAGTGGGGTGGAAGGGTGACATACCCTTATTGTAGTAGCCGTTGTCCAGGAAGACGGTGCTGTGGTTGTTAGCGGAACGCTCGAATGTATTATGATGGATAGCCATACCCAAAGTTACCTAAAAAAGTTAGCATTAGCATAATCTAGAATGCTCGAGTAGACGAACTTACCAACAAGGTTGATCACCCAGAAGATACCACCCTCCTTCGATCTCATCGTGAGGTAGCTACCCTGCGCGTTGCCCTCGACAGGAAATCGTTCAGCCGCTGCCACCAATGCATCGTAGACGCGGCTTGGGGATCCGAGCACCGGGTTGGTGGCATACGCCGAGAAGGCATAGATGAGAATCACGACGATAATGACCACGGTATGCATGTAGTCGGTGATGAAGGTTGCCTTGATACCACCGAAGATGGTGTAAAGGACGACACCGATGGGGAGGAGGAAACAGGCCGCCACTGTGTTGACTCCGGTGAGAGAGGTCATGACGGCGGAGCCGCCGGTGAGCAGCATAGCGGTGACGAGGATGTTGGTCATCAAGCAGAAGACGATGAAGACGATGTGGACGGGGGTCCCGTAGCGAGCACGGAGGGCTTCGAGGAAGGTATGCGCATTGGGGGCCCGTCTTTTGAGTTCAATGGCTAGCGTCGCGAACAGAATGATTTGAACGGTGGCACCTATGCATATTAGTCGTGGAAGCATCGCAAGAGCACTCTTCTTGGCAAGAAACATACCGGACGCATAGAAGAAAGGCCCGGATATGCCGTACTGATAGGCCACGGCAGAGGATTGGAGAAGAGTGGCAGCCCAGGTCCAACTACTGACAACGGCAGCAGCAACCAGACCAGATTTGACGGACCGTCCAGCGGTGGAGAACATCTCGGAGGTGATCACTTCATGTTGGTATCGTTTGAGAGCCCATGTGATGAAGATCATGACGAGGGCAAAGGCAAAACCAAGACCAATAATAATGCCATAGCCAAACCCCTGCGACAGGGGGGCCACGAACTTGACCTCGTCGGCCATGTTGGTGGATAGGTTCAAAGGTAGGTAGGTTCGTGGTTGAGTATATGTGGCGGAGCTGATGTATTCACCCCAGTGAGGGTATATAAGCAACGATGGTGGGTACGGGAGCTCCCGATAACCAGAAACGAGTGCACGGCTTAACACTGGGCGTTCTAAGCTTGTCTTTGTTGGAAAGAGACAGAGAAGAAACGGCGATAAAGGGTGGGCCGCAGATTGATATACCCCGTGCAAGGGGAGACACGCGAAGAGAGAGCTCCGACCTCGCAGACATGATGACGATCAGGATGGAAGGAAGAGAATCCTTTGTTTGATACCGATAGAGAACCTTTAGTCATAGAGCGGGTGGTGGTAGAACATAGGACCAAAATGGTAGTGAGGACTGATAAGGGCCGGAGATGGCAGTGGAGGACTCGGGAGAACACGCGGGTACTGCCTTGGGAGAGTCTAGTCAAGGGTCTAGTCTTCCGAGTACTAAGAGTACCAAGAGGGCTAACTGTTTGGCAGAGATGACTCGAGGAAAGAGAGCCCACAAAGACAAAAAAGACGCAAAGCAACAGGAAATGCCCCTGCAAATAAGCTTATCTCGGCGCTTTCATTGGTCGGAGCAGCTTATCTACGGCCGAACATCGTGATTGGACCTTGCAGGAAGATAAGCTGATATCTCAACCCGATCTCGAATAACAATTGGAATAACCCAAGAATAATAATAAGTCAGGAATAATCATCCGAATAGAAGGCTGACCTCCGCATCCCCATACTTTCATCCCAGACCTTCTTGATAACACTTACTTAAATCTCCGACTAATCGATTCACCATCGACTGCATCCGTCCAAGCTCCCTGATGCTGGTGTAACGCCCACAAAGTCAAATCGAACTCTCTTCGATCCTCACCAAGAGTCATCATCAGAAAGGACACTGGCGGAGATGGCCGATGCCAAGCTGTCATGTATATCCTACGTTATCTATCCTCGCAGCTCGTGTTCGATCCGGCCTCATCAACGTGAGCAATACTTGGCGAGGAATCCTCGCTTATCGCGCGAAGACATTCAATCACAAGACTACGACATGCGCACAGGAGCGACGAGCACAATGGTGAGTGTGGCCGAACGGACGGGGTATAACATGACAATTTGTCCATTATTTATACAGATGCATTCACTTCTCCCCACGCGAATTGGCCATCTCCTTGATTGTTCAAGCCATGGTAACTGTAACCGAATTCACAAACTCATTCCAACCTATGCTGCAGATAGGTTCCAATAGATTCAACGCCAGTATTGCAAGAATCGTGAAACAAGACACAAGGGCGAGAAGACTCAAGCGAAACCATCGGGGATCGCTTGCACGGAGAGAGTAAGGTATGAGGGGTAAGAGACACTAAAGGGGGTATATGATTGAGAAGATTAGACAGGCGGCGGTCGCAGTCCACCGGTCCATTTGAAAAGAATCAATGGGACCAGGTGCAGATCCACCGTCCGTCTTTCTAGATGCTCCATTCCACCGCACCATCCACCTTCACCAAACTGTCGTAGAAAGGTGGTAACCAGACACGACTGGCATATGATGGCGCTTTACGAGGAGAACTTGCGGGTGATCTTGGCGATGACTGCACTCACGTTAGCATTCACCAGCCTTTGGAAAACCGGATGCAGAACATTATTCGCACGTACCATGCAGACCAACGACGGAGAAGATGAATCCCAAGCTCAGAACCAGAACCACGACGGGGTCGACGCGCAGACCGGGGCTCTCATCAGTGTAGAGCTTGAGCATGGTGCCGGAGGAACCACCAGCGCCGGCCGCGCGAGTCGAGCTGGGACGGGCATTGCGGAGGGACTCCTTGTGGTCGGCGGCCGCGCGGCGACGCATAGCAGCCCGGGGACCGCCAGGGGGAGTCGGAGAGGAAGGACGGTTCACGGAAGCGGCAGATCCAGAGGCAACGGCGGCGCCGCCAGCCTTGGTGTCGGGACCGGACTCGGCGCCAGAAGTCATGGGAGAAGCAGCACGGGGAGAGGCCTGGAGAGTAGACGGGACGGTATTAGTGCTGAGGTTCCATGATTGATGGCAATTGCGAGGGTTTAGGAAGAGCGATGATCTTTCAATGGGGTCGATGGACGGAGCTTCCTGGGACGATTCCTGGGGTCAGGATACTCACCATTGTGAAAAGGAAACCGAAAAAAGAAGGCAAAGAGTGGTGAAATCAATTAAACAGGGTCAAACAAGAAATAAAGGTTCAATGGATGGAAGAGAAGGAGAGGAGACACTGAAGGAGGTGGAAGGGGAATCGACGGAGTGGACGCCGAGTGAGGTTGAGGTCGCAAACGAAGAGGCCACGCTCACGCTTTCCCGTATCGTCACGTATTGTCATTCTGTCCGGCCCCAGGTTTCTCAGCCAACCACCAGGCGGGATCGATTACATCCATTACCGCAAATACTATTGGCTTAGAAGATAGTACGGAGTATGGATATTGAGTACTATGAAAAGGGGTCTGACATTTGTTATCATTCTATAGTGCTATTTTAATACGTTTGAAATTATTCAAGGTAGCGATATAGAATAGTCGACAAAGATTTCGTACTATCATACCCAAACAGTGTGAACATCAATACAGTAGAGCGAAGTGCTCCGGATTATATGTAGGACTCTCGGGATATGCTGACGTCGTTAAGACAGGGTCTGTTCGACCATCGAATTGATTGATAACATATACACTATTGATTTACAGCGTGCTCACCCGATCCAACACCGTTGCAACACTTTTGTCCTCCCGCAGGGAACACAGACAAACAGATAGGTAGGTAGTAGATACATCTATGAGCACCGACGGATGCAGAATCATAAAACGAAAATGACCAGAGACCCAGTAATACAAGACTGTGGAACATGCCCGCAGAACGTAGAAGAGATGAGACAAAAAAGGTAGGAGAAAGAGATATCATCGAGGTATTAGTACACATCTACCGCCGTCTCAGATACCACGCAAAGGCGGCCGTGCCCACACTCTCGCCGAACGGCGTCGGCACCTCCGAGTATCCGGGGCGGGCCACGGGGTGTCGCAGGTAAACGGCGGCGCAGATGTTGTGGTTGACCTCGAGGTATCGCGGGATGAAGGCGAAGGCACTCATGTAGTCCCGGGGTCGCCAGGGCGTGGCATAGGGCTTTGTGCTGTCGATCGGGTTGTCGCGCATCTGGACAAGGGCACGCTTGAGCACGTCGAACTCCTCATCCGTCAGCTCAGAGGTGTCGACCTCCTCCTCGGGGTTCTCTGCGGCCTGGCGGAAGGCCACGGACAGTTTCTCACCCGGTTGAGATTCGCTGGCGGTAGCGGTCGTCGTGGATTCCGAGGTTGCGGCTTCCTTCGACTGCTGGCGCTTGGACTCCTTGGCTTCCTTCTTCTCGGCCCGCTTGGCCTTGAGTAGGGTCGTCAGCTCGGAGAACTGGGATTCGAGGTTATCGGTGAGAACGGCACTCGATTCGGAGCGGGAGAGCACGCGCTTGACGGCCTTCTGGAACCCACGCAGTTCCTGCTTGCGTTTGGCGGGCAGGACGTCCTTGTTGCTGGCCATGATGGTCTTGGCCTGGGCCAGCAGCGCCTGTAACGTCTCCCGGGGATTCTCATTCTCGGCTTCCTTGCCTTCCGACTCCGACTCCTTCTGTTCCTTAGTCTCCTCCGCAGCGGCGGCGCCCTCCTCCGCTTCTTCAGTCTTCTCCTCCGAGGCCTTTCTCTTGGCCACACGGCTCTCGCGACGCTCGTATTTATCCTTGGGGGCACCGGTGGCGTACATGACCCGTTCAGGCTCGACCTGGAACATATCGCCGGGGTTGAGAAGGTAACCGGGGTATCTCATCTGGAGGAGAGTAGGTTAGCCATTGCACCTTGGCAAGTCCTCAAATTGATCGACAAAAGATTGACCAACCTTCTTTCCATTCACCGTCACCGCACCGTGCACCACAAATTGTCTCGCCTGTCGAGCACTGCTGGCAAACATGGCCCGGAAGATGGCGACGTCCAAACGACGTTCCAGGGGAGCAAAGGTCATCTGCGTGAAGGGGGTCAAACGGCCGGCGGAACGACCCTGATCGGCATTGGCAGCGTCGTCCAAACCGGCACCACGACCGGCGGCCATGCCGGAGCCGTCATCCTGGGCCAGCTTGACGGGGTTCATGGGGACGACGCTGCGGATGCGGCGTGAGAACATGCGAGACCATTGCGACTCGCGGACCTGTTCACCATGGTAGGCGCGAGCCATGGACTTGGCGGTCCATTTCTGTTGGAAGAATGTCTTTGTGAGGGTGGGGGGGTTGCGCAGACGCTGCAGGTTAAACAGGTTGTATTTGCTCCATGATTGTCGGATTTTCTAGGTTGACGGTGTTAGCTTCGGGGGTTGCGGAGGAGAGTGCAGGGAGGATTCGGGGAGGTGAATGGGAGATAGGAGAATTGAAAGAGAGACGTACAGGCTTGCTCAACGGCGTGGTGGCCCGGTTCCGCATGATGGCGAGTGGGAGGATACAACAATGCTGGTCTGGCGATCTTGTCCATCGAGTGTTTCTGGCGTGCACCCAAAACTTCTCAGGCACGTGATGCGAATATATGCCTGACTAATATTTACGCCTGATTGTCCAGGCAGACAGGAACCGGCAACCGTTACCTTGCGATTGGTGGGAGTTTACTCGCTTAACACTAGCGTGGTCAGGGCGGCCCCACCCAGTCTTTAAATACTTCGGTCCCCCCGCCACCCTTTGACCTTTTTCTTCTTTCTTTTCTTCATACTTACCTTGTTTGGGTGGCTGCGATCAAGAAGGCGGTCCACCACGGATTGGTCCCTGCATTGCACAGCGCGGCGGAACAGTCCGTTCAACGGCCTTCGGGTCATTGACAGGCGTATTCTTTGGCACTTTCCACACTGTGGATTCTATCTCTTTTCATCATTTCTTCGCCTTGCGCGGGGGTATGGGGAAGGGAGCTTAAGCGGTAGTAGACACTGTTCACACCTGGGTACCGTAGTCGCTAGAAGTTGATGACCCTAATGGGTCACGTCACCTCTGGTTTAGGCCTGGAATTTTGGGACGCAAAAACATGATGCGTGTGGGGTTATAAGAGCATACGAATTACTGCATGTGATAGGCGATCATTCTTGATCTACGGAGTATTTTGTCGATTTTGGGAACTTCACAACAGCATCTTGTCCTCTGTCGCATATGCAAGCGGCGTCCGTCCAGAGCCATCCTTACCCCCCCACAAGGCCGCCTTGTTCAATCAAAAGTTTGACAATATCTTGATATTCCTTCTCAGCGCATCCCGATCTTCAATGGAAGCGCCGTGGTCGAGTATGAGCTCGAGAATATGTTCATGGCCCCCGAGGGCTGGGTATAACAGTGGGGTGCGATTGACCTGTCCTTTGGCCCCAACATCGGCGCCTTCTTCGAGAAGTAGACGGACAAACATCTTGCTGGCCCCTTCTGAATTACACATAATAACGGTGTTTTGCCATCCCGGTCCTTGACCTCGGTGGCAGCACCTCGATCGAGTAGCAGCTTGGCAATGGCAGCATGCCTGATTTTGATTGTGTGTAGCAACGGTGTTAGGAAAGTGTAGTCTCTAGCATCCGGGAAAGCGCCACTCCTAAGTAGTAGTTTCACAACCGCTTCGTGGCTCCCCTTAGTTGCCAATGTCAGTGAACTATGACCCAACTCATCTGTTATGTCCACCTCCACGTCGCTTCGAGTGAGCAATAGCCATACAATGTCCACAAGGCCTTCTTCAGCTGCGTGTAGAAGGGCCGATGGAACTCCGGATTTATATAGACCAACCAGGGTACGATCAGAGAAGATCTCATCGGGAGCGAGACTATCGTATTTTTTGAGGGACTTTCGACCGTACTAGTCGCCGCCTCGGTTGTCAGCAGACTTCCATGCGAAAAGACTCTGATCATTTGGAGATGCGCATGATTTCTTCCTGGAGTCTGATGAATGCCGTCTCCCCTTCGTATATCAGAGGCATGTTGACGCCAAAGATGCCCATCAAGGCGTAGGCTCGATCCTCTGACCGTTTTGTTTCTCGTTTGTCGGCCCATGACATTCTTTGCGCGATGCTCGCCATCTCGAGGTCGTCGTCACCCCACAAGAATACTGGTAGGTATACCGGTACAGTCGGTTATGATATGTCGTAGCTTTGGCTTGTCCCCCAGCTCTGTTTAGTTCTCATCCAGGAAGATCACCTTGGATGGGGCGATGAGCTCTTGGAGCGTCCATCCTCTGGTGAACCATCGGCTTTCCGTGAAGCTCTTTCTGGGCGGCACATCGGCCAGGTACGCATAGCAGATCTCGGCATCTTGGTACCAGCGATACATGGAGTTGATTGCTTCGGATAGCTCCGCACTGCTGGTTCTGTCGATGTAGCAAGCGTCTAGCGAGACATATTCGATCCCGTGGGCTCTAGCCAGAGAGCAGCATTGCTTGATCTTCTCATAGCCCTGTTTCCCCTCGGCCCAGGTTGTACCCACATCTTGAAAACTGACCTCTCCCTCGTCCCAGGTATGTGACAAGATAGCGTATGGTGGACTACTGCCATCATTGTATGCCGCCCGTTTCGAGCTTGCCAGTACCAAATTGGACGGTGTTGATTAGACGCATGGCTTGAGCCGGTCAAATTGGTAAGGGGATAGCTAGCTAAAGTCATTCGTGAGCCTCACGGAACGTCCATGGCATTTTATCTGCGGGCTAAACTGATAGATGACGATCACGTGTTCTAAATGACAGCTCTTTTGCTAGTTGATAAATGAAGTTGTCAATGGGTTGATACACTGCTTGAATCCTTGTCGAATCGATTCACATAGGTAGTATGATGCTTACCACAACAAGCCGGACTCCCCCATGAGACAGGTAGTGGCGGGCGTAGAAGCACACTTATACTTCTCCCTTTCAGATATCTTTCATAAATCCATTCTGTCTTGACAGTCATTGCGGTTGGCTACATTGGATACGAAAATACCCCGGGCCAAGACAGGATGTAAGGTTGGTGGTATATCGTTCTATTAATTTTGTTAGTACGGTCCACCCTAGACGCAGAACCTCCCACTGCCCTCGTAAAATGATTATTTTGACATCGTAGACGCGTTCATCAAGCGTGTTGCATAAAGCTCTCCAGAATTTCTGCCTTTTCCTAATTGGCTACCTGCCTCCCATGGCCACTACTCCACCTTCGACACCACCGAGCTATTCGGGCCGCTTAGACCGCGATATGCGACTGCGTATATTGACTCTACGCGATGTTGGCTTGACCTACCAACAGATCGTCGACCACCTAGGCGGGATCACCTACCGCCAGGTTCAATATTCCTGTCAAGCTCAAACCGCTACGCCTCGCAAAGTTCGCGGCCAGCCGAGCAAGACCACAAGCGAGCAGGTAGACGAAGTAATAAAGCTTATAAATTCGTCTAAAGGCGGACGTCGGATGTCTTATAGAAAGATCATAAATGAGCTGAATTTGGGCGTTTCGCCGAATAGTCTAGCGCGTGCACTGCAAAAACGGGGTATCTCAGGGGGTAGGTAACTGGTCGTCGCTTACTTGTATTAGGACTACATCTGCTCACAGGCTCTAGGTAACCGCGGGCGATCCGTGAACATCGCTGGTGGAGCGGAGGTATCAGCTAGGGGCGAAGGCGGCAATTCATCTTCAACCCATAATATACCATGTGCTCCCTCCCCGCGAGGAGATGCACAACCTGACGCCTGGGACGCTTGCGAAGGACCTAGCGCTCCAAGGTCTCCGGAGAGATGTCAATAGCTTAAGACATTTGCCTACTCTCCAGTTACATTTTACTAGCAATACCAAATGGTTGTGGAAAAGTTGTACCTATCTAGTACAGCTAATAATGAACATTGCTACTCTGTCACTTCTAGCCAGCCCTTGAATAATATCTCAAAGTTTTCCTAGTCCGTGCAATGACGTGCAGCTACTATAAGACCAGTAAGAACGTTGGCATCCTCTTACATACTATCAGGGATTTTGGATGGTCTTGTAGGCGCCGCCTTATGAGCCAGATTCTAATGTCTTCAAGTCTTTCTATACTCGTGCAGCATAGTTTAGAGTACTTCCTGCCGAACACGACAAACACCACTATCCATAGTTTGAAAGCTCTAAGTCACCATAAATGGCCAACTCAGGATTTATTATACTTTACTCTTGTGTCTACGCAAAATCAGGGATAGATACTAACTTTGGCGCCAGCTGTACAGCGGTCAAGTTTCCTTCTCACGACGGGCGCTTATGCGCTGACTACCCCTCCTCATGCTTCCCTTTGCTGGGAGTCTCTGTTTACTCTCACTTCTTCATCTTCAAAGTGCTCAAGATCGTCTAAAGATGACCTCTCGATCCCACCATGACTATACCGTTGCGTGGATCTGCGCCCTGCCGCTAGAGATGGCAGCTGCGAAAACCATGCTGGATGAGATCCATGACCCTCTTCCTCAGCTGCCGACCGATCAGAATAGTTATACCCTAGGTAAAGTCAGTGGTCACAATGTGGTGATCGCTTGCCTACAACCTGGAGTCTATGGGATCACATCCGCTGCTATCGCGCTGGCGCATTTGTTGCCAACTTTTCCATCCGTCAAGTTTGGCTTGTTGGTAGGCGTCGGCGGTGGAGTCCCCAGCTCAAAAAACGATATTCGACTCGGTGATGTCGTCGTGAGCAAGCCTACGGGATGGTCAGGGGGTGTGATACAATATGATTTTGGAAAAGCGCTGGTTGGCGGCCGATTTCAGCAAACCGGTTTCCTGAACAAACCACCCCAATCCCTCCTGACTGCGATGGCTCAAGTAGAGAGCAATGGTATGATAAGAAAAATTTCTCTTATAAAGGTTATGTCCAATGCATTGGACAAGAATCGAAGCATGAAGAGTCACTTTCCACGCCCGAATCATGACCATCTCTTTCGTGCAACATACTCTCACCGGGAAGGGAGCTCTGACTGTTCATCATCGTGCAGCCCAGACCATATTGTGGCTCGCTTGCCCCGGTCCACAGAAGAGCCACAAGTGCATTACGGCCTGATTGCGTCTGGAGACCAAATCATGGACGATCCTCGGAAGCGAGATGCCATTGCTCAACAACTAGATGTTCTGTGCGTTGAGACGGAAGCTGCGGGTCTAATGGATCAGCTACCGTGCCTCGTCATTCGTGGCATCTGTAATTATTGTGATTCTCACAAAGACAAGAACTGGCAAGGCTATGCGGCTCTCACGGCTGCGGCCTATGCTAGAGTGCTTCTGTCTGTTGTTCCTGTCTACCGTGGAGTCAGCACTCACACCCATACTTGCTTGCGCCAAGGAGAGTCAGAAGAGCGCGAAGCATTCCTGCATTGGATTCCAACCGATGAGTACGACCAGATGTATGACGAGCTTTTGGAGAAAAGATGTCCAGGGACTTGCAATTGGATGACTGAGACGAAAACCTTCCAGAATTGGCGGCAGATTACCTCCTCGAGTCTCCTTTGGTGTTATGGAAAGCGTAAGCACCGACATAAGCTTCTATATACTCCTATTCTAACGTGCCTTTATCCACAGCGGGTATTGGGAAGTCAGTTTTACTGTATGTGCATCCTATTTTTGTCCCATTAGACACTGACCAGAGTCTGCGATCAGGGCCTACCTTGCGAAACACCTTCGAGAGGAATATTGCACATCGACCGACATTGGAGTCAGCTTTTCCTGCTACGATTACGATAGAAAAGATCTGGCTGAACCATCTCGGATGCTGTCGGCCATGCTTAAACAACTTTATCGACAGAAAGGAAGCATCCCACATGAGCATCTTCGGTTCAAGCAGATGTCGCTTCGCCCTTCGCTGGCCAACCTTTGCGATATTTTCACATCCTACGTATCGTCATCGTTTACCACAGTCTTCCTCTTGGTCGATGCGATGGACGAATGTCAGTTTGAAGTTAAACACCACATGATTCGCTTCTTATCCCACATCCTGCAGCATGTACCAAGCATCAAGATCTTGGCCATGAGTCGAAAGGAACTGAACATCCAAGAAGCCTTCCAGGGATATCCGAGCCTAGCTATTGGTAAGAAAGATCTCACCCAGGATATCGAAACGTATATCACTACGAAGGTTAGACAACTTAGAAGAGGTTACCATGGAAAGAAGCTGTACATCAAAAGCGATTTCCTCGAGGCTGAAATTATCGAGAACCTCATCGCCAACGCGGATGGAATGTACGTACAGCCTAATGGACAGCCATATTTGCAAATACTGACTCGTATCAAGGTTCCGCTGGGCGAACATTCAATTGGAACATCTCAGAGTCACAAGCAAGGCGCGAAATGATGCGGTTGTTAGGTCAGCCTTGACCGATTACCCGACAAGCTTGGATGCGACATATTACCGGATCCTTTCACGCATTGAAGATCAGCCTGCATACATGAAGGACCTCGCCGTACGGGCCCTCCGATGGGTCCTGTACGCGAAGCATCCTCTCAACTCGGATGCCCTACGCGATGCTGTCGCCACACCGGAAGACAATGGAGAGCTTGACCCTGCTCCGCTCGAGGTCATACTGGACGCCTGTGCCAACTCTATCACAGAAGAGGATGGAACCATCCGCCTGATCCACAGGTCTCTGCGAGACTTCTTCTTAACCCAGTCTTCATCCGAATCCAGCTCCATTTTACGCCAGTTGCAAAATCCCAGAGTCACACAGTGTTAGCGACCGCTGACTTTTCACACCTTCATGACAGCATCCTCGAACAGGGACCTACAGCGTGTCCTGAAGATTTTGACCCTCTCCTCAAGCTCTACCGATTCTTGTGGCAGAGCGCTCGTTTCTTCGACCGTCATACGAACGCCGTGCGACAGTCTGTACTTGCCATCAAAGAGTTGATGGTATCGCTACTGTTGCAAAGCCCACTGGTGCTCGTTGCAATTCTTCTGATACGGGCGGTTTCTCTCCCAGGCTACTTGCTTCGCAGTTCGCATACAGGATTTCAGACCATCACATATCCGGCTGATGCCAGGCTGTTTCTGTTAAGCACCCAGATGCACGAAGGTCACGATGCACCCAGAAGATGCCTACGAGGTTTCGTGAACAGCGTTGATTACAGATGAGATTGATCGTTGGAGGCTTTGAGTCCCCCAAAGCAATTGTACAGCACAGGAATGCTGTAGGTGTATGTTTTCTGGTAAATTTTCAAATATGGGAAATAGTGTACATGTTAGTCGTAACTCAGATGCAATCCGAACTCCGTTTATGCAATCGTCTCTTCCATATATCATGCTTCATCATTCCTCTCTTTTCGAACTTGAACTGGAAAACGCTTCCTGCAGGGCCTCCGCTTCTTGCGGATTGACCGCATCGTCCAGAATCTCATGCGCCATTTCCACGGTCTCATCCTCAATTCCAGCTTCAACCACCAATCCCTCACTGAACGCGAGCCGGGTAAACACCACCAAGAACTTCTGCTTTCCGCCCGGCACTCGACAGAGTTTCGACTGCAGGTCGATCTGCCCCTGGTGTCGCTGCATCACCCCATGCACAAGCCGCATCAACCCGTTGACCAGTGCTGCATGTTGATCCTGCTCCGGAGATGACGAATACAACGCATCCAACTCGTCATGCATGGCTCGGATGAGCCGCGCTAGGGCCGTGGGGTGGGTCGCAATGACAGAGCTCCCGCGTGTGCTGGAAGGGACCATCACGTTGAACGCGATGGACGTCAGCAAGGACAAGGCCTCGAGTCGCATCTCACAGACCTCAAATGCCGTGCAAGGAGGCTGGCCTTCATCGACTTGGAGCGTTTCACTTAGGAGATTGGCGACGCGGTCAACGATGTAGTTCTCGTTGGCGATTTGGTCTTGCTCCGTCTCTTGGATTGAACCAAAGGATTGGGCTCGGATGCTGGTTGACAGCAAGCCGAGTGTTAAGGTAATATCCTTCGCGCGTTGTGCGCTGTTTAGCATCATGAGGATAAAGTCGTAGCGTATGTGGCGCCAGAAGTTCTCCAAGTCCCGGCTGACATGGAGACATCTGCATGCCAGCTGATACAGCAATCCCAGTGCTTCAGTCGAATCCACGAGCGGTTGCAGTTCAGACTGGGGTGTCTGTCGAATTTGCCAACTCTGTCGCGATACGGGCGAATGCTTGAACCGCGGGACACCGTTGACGTCCCCTGACGCCTGTAAGACTGGCACGAGGTGTTCGATCAAATCTGAGATCGGCGCATCAAGTGCCAGCATGTACCTAAAGATTGACATGAAAATGGGGACTGGTTGGTAGAACTTTTCTTGCAGCGCGCGAGACCATAGAGAGGTTATAACTTGGGCGTACTCCACTATGTAGTTGCCAACTTTGAGACTTGCTGTTTCTTCCAAGAGTATCGTGGACAGCATGCGCTGTGGTTCGGATGGGAATGCCATGCGCGCCATTACCTCAATATCACGCTCTTCGTGAGGAAATGTTCGATGGTTTAGAAGATGTTTCATCGACAGTGGACTTGATACTTTTGGAGGTTCTCTCTGCTGCGGAGGCTGTTCAGGTGCCATGTCCACCATGATGTCGTCGGACAAGTCTCCTGGACCTGGTTCGGTCACCACACGTTCGACCTGTGGACTTAGTTGCAGTTGGGTGAGACTGTCCTGACTTGATCTCCTCTTTCTCTTGCCAGGGATCACGGGGGCGATCTTCTTGGACCGAGCAGATTTACTTGGGGAGACTGCGACAATTTCATCATCATCGAACCCGTCGCGAAATGGGAGAACCCTAGTTTTCTTCGGAGTCACCGGTGGTGCCTTTTCCTCCGCTCGCCCCTTCATTTTCAAGTTGTTATTCCGGATGGATTCTTCGGCCAAGTCCTGTCTGAGGAAGGCGTTTTCTGTCGCCAGCATCTTGCCTTCTGCGCGCGCAGCCTCGACCTCTTCCCTATGGCGAGCGGCCTCCTCGGCGATCGCCTTTCTCAGAGCCGATAGTTGGCGGTCGTAATTTTCGATGAGCTTGGCTTGGTTAGACCGGATGATGGCGATCTCCCCGGCCTTCGTTTCCGCCATTGCTTTTGCGGCGGTAAGGTCCTCCATTAGCTGTTTGTAGTGTTCATCCTCCCAGGCAGTCTGTTCGGCGCCAATTCCGCTCTCGCCCCCAATAGGGCCTTCCTGCATTGCCATGGCATCCTCGTACGGTGGTTCGCAAACAAGGTGCATATCGGAATGATGGGTGAGATCTCCATCGACCTCCATACGTTCAGCAGGGGCCTGCTGAACAGGATGGTATTGTTCCACGTTTGCTGGCCCATTGTACGGGTCATCCACAAAGCCCGAGAATGACACCTCCTGCTCCAGCGCAATTGTCGAGACTGTCTCGTCATTCAGGACCTCTGCGTCCAGTTCGCCCACATCCAAAGCATTATATTCGTTCGTTAATCCGGTGTGTAAACGCGCGGGAGGCTGCAAGGTAGGATGGGGACGGACAGCCTGGTCTGCATGTTGAGGCTGGGCTGATCGAGAGACGGGGTCACCGACAGCGGGACGAGAGTCTATGAATTCGACACTGGGTTCTCGTGTGATGGGCTTTTGAGCCTGTGTTGCGCGATACGCGTCCTGTTCCAGCTGGAACAGGGTGCCCGGCGGCAGATCATCGAAGCCATCGTCGGAAAAGCAGTCATCGTCGTTGTCTTCCATGCCCTCAGCCGCAGGATCGCCATGAAGAAGGGGGTAGAAAGGAGAGTGGCGGGAGGAGAGCCGATGGTGATGGTTGTTGTTGGGGAAGAAGAGGAAGAATACTCTCTATAACTACGGAGAACGCCTGACGTAAGTCAGCTGCGGCCACGGGACTTTCTCAACTCCTGCTCTTCTACTTCGACTTCGTCTACTACTTCTTACATCTATCTTCTATCTCCTCTCGCACTCTCCTCTTCAATGCGACAGTCGACAGAACGTGTGCGGCATTACTTGAATCTCCCTTCCCCTGATCTCCCTATCCATTTCTGTTGGGATTTGTTCCCCCCCGACCGTCTACTTCACATGAAATTTTACTAAGGACGATCACTCGTGCCCGTCTTCGCCCTCGTCTCCCTTCTTCATTTCCTCCCTTTTCTTCCTTTCTGACCCTGTCGGCCCCGTTCCCCGAACCCCAGCTCTCCCTAATTTTTTTTTGGTCCCTGATTGACCCCCTCCTTCCCCGCGTTTCCCTTGTCGACCTTCCTCCTTCCCTATCTCCGTACAATCATTCTCACCATGTCCAAATCACGTCGGAACGTCAGGTTTCAACATCGGGGATCCAACGCCTCCGAAACTCGTCGCCCGAGTGTTTCGGACGCCAGTGACGTCCCGTCCGAACCCGGTAGTCCGTCGAGAAACGGTGCTGTGTCCCAACCGGCGACAATTCCTGAGGAGGTGAGCACCCGACTTATTCGTGTTCCCCCGAGCGAACACAGAGAATTAGTGTTGCCTTGCGATCTGGCTGGATGGAGACACAAGGCTGACCACGCGCGACCAGAAATCCGAACAGCCGCAGTTGTCCGATTACGAGAAGAAGAAGCAGACCTTCATCACCCGCACAATATGGACCTTCGTGATGATCGCCGGGTTCTTCATCGCCATGTTTTCCGGCCACATTTACATTATCGGCATCATCTCCGCCGTCCAGATCGTCTCGTTCAAGGAAGTCATTGCTATTGCCAACGTTCCCAGCAAGGAGAAAAATCTCCGTTTCACCAAGTCGCTGAATTGGTATTTCCTGGCGACCACCATGTACTTTTTGTACGGAGAAAGCGTCATCTACTACTTCAAGCATATCCTTCTGGTTGACAAGGTGCTGCTGCCCCTCGCGACCCACCACCGCTTCATCAGCTTTACGCTCTACGTCATGGGTGAGTTTACAATCGTTGCGCGAGATTAGTGAACCGCTGTTGAGATTGTTTAGGATTTGTTTTCTTCGTCGCCTCGTTGCAAAAGGGCCACTACCGCTTCCAGTTCACCCAGTTCGCGTGGACCCACATGGCGCTGTACCTGATCGTCGTGCAGGCGCATTTCGTGATGAACAATGTTCTGGAAGGCATGATCTGGTTCTTCCTCCCGGCTTCTTTGGTCATCACCAACGACATTTTCGCCTACGTCTGTGGTATCACTTTTGGTCGCACGCAGCTGATCCAGCTGTCTCCCAAGAAAACGGTGGAGGGATTCCTCGGCGCGTGGATCTGTACCATCATTTTTGGTTACTTCATGACGAATATCCTGATGCGCTACAAATACTTCATCTGCCCGGTGAACGACCTCGGTTCCAACGTGCTGACCGGCCTGGAGTGCAACCCCAACCCTGTGTTCGTGCCCCATGCGTATTCGCTTCCTGAATGGACTGGACTGGGCAAGACATTCTACATTGAGCCAATGCAGTTCCACATCCTGGTGTTCGCCACGTTTGCCTCTCTCATCGCCCCCTTCGGAGGTTTCTTTGCTTCGGGACTTAAGCGCACTTTCAAGATCAAGGACTTTGGCGAATCGATTCCGGGACATGGCGGCATCACCGATCGCATGGACTGCCAGTTTATCATGGGATTCTTCTCTTACATGTACTACCACAGCTTCATCGCGGTTTACAATGTTACCGTTGGGGATATCATTGAGACCGCCATCAACGGTCTCACCGTGGAACAGCAACTCGAGGTGGTCCGTGGTCTCGGTAAATACCTGTACAACCAGGGCACAGTGTCCGAGACGGTCAGTACCCTTCATCCCGTTATAGCCTTCTTACACTCACTGACGATATCAGATCCTGGACTGTCTGAATACGGAGCTCAAGCGCCGATGATTGCCCAACCCTTCATGACCCACCTCCATCCCTCCATCCCAAGAATTCCGCCTTCAATCTGACACATCCGACCAATCTTCCACCCTTTTCGTTAATACGCTGAAGGTGCCGCTTGGACAGCTACGTTGGCTAGAGCGCACCCCACCACACTTCATCTCGCCGTTGGATGCGTCTGTTCCTTATATCCGTCATCGCATTGGGTCATTGGTGTATACACAGGACACGGTCAGGGACTTTTGGGAGGAACGGCGGTCTGTCAAAATTGCTTATGTCTGCTGTTTCTATCGTGGATGGAACAAGTATGCCTGTAGGCAAGTGTAAGAACAATATATATGAATGAAGTGTCTACTGCTTGGGACCGAATGCGGCTTTCTTGTATGGCAATCGACATTGCTAACCGATGTGTCTGGTATATACTTCACATTAGTTTGCATCGGGTGTATACACTCTTCGTAGCCATCGGCTATACCTCTTTCTCCCCGCGCATTCGTTCATCCCCTGCCATCCCCTGACGCGGGATTTCCCAACGTTCTCAACGTCGGCGCAGCCGGGCCATCCATCTACCCTCTCTGTAGTCGCCGTGGCGAAACTCTGGTAGGTAATCGGGGAGAGGCTCGGAAAGCGCATGCGCAGCGATCCGACCCGCACATCGCGTAGCAAGATTCCTTAAGACGCAGTCAAACGCCGCTACGTCCGCTCACTCCTCAACCTCATACTCCTCCATCTCGACCTTGAAGTACTCGGCAACGAGGGCCTTCTCGGCGTCCGCGCGCTCGGGGTCAATCATGAACCGCACCGCGCCGTCGCGGCCCTTCTCGCCGGGACGCGGTCTCTCGCCGTTGGCCGCGACAGGGACGAGCGGGTGCAGCCGGGGTCCGGGCGCGACGGACGGCAGTCTGGCGCCGTTGGCGTTGGGGCGGTCGTTTCCTGCATGGGTGAAGCGCGGGAGATGCTGAGCCTCGGCTTCTTTGTTGAGCGGGATGCGGGCGGTCAGGAAGCGGTCTGCTGGGAAGTGGGGGCCGACGGTTGTCGAGCTGCGGTTATGGGTGTAGAGTTCGAGGAGGTCGAGGAGGGTTTCTTATATTCATTAGCCGGGGGTTCTGTGGAGAGGTGGGGGAGGGGACTCACCCATAACCTCCTCGCGACTCGTCCGCCACTTCTCGTAGTCTGACCCCGTCTCGATGGTGTCAATGCGCTGGTCGAGGAGCCGGCCCGCGAGCTCGAGACAAGCGAACGCCATGGTGGAGGTGGTCTGTTTGAGGGGGGCGTAGGTGCGGTAGAGATCCTGGGAGATGCGGTATGCGAGGGTGGAGACCTCCGACTGCGAGGTGAGGCCGTAGTGGCGGGCCAGTTTGACGAGTATTTTTTGCGGGTGGCGCGTGCGAAAGTCGAAGCCGGAGGACTCGAGCATGAGTCGTTCCAGGCCGATGATGCCCCGCGAGGGGCCTTCAAACACCTTTGAAGTGTTAATTGGATCTTCCTGCGCCGGTACTTCGGGACGGGCCTACCGGGTTGTCGGGGGAGATGTGCTCCGACGCGGGTATCTTGAGGTTGTAAGCGGCGCAGACGATGTCGCGGGATTTCTTGAGGGTGTCTTCGATCTTGCAGGCTGTGAAGAGGGCGGCGGCGGCGGCGTCCTGTGTCCTGTTAGTCGACAGTCGATATGCGTATACGCAGCGTGCTCAGCATACGGTATAACTGTACTCGTTGTCCGGATGGACGAGCCGGAACTTGTGATAGTACACGACGGCTGTGTTGAATGTGCGAATGGGCCTGTAGGCGTCAGTCAGCGGCACCGCCGACTCCAGACGGACGGAAAGCATACAAATTCAGCGCCCGGCGCACGTTGTCAATCCATGTCACACCCTGCAGTCGCAGCGCCTCCTCGCGCAGCGGATTCACGCCCATGGCCGCGATGCATTTCTGGATGGTGGACTCGAAGATGTACGGCTTGGCGACCTGGATGAACGACGGATGGATAGACGGCGGGTCCGGGATGGCGTCTGCGCCCACCGGTCGCGGTGACGATCCGTCCAGGTGCTCCGGCATGATGTGTGGTGGATGTCGCATAGGGAAGTGTTGGTTCATGACGGTGGTTGTTCAGGATGGTGATATCACGTGATGATACCGGGGGATCGTTCTCCCGCTACAAGTAGATAAGTACGATGTATTTATTTAAAGTTGATATTGAATGTCAATTTACTACCAACTACACCTGCAAGACTGAACACAAAGTAAATGCTAGGGTACCCCTCTACCGGCCCGCGTCGCCTTGGCCAACTCACTCTGCGCGGTGTTCTCCGCATAGCGGCGATAAATCGGCAAATAGAACTCTTCCTCGCTGGTGGTCTCGCGGACGCTCCTACACGCCTGCACCGCACCCACCCACTTCCTCCAGCGGGCCCAAACTGCCTCGACCTCAGGGGTTGCTGCGCGCCCCTCCTCCGGGATACCTAATCCGCCGGGCTTGAAGTGATCAAACACCCACAGCCGGATCGCCCACGGGGCGAGTACCAGATCCGGGAGAGAGAGCTCTGATCCCAGGAAGAACGGACCGTCCGGGTGCATCTCGCGGGTCCACTCCTTCAATTTGTCGAGGAAGTCTGCGCGGGGGGCCGCGATCTCTTCGGCCGCTTTGTCTGGGTGACTGGGCTGGTGCTGGAGGAAGCGGTGGAAGGCCGGGATGATGCGTGACGTCACGTAGTCGATCCAGATGCGGGCGCGGGCGCGGGCGTAGGGGTCCTTCGGGAGGAATGATGGGCTGTGTGTGGGATACGCCTCTTCGAGGTATTCGAGAATGACGGTGGACTCGTAGAGGGGGCGCGTGGTGCCGTCCGGGGATGGACAGGCGAGAGTGGGCACGAGGCCGCGGGGGTTGAGAGAGAGGAGCGATTGGGGCTTGTTGTAGGGGTTTACTTCGATGTACTGGTAGGGGATTTGCTTTTCTTCCAGGGCGAGCCAGACGCGTTGGACTGGGGGGTTAGATGGCCTGGTTTATGGTAGGGTAGAGGTCATACCGAACCTGCGGTGTCGTTAGTTGCGGAGAGGAGAGAGATGAAGGGAAGCACCTACGGACAGAACCAGCCGGCGTAGAGCTTTAACGGCTGCTCTGCGCGATGGCTCTCAACCAGCGCTTTGGCAGGACCGGTGGCCTCTGGATGGATGGCAGCGTCGGGGTGCATGTTGTGGCTGTACTAGAGTGTTGGTGATGTTGATGGAAGGGAAATAAGTATACGAGAGATGAATATATATAGGCAGTAGGTATTATTAATGACCCCGCAGGTATGAGCGAATTAGTCATATAGAGTAAGACTATATCAAACAATTCGCCAGGAAACTATCTCTACCAGGGGAATAAGGCATGAAGTCAACCGCTCTCAATATTGTCCATATTTCTTGAGCAATTTCTGCATGATGGAGACCGCGCCAGATCGATACCCCGCTCCAAAGATGGCATGGTGGTTGAGGTGGTGGTATCTGTCATATATCAGCTTCAATGCAACAAGCATACGATGATATAGAACAATACTCACAGTTCATACAGCCGCAGCCGGTCATCATACTCCTCGACCGGCTCCGTCTTCGGCACAATCGCATGATACGCCGAGAAGAACGTCGACCCAAACCCACCAAACATCCTCATAATACCCAGCTCGTACTCGCTATGCGCATAACACGCCGAAGGATCATAGACGACGTCCCCCGTCTCCTCATCCTCGCTGCGTCCGCTTCCAATAATTCGTCCACGATCCGCATTGCCGCTCCACAAGTCCCCATGCACCACGACCGGCGTGACGCCCTCGCCACGCCCGTCGCGATCATACCCCAGATGGCCATCACGCAGCAACGCGGGCACAACCGTCCGCGCCGTGCGCTCCACCATCTCGCGCAGCCCCGCGTCCCGCCCGTTGCGGCGCTCCGATGCCTCGAGAATCATCAGCAGCCGCTCGTTGGCGTAGAAATCCGCCCACGAGTCGCAGAACTGGTTCGGCTGTTTCGTATCGCCGCAGAACGTCGGGACGGGGAATCCAAACCGTCGACGGCCGGTGGCCGGGTCGACGGGCGCCGGCGTGGTGTGCAGCTTCCCCAGCCGTTGTGCGAGTGACGCGCCGGACCGGGCGCCCCTGCCGAGATCGAGGTACTCCGTTGCCAGGAAAAAGCCTCCGCTGCGGTTATTGTTGTTATCGGACGTGTGGTGGTCGTCGAGCGGGCCCCAGGCCAGCGCCCGCGGACAGAACCCCGGAACGCAGTTGGCGATCGCGTTGAGCGACTCATACTCGCCACGGAACATCTCTTCGGCGGCAGCACCATCGGCGGAGGTTTTGACGAAGAAGCGGCGTTCTTCCTCGCGTTGGCCGTCGGCCGAGGGGATGGTCGCGCGGATGGCGCCTGTGTTGGTGAAGCCGGACCCGAGGGCGGCGGTCGACAAGATGGCCTTGGATGGGTCTGGGATGGAGAGGGCGCGCAGGACAGCGGGCGGAACGGGCGCCATTTTGTTGGAGCGTGGCAGTAGGGGTCTAATCTAGCCGTTGCTGTTCCGTGTTCCAGGGCCTGGGTAGAGGATTGATTGATGGATGGATGTTTGTTCCTGCGTACCTGAGGAGGTTGCTTCTCCCCTCCGAAAATGCCACCGCCTAATGACGTAGTCGCTCGTACCTTATCGATAAGAACCGTAGCTTCTTCGTACTTCCTTCTCCAGCTCAGCAACGCGTGTAGATCGAGACCACATTTAATTACCTATGTAATGCTTTTGTACATTCATCCCAACGCCTGGTCAGTTCCTATCCCCCGCTATGCATGGGTCAATGAATTCACCAAGTGCTGCGCTGTCTTGGTTCGCTCCCGCACATCCAGGTCCGGATCGTCTTCCAACGTCGCCAGTCGGTCCGTCACCCCAATCGAGCGGAGTTTGACTGCGCGCTCTCGACAGCCTTCGCGGTCGCTGGCGTCATCCTCGTATGTCAGGTTAATCACCACCCACACGCAGTTGGTGCGTACGTCGCGGTGCGCATGGTTGAAGTACCCCATGAGGTACCGCAGCAGATCCCGATGCGAGACCAGCAGCTGCCGATGCCACGGGAGGCCCGCGGCCAGATGAATGATGACGTACGTTACTGCGACGAGAATCTCAGAGGGAACCTGTAGAGGCTTCTGCGCCGAGGTATCTCGGCGGTTTGGAATCTGGATGGTGCGCGGTCGCAGCTTGTCCGCCAGAGCGTCCAGCACCACGTCCTGACCGATCTCCTTGAACAGGTGGTCGATCATCTCCGATGCGCCCTGTCCGCAAATCAGATTGCGCAGCAGATCGAATGTCTGTTCCTGCACGGCGATGTCATCCTGGCGCGCCTGCGTGCTTTGGTCGAGGTCCCCGTGCAATGCCAGCTTGCGTCGGCGACTGGCATCCGGGAGGAACATCTCCAGGCTAATCTTCGACGGCGGAAGGGTATCTGCCATCTTAGAGTCCTCATCACGTTCCTGCGAATTTTCCACGGGATTTAACAGATCCACTTGTTCTCCGGCAGAATTCGCGCGGCTCATTCCGATTGACGCATTGCTGTCTATCTCCTCGTCCATCCCCCGCTTGGCCAGGGCAGCCGTGGGGTCCTGTGTGATGACCTGCTTGATCCAGCTGGGGTGTAGACCTTCAATAATCTTGATCTTGACATCGTTGGTCGAATTGTACGCAACATGTTTCAGAGCCCATAGCGACTCGATCCGGAGCTTGGTGTTGCTCGAGTGCGCATGTTCACAAAGGACCGGGAGGATCTCGGCAGAAATGATCGCCTGCGATGTCAGTAATCTTCGAGAACACCGGATTGAGCAAAGTAACTTACTTCTTTCATAGGACTAAAGTCCAAGGCCAGGTTGCAGATGACCGAGGTAGCAGCGATCTGAACTTCAATATCCGGGTGTCGGATCAAAACGAAGAGGGGCGTGGCGACGCCAGCGTCGATGAGACTTGTTCTCAACACACTCACTGAGCGGGTGAGCATACGAGCAGCCCCACAGGCCGCTAGCAAGGTAGGCGTCGGGTTCCCGTCTGCAGCGGTGTTCTTGGGGCTCGTCGTATCCGGCGGGGGTTCGCTGGGACACGGCTTTAACGAGTCAATTATGTACGGCACGACTCCGTATTCACAGACAGCCTTGCGGTATTCGTCCTTGAATGGCACCAATGCGGCCAATGCTTTCAATATGTTCTCACGATATCGCATGACGTGGCAGTGGATCGGCGAATACCCCGCTGAGCCCAGTTGACACTCCGGAGGCAGCGCATCCCAGTTCTCAGTGGTCTCCTCGCTCTCGGCATGCCACATTGGCCTCCGATTATCAGGCACCGGGTTGTATGTTTCCTTGAGTAGCTGGGACAGTCGTTTGATGGCATCTCCCTCGACTGCATGCTTCTGCAGCTCTTGATCGTCAATGACAAGAGTTGCGAGCACCGCAGGAGCCTCCTCCCTCAGGCGTTCGGAAGATGGCACTAGACCGCCGTACTGAATGCCATCATCACCCGCGCTGTCATAGTCCTTGTCGAGCATTCGGATAAGGATAGGTATCAACAAGTAACAAAGCATGGAGACACGGTGTTTCTTCGTGAGACCCAAACGGAACAGGACGGTGACAAGGCGGGCGGCCATCAAACGAGCCATGCCATTCTCAGCGCGGATAATGTATAGCAACCAGGGAACGACCGCGTTTTCATCCTCATCAGCCGCAGGCGCCTCAAAGATTGAGAACGGCGTGGGGAAAGACTGGCTGTGACGACGATGCGAAGGACCTTGAGGTCCGAGAGGGGGAAAATTGGCGGAATTTGCTGGCGCCTTGCCGTGCGACAAGGGAACGGATGGCAGTAAATATTCTAGTGGATTTGCCCCAGCGTGGCGCGGGACGGCCGACCCGGAGAAGTATGTCGAACCCCATGGGCCTTTTCTGATATCGGACGGAGCAAAATCAGGCACCTGTTTGGGAAAGACAGTCACAATGCCTGGGGAGGAGAGGAAGTGCTCTGCGCGCCATTTTGAGTGTTCAATTATCACCGTGATGGCGCGCAGGATAGGGCCTAACTTGGCGCTGGGAGGAGCTGGAGGAGGCAGCGCACCAAGGGCCCCCGGCTCTCCAACATGGGCTTCGGCTCCTGGGAGGACGAAGCCCTGCGCAACCACAAAGGAAGCCACCTTCACCGCCAAGGCGTCCAACACCCCGCATTCCGCCAGAGCTGCCTTGTGCGTCTCCTCGGTACACAGCTTGCTAATCAGCGCCGCGGTGAGCTCAATAGCAGCCTGCTCATGATGAGTGGTGTAGTTCTGTCCCAGAATGCGTGACAAGCATCCGATATGCTGAGGGGAGAAGAGCAAGTCGGCCAAGCTGGTCTCTTTGGGCGAGGGCGGTTGGTTTTGGAGCGGAAGGCGATCGGCGATATTGTTGAGGGCCCGTAGAATAGGGAGAACGAAGGCGCGGGGGCAATCATGGGCGGACAGGATTGATAGGAGGATGGATATTATGTCACTTGCGAGAATAGGTGCCAGAAACGACACACCGCCTGAACGGGGGATTAGAAGGAGGTCTGCCAGCAGGATCCGAGTTGTTTACCTTGTGCCAAGCTCCCGAAAATAATGATAGCCTGTAGACAAGCTTCATCCTGCTCTGAGCGAGTACCCGAACGTCCGTTGCCTTGCAGCAACCCATTCAGGTTCGATGGGCCGAAGGAGCATCGGTTGGATTGGTGGGAGGCCAGGACCTTGGCGATTATTGGTATGATGCCCAAACGAACCCACGTCTCTTTGCGCTGGTCATGACCAATGGTCTCGTTTTTGAGGTTGCGAAGAGCGGTGGCTTGGGCTGATATGGAATCTGCAGTTTGGAGCTGGTGAAGGATGGGCGGAGTAGGAGCGCGCGTCATCGTCGGGGAACACCGCCTCCCGCGGGACTGGACGAGTTAGTCGGACGGTGATGGACCGAATGGAAACGGAGGATGGCTCGAACGGCGCTATGAGCAGTTGAGAGCTCGGTCGATCGGGGATATAGGGGGAGGGATGGAGATGCGGGGATGAACGGGGCGGGGAGACGGGGGTCCCATACAGCTGGATAGCGGGAGATGGAGATGGAGATGATATCGGACTATGGGACCAAGAGAGACGGGAGACTAGATGGAAAGGAAGATAGAAACCAATGTACCGAAGCAGACCCGGAAACAAGCCAGAACCACAGATCACGCCGGGAGAGTCAAGGAATCGGAGAGGAGAACAAACGACATGGCGATGGTTCGGGATGGATGGACGGGATGAGAACATGGTCGACTGCCCGAAACGGTCATGGTTCCCGCCTGAGGCACCGGTTGCGGCTGATCATGTGACTTGCCAGGTATGTGTCAGCAACATCTCACGTGCTCAGCCCTATTGAGCTTAGTCACGGAACTACTCCGTACTAGTCCATTGCGGTTTAGCCGGGCTTTTTAACTTGCCGGGGCTCTCAAAGTCCATCACGATGACGTCTTGAGGTAATCAAACCGGGAAGAGAGGAGAAGAGCGAAGAGGAGGAAGAGTACACCTGTTGGGGGCGTCTCCATCCCCTCGCACGGTCCGCAGCTGAGGTATTTTAATGCAGCGATTGTCCATTTATCAGGAGGCGATTGTTTACTAGTGTGTCAGGTCAATACCACCGCAAAAGGAACGGGTAAGATTTCCCCATGATTTCCTGCGAGCGGCTGGTATTAGTACCGTATGAGGTGGGTGCCGCAGAGCCGTGATTGGCCGGAGTCATCCTCCTCCCAGTTCTGAAGCGGTATTTCGTAAAATACGACGAAACAGTCAAAAATTTCCTTTCTTCCCTCAGGTGTCTGTCTCCCTCCTATTCCTATACCTCTCTCTCCTACCGATCCCTCTCCATCCTCTATCATCCTCCCTCCATATGGTCTGATTCCTCAGATACTCTCCTCCCCGTCGGCATTCTTTCACCCTGGCGTGGAATCCCAGATCATGATGCGCCAGGGCACGCGGCATTCCACACTGTCGGCCGGTTACGCAGCATCCACCTCTTGCAACAACAACTCTCGTTCACTCGTACGCCCACGTGGTGGACTCGTTGGGCGGAGATGTTAGTTTCTTCGCCGTCACCTTCTTCCGCCTTGCGTCCCTCCCCTTCATCGCCGCCCCCTCATCCTCTTCCTTCATCTTCCGCCTCACTCCATCCTCCTCCTGCCCATCCTCCCCATTCCCATCGTCGTTGTTCCTCAGCTCGATCTCCCGCCGTTGCCGCCACCCCTCCACCCCCTAATCCCTCCACCCTGCATTATGACCCGGCGGCTCTCTCCGGGACGACTCATCACAATAAAAGTCACCTCTCTCCGCGTTCCTCCCGTCGTGCCATCGAAGAACTTCGCTCGGCTCTAAACCGCCATACCGTTGCCCCTACCCCACCGGGGCCCTCAGGGGATCACCCGCGCGGCCGCATGTCCGCTGGGCTGACCTCCTCTGGGGGCGGATCGAACACCGCCGCCGCCGTCTCTTCCGCCGATTCCACCATAATTCAGGGACCTGCGCCTCCCATGCCGGCTCCTACCAGCGCCAGTGGCGCGTCCTCCAACAAACGGAATAGCCCCAATGATGCCACGACCAACGGGGGGCTTTCCCAGGCCCTCGGGCACGACGGTTCGACCCCCAAACGGTTACGCTCCAATAACCCGTCGATCAAGGTGCTCCCGGCACAGTACGAACTGGCCGATCCGCGCGACCTCGTTGTGTTGATTTCCAGCATGCTTATGGAACTCATTCGCTACAACGACAAGATCCCGTTGAATCAGGGTCGTTTGACGCGTTTCCATTCGCGCACGCCGCCTCGCATCTCCGTTCAGGACTACCTGCAACGATTGACGACCCACGCTACGCTCTCCCCGCCCATCCTCCTCAGCATGGTGTACTACATTGACCGACTCTGCGCCCTCTACCCCGCCTTCACCGTGTCCAGTCTGACTATCCATCGGTTCCTCATCGCGAGCGCTACCGTCGCGAGCAAAGGCCTGAGTGACAGCTTCTGGACGAACAAGACCTACGCCCGGGTGGGTGGTATCAGCATGGCCGAACTGGCCCTCCTGGAGCTGGAATTCCTCTTCCGCGTGGAGTGGCGGATTGTGCCGCAGCCGGAGGTACTGGTGGACTACTACCAAAGTCTTGTGGAGCGATGCGAGGGGTATGAGATCGAGCGAGAGTGAGCTTCTGGGGATATAATGCTTTCCGACTGTTTTAGTACATATGATGCACATAAACACGGCCGGAGTTGATCTTGGTACATAAAACACAAGAGTGGAAGGTGTTTTGATTGCATTGATTGTTTGATATTGTCTGATTTATGATGTATAGCTTACATGGCGTTTGATGCTCGGCGTTGGAGGTAATGAATATTCACTCATGATCTGCGTATGAGTAGACGAATATAGATAATCGGTGCCTGATATTTCAGGCATTAAACTTAGGTCATAAGCATCCTTTTCAGTGCAACACCAAGACCATCCTTCACTTCGACTTATTCTCTTTTCTCGACACACCATGCCGTGAAATTTGACGCTCCTTAACCTCGATACCCGAACACTGTCCCTTCTCTCTCTACCCATGGATATCGAAGAAACCCTCCGAGGTATCCAGCCTCTGCCCGGCCATCTCATCCCCATCAAGACTGTGCAAGAAGCCCGACCACCAGAAGAACTCGGTACTTCACACCCCATAGACACAGACGAGCCCATCTAATGAAGCAGGAAACGCCTACGTCGCAGAGGTCAACGTCAAAAGCGCCTCCAAAGTCGTCAAGTACTTCTCTTCCCCTCACCGATCTGATCCCATCGACATAAAAAAATAATACTAACACCCCGCAGAGCCCTCGATTCCACCTTTCCCCGCGACCCCTCCCACCCTCTCAGTCACCTACGCCGCTTCGCCAAATACCCCCAGCTACCACCCGATGTGCGCGCGGTGCTGGTCCCAGACGACCGCACACCCTCCCCACACACCATCTTTGTGCTCGTCCCGCCGCCCCTCCCAGACCGCGACGCGCTGCAATCCCTCCTCGCGCCGTTTGCGCCCACCACGCCAGAGAGCGCCGATGCCTCACATGAAGCCACAGACAAGGATAACACCAACGACAAACCCAGACTCACCCTCCACACCATCCCCGTCCCGCTACAACCCCCGCTGAACCAATCCCAGGCCGAAAAATGGACCTCCACGATCTGGCCGGTCGTGTACAACCCGGCCGCGCCGCGCGCGACCATCGCCCCGCCGCCGCAGATTTTGACCCGCGTGCACGACAGTCTCAAGCCGCGCGCGGGTGTGTACCTGGCGCTTGCGCGGCGGGTTGCGTGGGAGGCCGAGCAGAGCGGGTGCGGGCGGCGGGTCGGCGCGGTGGTTGTTGATCCGGCGATTGAGGCGCGGTTGGAGGCTGCTACTGGAACCGAAAGTGAAGGGGAAGGGCCGCGCTGGACGGATGCGATTGTTGCGGTTGCGGGGGACGCGCGGTACGCGCGGCGCGAGGGGGGCGCGATGTCGGCGGCGGAGGTGCGGCTCGGCGCGGGCCCGAACCCTGCATCGCGGACGTATAATGCTGATGAGGAGGGCGGGCCGGAGCTGCATGCGCTGATGCGGGCTGTCGAGCTGGTTGCGAGTCGGCGGCGCGGAGACGCGCTGGAGACGCTGGATGTGAGTCCGTTGGAGGGGTATTTTCTTGGGCTGACGGATGGTACGGTGCGTGAGGGGGAGGAGGAGACGGCGCCCCCGGAGAAATGTTTGAAGAACGAGGAAGGCCGGCCGGTGGCGACGCAGCGCGCGGATGGGGATGCGGAGGCGACGTCGACGCCGCGGATCCGCTTGCGCAGTGAGGGCGGGTATCTGTGTACGGATCTGGATGTGTACGTGTCGCGGGAGCCGTGTCTGTGCTGCTCGATGGGGATGCTATTGTCGCGGTTTCGCGCAGTGGTGTTCCCCCGGCGCGGACGCATGGTGACCGGGGGCCTGGCGTCCGCGCCGGTGGTAGTCCCTGTTGCGGACGGTGATGAGAGTGATACGGTGGAGGAGATGGGGCAGCCGGAACGGCTGTACTATGGATTACATTGGCGGAAGGAGTTGAACTGGCGGGCGTTGGGGTTTGAGTATATCGAGGAGGGTGAGGACGAGGAAAGGGCGTATGATGAGGTGTCGTATCATGCGTAGATATACCTGCTATAGATATAGACTGTACAGTACCTAGGTAGGTGAAGGTATAGATCAAGTTCAAGCATAGAAACTACTTCTGACTCCCATTCATCTCTGTTGGCGTAATCCCCGGTACGCTACGTAAATACATATGGCCGCTCAGAAGTCAAAGGGGTAGACAGCCTGCGGTTGATCTCTAGATAGAGGATGGATGTAGATGCCTGACGCAAAGTCACCCGACACACATCCTACGACCTGGGCTCACAGAGCCTTATCATTTACAGTCATATTAGAAGCTCCCGAGTACCTAGGTAGCTATGTAGGTTGGATGGTGCTAGGTGGAAGGAATTGGCCAGATGCATACTAGGATCTCAGCATACCGCACTGCAGCAGAATCCACCATCCTATTCAAAGTTACTCAAGCTAACGACCGGGAAGACCAGTCTGCACCTCAACTGTAGGTAAACCATTCAATCTCTCACTGTAGTCCCACTGATTTTATACCTGGACCTTACCCCCACTGGCTACGTTCAGAATGATATTCCAATGTAGCTCATCCGTTTTATCAGCATGGATGGATAAGTTGATATCAAGTGCATCTCTTGCCGTCTTCTCCTAAGTCATAATCGACATCGTACGCAGCAAAACGGGGAGCTGGATTCCCTCTGCTGTCCAGTGCAGAAGAAAGCTTCCGCAGGAAGGTTTCATATTCTGGATCAGTAGAGCTATCTTCGACCAATACACTCGTTTCATCGTCCGAAATCTTGTAGAAAGGCTGATTGACATGCATAGATCTCTACGGATGAATGTCGCGGCCTAAAGTGTAGGGAGCTTCTAGAGCTGACCCGACTTAAACTCAGTACGTATGTCCGAATTATACCCCAAGGCAAAAAGTGTGTTCATCGCGAATGAACTTCGACTCCAATTGTATTTACCGACGCATAAAGTAGATCAAATCAATGGATCATTAGAAGTCATGTAATCGTAGCTACAAAATGCCAATCCCAACGGCCATGACCTCCTTGCTCACATTATGATGCATTATCGTTATTAACCATGTCCCGTGCCATGTCGCCTTAAGTTACGCACGGAGGTCCCGGACCCGGCGCGAAAGCATGGCAATCTTGCGAGTAATCGGATCGTGAGGATCAACCCTGACCACGTCCATGTAGAGTTCGTTCAGTCTCTGCAGCAGAATCTCCATGATTCTCGGCGCCACTTCACGAATGTCCTTATCCTGCAGGTTGATCGTCTGGAGAACAACATCCAGCCACATCAGGCGCTGCGCGGCGTTGGTCTTCAGAGACGAAGTGACGGCCACGCCAACCGAAAGCGTCACTATAGGAGAGAGACTGGTCAAGAAGGCCGGGTTACGGCGGATGAAGTATTTGTCAAACAGGTCGGCCTGCTGGGAGGATTGAAGCCACTACATTGAATCAGCAACATTACTCAAATAGAGTGAACACTCTAACTGACCTTTATAGCTCCTTCTTCAAACTGTCCATGACTCATCAACGCCTCAATTTCTCTCAGCTCTGCCTCTTCAGGGGATGTGGTCTGTGCGGAGGCTGCTGGGGCAGGGGCCGGAGCAGCGCTTCGGACCTCTGCACTTGGAGCACTGACAGGGGCAGGAGCACTGGCACTGCGCAGCTTCAGAATTTCACTCTGGAACTCATTCTGGGCAGCAGCCATCGACGCAACCGTGTCGGACAGACCACGAACGAGACTGGTCAGCTGGTCGATCTTCGCAGAGTCGGTCTGGCGTTGGGCCTCCTGATGCTTCACCTGTTTTTCCAGGTCGGCAATCCGCCCAGTAAGGGTCTTGAAAGTGGGAGTAACTGTAGTGCTGACTGCCTTGGTAATCTCGGTATCGAGGTGCGAGCCGAGGTTCTTGCCCACAGCTTCCGACAACACCTTGATGACCTCAGGTTGCTGTACAGCCCGCGAGACAGTATCCGGCAGAGACTGGCGCAATGCACCGCTGAGTTGTTGCGAGATTGCAGTGTTTAGCAGCTTGCCAAGAGTGGGAACGACCTCAGCCTGGATACTAGTCGAAACAATACGAGTCAGGTTCTTCTCCACATTGTCCGACAGAGTGCTGGAAACCAGACGGAGGACCTGATCCTGCTTTGCTGCGGACGCGGTATCCCAACTGCGCCGTTCTTCGTCAAAACGTTGGTACAGCCCCTCAAGTTCACGGCCCAGGCTCTTGCTGAACTCAGTAGAGACACCGGTCTGCAGCGCCTCCATTTGCTTAATCCAGGTGTCGACCGATTCAGGGGTAAGAGACGTAGCGCTGAATAAAGCACTGATGGGGTTGGTGGTGGGAAGGCTAGACTGTTTGTCGCTTTCAACTTGAGTGGCGGGAAGCCCCTCACTCGAGGCAGTGAATGAAGAAGTGTTACTCTCCTTCACCTTCTTGCCCTCGGTACCAGCCGCACCCTTCTTCTTTTTCTTTTTCTCTGCCTTCTCAGCACTGGTTGCTGTGGCTATCGGTTCGACTTGTTCGTCGCCCTTCTTCTTCAGGGTCTGCTTCGTGGGAGACTGAGTGCGCGACACCGAAGCACTGGTTGGCACGGCAGATTCGATGCCCAGATCCGGGGTCTTCTTTGCTACTTCCCTCGGCACGGCCTTGGTGGGAGTCGGCGCAGCATCGCCATTGACAGAAGGCTCGTCTGCAACATAGGTGGGGAAGGTTTGCAGCTCCGAGATGTCAATCAACCCCTCCTCCAATGCGTTCACTGGACGAATGATCTTGTTGTCCGCGGTCCATCCCAAGTCTTCCTTCTTAATGTTGAGACATGTGACTCCCCGCGAGTGCATGACATACAGCTCAAACAAGCCACTTTCCTCGCCTGCGGCCTTGGTGATCGGAAGGAGATCCAAGCTTCTCAGCTGGCCCTTCGAGGCAAAGGAAATCTCGCGAATGCCGCTCATGCATGCGGTCGACTCCGGCTTCGGCAGGCTGCCATCCTTTTCAGCGGCGCGCTTGATGAATGAAGCCTGGGACATGGCCTGCAAATTATACCGGGGGGCGGAAAGATGCACGAAGTAGATGGAGTTGCGGGTAGGATGGCCCACAACGATAATACCAGATCCTGGATGGTACGCGACGCTGCAAATGGCATCCGACTCGTTTTCGTGGGGGAATTTGAGCTCCTGCACAGCCTTGCCCAGCCCAATATCCCAGAGCTGCAAGGTGTGGTTTTGCTTCAATCCCACCAAGACATAACGAAGAGCCATGGACTTGACATAAGGGCGCAGCTTATCGATGAATAGCACCGAGGTCGGCCAAGACTTCTCCGCAGGGGAGCCAGTGACTAAAGTATTTAGAGGGACACGAACTTCGCCTGGGGTAGACCCGGCTGTAAGGAAAGCCGGGTTGTTTACGACTTCGCGGATATCCCAGAAACGCAGGCGTCCAGTCTTGTCCAGAGAAGCGATGACAGTGTCATCATCGCTGAACATGAAATCCTTGCCGGCTTTGCCGGTCGAGATCTTGAGGGCACGCTCCTTGAAGAACTTCTCAGTGTTGACGATACGGTTGTTTCTGGACACGCCATATGCAGGATCAGCCGCTGCTTGAGGAGAGATCACGTAGATGTTTTTTCCACGACCGATGGCGAAAAAACTGGGGTGACGAGAGCTCCGCTTGGCGCGCGTTTTCAGCTGGCCACCGGAGGTGTTCTCGTCAGAAGCCGGGAAAGGTGGGAAAATAAGGCTTTCACTCTCCAGAGCGTCCAATTCGAACAAGTCCTTCTCCGCCTTGGAGATGACCGCCCAGTAAACGGTGCCGCTGACACCGATACCCAGGAGAGCTTGTTCGTCAGATGAACCACTCGTTGTCTGCGATGTGCAGACCGCAACGTTGAAAACACGATCACGCGTCGAACGGAAGATTTGTTTATCACTTCCATCGTCCTGGCGGATGATGCGTAGGCCTCCATTCTTGGCAAGGGCGTAGACAATGTAGTCCGAAGTGGCCGACGTCAACGAACGGTCCAATTGATCAAACTCCTTCTTCAACCGGGAGATGTCCATGACTCCATCATCGCGCAGAGCTATCAGCTTCCCAGAAGCGGGCTTCACGGAGATGGAGATGAATGGTTTGAGCGGGAAATTATGAACGGGAACCACACGTTCTTCATCCTTCTCAGCGCTGTCCTCAGCACTTTCCCATGAATCAGCCAACGCATCGCCGCTGGAGGCATCTTTCGCAGGAGTTTCCTTCACTTCAGCTGCGTTTTCACGTAGCTGACTGGCAGCTGTCTCAAGCGTCTCCTGAGCACGCACTTCCTCAACAATAGTTACAGGCTCGACCTCCTCCAGAGTTGGCTTGTTCGCAGAGCCATCCATGTCGCGACAAATTTGAGTCACGAGATTGTCCACAACTTGAGACACAGCCTCCTTTTGTTCTTGTGCGAGGACAGGAGACTTGGCACGTTTCACTTGACCCAGAACTTGAGCGGGTTCCACAGTGGTGGTGACAGTGGTTTTCTCCGTCACCTCCACGACAGGGCTCTCGCTGCGAGACTTGGGCTGCGGAGTAGACTTACGCGGAGACGCAGCTGCAAGCTGGTCGAACGGGTTGACGTAGGTGAAGAGAGATTCCTTACCCGGAGGCGACGACGGCTTCGAGGGAGGAGCAAAGGCGTCCGGCTTCCCGGGCACAGTCTCCTCCCCACGAGAACCCATGGCCATGGACTCCTCAATACTCTGAACTGAAGGCATCATTTCAGACACCGGGGATTTCTGAGGCGAAATCGAGGTAGGCCTGGCAGCGGGCTTGATCTCCAGAGAGGGGTCGCTGCCAAGCTTCTGACCACCGTTGAGGAGACGAAGTAACATATCCTGGGTATGTTCTGCGGTCGGGGCGGCCGACGAGGATTCCCCGAAACCAGCAGCCCCGGGAGAGTCGGCTGACGGGGCACTGGGCCTAGCAGACGAAGGGACAGGCCGGTTGCCAAAGAGAGAAGCAACAAGGTCTGAGGCGGAGATGTTTCTCGCGTGAGAGGTGGTAGGGTCCTCGGAAGCAGTCTCAGGCACTGGAGCGACCGGGGGTTGCTGAGGAGCCGGGGACGCGGCAGTTTGATTGAATTTCAGCAGGTTAAGCAAATTGACGGCACGGTCGGGGTTTTGCGGCAGCGGCTGATGCTGAGGCATCGAGGTAGGATGCGGCGGGAACATCTCATTCCGGGGAGTTGGAACGTTGGGACTGAGAATGTCCGAACCGTGATGAGGGGGAGTATTCGCCGGAGAAGGACTGTTCATCGCGGTCGACACGGATGGGTGACGATAGCCGTGAAGCTGGGGATGAGGGAAGGGCTGTCCGTCGTAGGGTGAAGGAGGCTGTTGCTGGGGGCGGAACCCGGCAGGGTACTGGGGTGGATACTGATGACCCATGGGAGGAGCATCCTGGCCAGGGGTGTTGGACGGCGATGGACGCGGTCGGATACTGGCCAGGAGGGCCTGGAGATCATTCGGGGTGGACATTTCTGTCACTCGCCGACACAGTGAGGCGACCCTGAAAGGAAATCCAAGCTCCGAAGTACTCTAAGGAGCTCTCTTTCGAGAGCAGGAAAGGAGAGAACCACCGAGATTGGGGGAAGCAATGAATGATAGAGATAGGGGAAGTGAATATAGGGTAGGGAAGGGAAGGGGAAGAGTATAATACAAGACGAGGGAGGTGAAGGGAAGAAGAGAGAGGAGAGGAAGAAAAGGTGCAGCGGAAGAATAAAAGCAGAGGCCGAAGTGGGTGTGGCTGGAGATTTGTCTGTGGGTGTGGCGGTGTCACGTTACCGCCGCTGCTCAGTTCATAGTCCGCGATTATTCCATCATCATCCAAGTCCGTCCGTTTCATCTCTCCTCTTCATGAGTATACAACAATCTCCCCATGGATGACTTGATATGATCCCTACATGACCACCTCTCCCTCATCTCAGTCCGACTTTTCCAGACTCTGCAAATAACACATCGTCGCTCCACTGGTGTCATCTCTCCACCATGTTCTGTCTTCGAAGGTATATCCCCTACAACCACCCCTCTCCATATCCATAATAAAAAAAAACACCCATAAGACCCTTGACCCAGACGCAAAGTACCAAAACCAACAATCTAACCTTCTTAGTTGGCTTCCCCTCCTCTTCATCCCAACCAACGCCTCCCCCCTCTTCATCATCTCCTTCGTCACCCTAACCTACATCCTCCACCGCCCCTGCATCTACTGCTCCGCCCTGCTCCTCATCCTCTTCATCTCCTCCTGCCACTGGTCCGATCGCTGTTTCTTCGATCTCCGCGGGGACTGGTTCGCCCCGCGCTTTCCGGCCCCATCAGACGCAGACTCCACATTTAACCTCCAAACCGCGGCGGACGACACCTCCCTGGGCGGATATGTTCTGGACACGCTGAACACGACGACGAAGGCTCTCGCCGGCGCTGCAGTCGAGGAGGCGCAGCGCCGGCTGCAGCAGGAGGAGTGGACAGGGATTGGGCTTGAGTGGTTGAGGAGTTTGCTTGGGCGGCGCGAGTGGACGTTGCCGTGTGTGGATGTTAAGGTGCGGTTATAGATTTTGTCTCTGGCTGATTTGGAGACGTATTCGTCCCCTGGGTTATATGATTCGTGTTGTTTATAGAGATGGGATTTGAATGTTGGAGCGGAGTGATTGGTTGGCGGCTGGTGCACAGCCCTGTGAATATTGTACATAGGTACCTATTTTGATTAATATCCGCATGCGGGTTACGTGATGAGACTGAGCACTTAATGGTGTGTAGAGAGGTACTTATGTAGTGTAGATTGTAGCTGAGGTGATAAGGAACGACGATACTAATTACATATGACATCTAGCATATACGACACAGATGCTTTTACATCCAAGACAAGATCAACGTCAAACCGCCCGACGACGAAAACATGAACATGAGCAGACAGTCATCAAGCCAACATGAGGCAATCGTCAAACATGAAAGGTATAGCGCAAAACATGGTATCAGAACAGAACAGAACAAACAACAGCAGGCTTCGGCGTGGGACGCGTAGCGCATAAACACAAGCAATAAAGGGCATATGATATAACGAGCAACAATGGGTATCAAGCACCAGCGTGCAAGGAACGTCGAGAAAAAAAGAAAATTAGATGCGGGTTGGGTAGATAACCCGCGAGGGCATCGCTCAATTGTATCCGGTGCCTGGCGTCGCCATCGGCATGGGCCAGTCGTCTTCCGTGATGCTGCTCCAGAAGACCCAGATCATCACCACGGAGAGAAGCGTGAAGAGCGTTTCGAACAGGGCGCCGTTGATTTTCCCGTCCGTAGCCTGGCAGAGGTGCGTGCTGACCACGAAGTCGAAGATCTGACCGATGGCAAACAGCAGACCGGCGCCAGCGAGGTAGACTATCTCGGGTGTTAGAGGCATGAGGTTCTGGAGGGGGGAAGGCACGTACACATGGGCCGGAGCTCGCCCAGAATCCGGATGACCAGGAAAGTCTCCAGGGCGAAGAAGACCACCAGACAGACAAGCGGGAAGAGCAGGTACAACACGTAGAGCGCGATATTGCGATAGTCGGTTGCTGGGTTGGGGGCAAATTCGCCAGTCCAGTTGTATCCCGTATCCAATGCGATGTATCCCGTTCCGATGAAGAAGACTAAGGCGGAGGCGACACAGAGACCGATCGAAATGGGGGTGCCATCGTCGAGGAACTGATACCCGACGAGCGCGTTCAACAGCAGGATCCAACACGTTGCGGTGATCGAGGCGATATGCGCGGCGGAGAAGCCCTTTCGAACGGCGTCGTCCAGAGGGAAACTGCCGACGCTGAAGATCTCGCAAATCTCAACGATGATAAAGGCGAGCAGGAACAATTGCATTTCCCTGTAGCCACATACGTTAGTGTTTTTCACCTGATATTAATCCCACGAGATCCAACACGTACCGTCGCCCGACGGCGGCCTGTTTCCGTTCCGATCTCCATAGCAGGAAAAGCGACGTCACGATAGCGAAGAAGGCGAGGAGAATCGAGCCTGCGCGCGTTAAAACCTCTGCCGTCTCCCTAAATATCCGGGGCGCGCGGGACCTACCCAGGTTGCCCAGGTGCCGGTCATTGCTCAGCGGAATACCGGTGAGCGCACAGCCGTCGAACTGAGCATTAGGGGGCTGGTTGTTTTTCACAAAAAGCTATACCGAGAGCGCATTAGCAACGAAACCCAGATCGAGGTGTCGGCGCATTCAAAACAGAGTAGACATACATTGCAGACGGGTAATGTCGAATCCCGACAAAAATCCTACTCGTGCAAGGCTCAACGGTCAGCGAACGGTCCTCAAGCAGGATCATCATGGCCATTGGCGCACGCAGCACTCACGTGGAAATTTCCAAATTGCGTCGAACCCATGGCGATTGCGGGTGGGAACCCAATACCATGCGCAGAAGAACAAAAGGCAGTGGTCGCAGAGAAGAGGACCGAGGCGGCGTGGTGGTTAAATCGTTGTCGGTCGTATTATTTGGTCGGACCCACGCAATAGGCCCCCGTTTCACGATCGGCTCCGTTGCAGATCGGCACTCAGCGAGCGGTGAGAGAGGACAGACGGTTCGAATGATGGTGCTGTCGGCTGGGTGAAACGAGGTGACTGATATAATTCAGGTAAAGAACTGGATGAGTGTAGTATCAGGGGTTGACACGTCGGATGGGTGGTCAGACCGGTCCAGGCGAAAGTGGATAGGGAGGAAACAGATCTATTAAGATTAATTAAACGAGGGCGATGCTGTCAAAAGAATGCCGGGGTATGTACGGGAGGAAATGTGTATCGGGATGTATGTACGAGCGAGAGATGGGAGAAGAGAAGAGAAGAGAGAAGAGAAGAGGTTGAATTGACGATGATGATGAGGCGGGAAGAGGGGGAAAGGATGGCAAAGGCAGAAACGCACTAACACCCGGAGGGAAACATCGCCGGGAGGATTCTTGGACATATAAAAGAGGCGTATAACCACGAGGCTGGAGGAGAGTGAAAACATGGCTGGGTCGGTAGGAGAATAATGCCGAACCAGGAAGAATAATTCACGATAGTCGCTGAATCCTTACTCAGTTTCCCTCTATCTAGATTGTGTTGTTCGTTGCTATCCATGGATCTGGGTTTCTATTCTGGTTTGCCATGTGGACACCCTAATTATAGGTTCCTCATCGATGCCATCATAACAACTAACATAACGATGGATTCCTATCCAACAAAGTGCATCAGAACGATATTGCCTAGGTACTTAGGTAGGTCAGGTAGGTCAGGTAGGTACTAGGAGGAGGCACCAGGTGGTACACTGCACAGCCTGTATCGGGCGGTAAATACCCGCTTCTCCTGCGCTCCAGTGTGGCCCGCACCTGGGCCCGCACACGTATCCGTACCGTCACAGGTCGCCGCCAAGTCTCACTTTTTGTCCATCTCCCTTGCATCTCGACTCGCCATCCACTTCACCCGCCTTACATCTGCCAGATCTATGGACAAAGTCATTCAATAGCGCTCAATAGTGCGCCTACAACGGAAGAACGACCACCTACCAACATCTAACAAACATCCTCAATCTCCAACTTCTTCCCATCATGCTCTCCCAAATCCAGCTTCAACGTCCGTCCGAACAGCTCCAGCAGCATCTCAAAGCACACTTTGGTAATCGCCGGATCATACCGTCCCTTGCTCAGCTCATCGCGAATAAACGCATCTATCTCTCGTCAGCAATTTCTCCGCTTGGAATGAATCTGGGAAAGGGACACCCACGCTGAGCCCAAGCCACCTCGTAAAAGCTAAACAGCACGCCCTTGTCGTGGAGCGTCTTCCGGATCAAATCCCTTCCTTCCGGTGGAACATGGTTGTCGTTCTTCCCGAAGATCTGCATCCATCCGTGAGTTTCGTGCAAAGGAGTAAGAGGCTGGGAATCATCTCCAGTCCAAGCCGGACACAAACACAAACACCAGGCATCCAATCCCGCAAAGAAAAGGGAAGACAGTCTCACCATGATCAACTCCCCCTTGATATCTCCCGCCCGCGCCAAACTATCATCGTTCTTCCCCGCCGCCAGCGTCTTGCTGTGGATATCAGTCGCAAAGTAGCACACCGCCGCCTTGACGCGGCTGTCCAACGCACAGCGGTACGCCAGATGTCCGCCCAGGCACATACCCGTGGCGCCGACGCGGCCGTTGCACGTGGGCAGCGACAGCAGGTAGTCGACGCTCAGCGACGCGTCCTCATCATACGCGGCGAGTTTCTATCACCATTAGACCTTTACTCTTTCGAGAAAGCTCGTGCTTGCACGGAATCGGATTGTGCCTACCTTTGACACTTTCCACTGGTTCCCCTTGTCGGTGTCTTCGGCGTTGTACTCCAGTGGCTCCGGTCCTGTAAATTCATGGTAACTCGACGGCGCCGCGCAGATGTATCCCTGGCCGGCGATTTGTCTTGCGAACCGCGCCACGGGGCCGGTCACTGTACAGACAGAGGCGCATGAGTTAGCTGGTGTATTCGGTTCCTGCGAAGCGGCGTCCCGGCCGAGTTCTTCTCCAGTCTGGAGAGACATGACGTCTGGGTAGCCCATGTCGGAGTACGTACCCTGGTAAATCTCGCTGAAGACCACTACGCCCGGAAACCGCGCGTGGGGATAGCCGGGAATAGTGGGATGAAACACGTAGATGCCTTGGATCGATTAGCATTTTAGGTCTCTCATGCAAGCAATCCATCAGTCAAGAATCAAGGGTCAAGTCGCGGGGTCTTAGTGCATTGAAACATCTCGTGGCGGGGAGTAACATACGCATCGTCCCGTTTCCATCGGACGTGGTGGGGACATCGTGATAGGACTCTTGAATCAACATGGTTTCGGTGGAGAGAGGTGTATATTATTACTGAGAGATTAATTGAGCTTTGGAAGTGAATACTGGAATGGATCGGGCTGATCGGATAATCCGTACGATTTCAATGCCTTGACTTCATGGCGGGGTGATACTGATAAGATGGCGGTCATGTGATTTATCGAACAGTATGCAAATTCATGCATTAACCATGATTGTGATTCTATATAGCGCCACCTCGTACTCACTATTAATCATTAACCTAGCGGCTGGTTGAAATCAAGCAGAAAACTCCCGTCCATTGACATTGTAGAAAAGACATGGCATGTCGAAAGGTACAGTTCAAGCATTTACATGGAAGGGAAGCAGAACAAATGAAGATAGACAACTAGATTCCCATCAGAGGGAATGAAACTGCCGTCCAGGCAGTCATCGCCCTGATCGTCTCCCGATGTTCACTCCGACGGATCCAGAGGGGTCATATTACAAAATAGTCGGTTGTCGCGAGTCGAACCTCGGGATTCGTGCACCCAGGGTACCTGGATGCAAGCCAGGTGCTAATGACGCACCCTTAAAACACATACTAGTTACCGGTTAGAGTGACTTCCACAAGAGATGTTGGCGAAACTTACAGGAATGAACAGATAAGGCACCTGTCTCTCATACTCCAACCACGCCTCTCCGTACTTGTTACGGCAACGCTGGATATCGCGCAGGGCGCGGTGGGTGATCATGCACGCGAAGAAAACGGGGTAGAACCAAGGGAACGGGCTGTTGAACCCGGTGACGAGACCCCAGTTCAGCGCGAACCACAGGTCGCAAGTGTAATGGATCTTGCGAGCCTTTCCATACCAGCCATCAACCAGAATCTTGGAGCCGTCGGCAGCCGTGATGGTCTTGGGGTTCTCCAGCGTCTGCCACGGGAGCTGCGGGAAGGTCTTGCGGAACACCAGGGTACCGCGCTCCTGCTGACGATAGCGGTTCTTTTGGCTGTTCGTGGTGTCCCACACCCAGTAGACGAAGAGGTAAGCGATGTAGAGGAAGGTCAGGAAAATGCGGTTCCAGCGGTAAGTCGCCGGGTCGTGGTTGGCAAGGTAGATGGTGCAGTGGCAGTAGCTCAACGGCACGCCAGCCAGGTTCCAGAAGATCAGCATGAAGCCCCATTTCTCATAATACATGTCCCTGTCCCATGTTAGTCTGGTTCAGAGTTTCGCAAAATCAGCCCAGGTGGCCACTCACCATGTCGAGACAATACATTCCTCGCCCTTGGAGCAGGCGTTTGCGTACAGGAAGTGGGCCATCAGGAGAAAGCCCACCTCTCCAGAAACATAACCGTAGACTTCATACTGTCTCGCCGCAGCGCCCATGGTGACGAAAAGCAGAATGTACCAGGGCAGACGGACCTCGAAGAACATCTTGAAGTCCAGAATACCAAACATTCTGGGATTCAGCTCGGCACCCATGAAGAAGTCGTAGATCGGGTAACCGGTCATGCGATGCTGCGCGCCACGGGCCAACGCGGAGAAGTAGGCAACAAATGACACCAGGAATCCGGAGAGGATCGCAACGCTCATGAGATGTCCAAACTCATCAATGATGGTATAAAGCTTGAAGATACCGGTGAAGTGGAGGGTCAGAGCCAGGATAATGCTGGTGTAGAAGGACCACACGGCAGAGCAATAGTACGGCAGCTGCTTGCCGCCCAAGTGAGGCAGAGGGCGGCCCATCACCGTGATACCAGGGAGATACAAGTAGCAGACACCCTCGAAGATGAAGAAGGACCAGTAGATGGTCCACGCCTTGAGGGTCGGGAACGCGCCCTCATACGCCAGGTGGCCCAAATGCGCGACAAAATCTGCCATACTCTCGCCCTCCGCCGGACGAGGAAATTTGCCATCGTAATAGGTGGCCCCAATCCACATATAGTACATAAGGAGAGGGAACCCAATCATCATGGACAGGACGCCGAGAGATCCACCGAATTCAAAGTGTCCGCTATAGTCGATCTTGGGGTCCTTGCCCTCCTCCCAGCCGTCGATGATCCGCGCTTTCTTCTCGGCCGGTTTGGCGTGTCCGTTCGTCCCAACAGGTTTGCGCTCGTCGTCGGAAGGCTCTTCCGTCTTGACTCTAGCGGGCGTACGTCTGCTGCGCGTCGCCGACTTTGACCGTCCTCGAATATCGACCGCAGAATCCGACGCATCGTCTGTGTTTGTGTCGGAGGGCACTGCGCTGCTGCGAGTAACTCGCCGCCTGGGAGTCTCCACGAAGCCAGGACGGTCCATTTTCCTGTCAATTCATGCCACGGTTAGGAGACATTGAGCAAAATTGCATAGAGAGCAAGACGGTATCCTCCATAAGGCCACATTGATCGTTGTGGGGAGGGAGTATGGGCCGTCGCAAAAAAAGGGATTTTCTTGCCGCAACACAAACAAATGACTTACTTGGGGGTTTTCCCCGTCTGGGAACGTGTGACGGTCATGATAAATAAACCATAAGATAGTCGCAATTGAGATAATTGGCGACTGTGAAAGGAAAAGGGGTTAAGGAGGTAATTGAAGGGGTGGAACGGATTGGCGCGAAGAGCGAGGAAGTTCAAGGGGGAAGAAGTTCGAGCGAGAATGTTTTGGTGGCCATTAGTGACTTGCCTCCCACAGCGGATCGGCATAGTAGCGGGAGGCATCTCCAGCAACCACAACCTGAAACTGTCGATAAAGTGCTGACATGCACTCTTATTTAACTTTCTCAAATCTAGAAATACGAGAATTATCTGCAGGGGCATGCAGAATGATCTTGTACATATTGTCTGAAGAATTGAGGATAAGAGACAGATAGATCATGCACTATATATAAGGGGGATCGCATCGCCTCAATCTAGGTACACTTCCTGCCTCATATACATCGCGCAAGTCGAATTCTACCCATATATTATGATTATCTCAAGAGATGGTTGAATGCATAGAGTATATAGTTTATGCTAATATGATGTCCAGACTCCGATTCCATGACACTCCAGATGTTCAAATATCCACCGGCCGCAACCTGAAACCCATAACTATGTCCAAGATTCTATTCGTCAAGCGAAGAGGTGTAAACAAAAGAAAAGTAGTACGCGCTCACATCATGCCCCTCTCTGGATGTTGGTCGACATTAGGGTGATTTTCTTGTTCTTTTTCTTCTTTCCGCCTGTAGAAGCAGGCGCATTACTGCTTTCCGCGGCGGTCTGCGCCAACAATTCGCTCTCTCGCTGCGCCAGCAACTCCTCCTCCCATCCCTCACGCCAGCCATCATGACGGACCGGCTGCGAATCCATTGGCTGCGAAAGCGATGCTACAGCTGTCGTTCCCCACACGGTACGAGCCCCTGGAGGACTAGCGGAGGGCGATAGAGCACCAAAGTTGGACGACGGGCGAGGGGGCGACGCCGATGAGGAACCGGCATCGAAATGGGGGAATTCCCCACCGTTAGTCGCTAGTGGCTGGAAGTCATGGTCGAAGAAAGGAGGGTCGTGGATACCGATACTTGGCCGGTTACGGTGAGCGGCAGTCCATCGTTTATCTTCTTCCTTTTCAGCACGAATGCGGTCTTTCTCTTCGCGCGCTTCTTTCTCCTTATTCCGCTTTCTTCTTCTCTCAGTCTCGGTGCGGAATTTTTCCAGAACTTCCGGAACGACAACGTCCCTCCAATCGCACTCTAGGAAATTCACCTCACAGCCCTGAGGAAGATGACCGAGATACTTCATCCGTTTGCGCAGCTCGTCATCAACAGTATGTCCAGTGGAGATATGTTCAACACGTGGGAGGATGGTCGCGGGGAAGGAGGAATAGTCTCCAAAAGCTGCCTTGAGAATGCGAATATCTAGCGGGGATAGATAAAAATGAGGCAGCCCTTGATAGAAATAAAATGGATGATCCGGAGATTGAGGCGCACTGGCATCCCTCGCTCGATCGGACCCTCGATTCGGGTGTTTCTGTTTCAGCTTTGCGTCAGGAGTCAAATTGAGATCAACCTTTCTCATGGCATCGGTTAGAGTGTTTGTTCCGTTCGGTATATCTGAAGGGCCGCCTGACGAAGCTGGCCCGGTCTCTGACGGATCGGCCGAGACGATCGATGTCTTTTGCTCGGCTTTGGGGAGAGCTGGAGGTTGTCGCGTAATGTCAGGCGGGTTTCCGATCCCTTGGATCCTCGCTTTCGCTTCATTGATGGCACCGATCGCTTTCTTCGTCCACGTAGTGTCATCACCAAACAGAAGCTCATCCTCCACTTGCTGTCGCCGAAGGTCTTCAATCTCTGTATCGTACTGCGAAACCATATAGTCCTCTCCACCTTTCATGATTCGTGCGTAGTCGGCGACCTCAGCGACATGATACCATGGGATGTCTTCTCCTGGCTTAATTCCTTCAGTGCCATCCCTAGGTAACGCCAATGTACTGCCTGGCTCTCGTTTGACTAGTCTCAGCACGACATCACCGCCTTCAAAAGGCAAATCCCCCTCCTGACCGCGGAACCACCGCACCGGGCGAGTTTCCGAAATATACACGGAATCCCAGCAGATGGGGCATTTCTTCCACCGAGGTTTCTTTTCCGGGACGGGGCCATCCTCCTCCTTCGCATGCATGTAGCGGATTAAACATGGAAGGCAGAAGATATGGCCACATCGCGCCATTCGAGGTGCTGTTGGCGTTGATAGGCAGATGGGACAACTGGCGGATTGAGTCTGAGCTGACACCAGAACCTGAAGAACCGAATCCCAATCGAGATGAACATCAGCATTGACCGCTTGTGCATGGTAGTTTCGGTCTGGCGTCACAATAAAGCGATAGTTTGCATGGACGTAACGAGCCTTATCCATGGCGTGATGGCCCGAGCCGAGTCCCCAAGATGCATAGCGACGAGGGTTCCGTGGGGGCGGTTGATACTGAGGACGAGGAGGAAGAGAGAAATTCATCAAATGTGTAATGGACGTCTGTCCCTTACGACTGGTGGTCGACTTCATGATGGCCTGTTCGTGGAGCCGTTAATAAGGGTCATCCATCCATATCAAACCTAGCAGACACCTACAGCTTCGTTATACTCGTCATCATCCAGCACTCGCGGGCGCCCCTGTCGCTTATGCTGACTCTTGCGAGATTGGTTATTTCTCGGCGAGCTTGTGTTTCTCGATGTCAATCCTGCACCAAAACTACCAGAGCCACCAGCGCGTCGCTGAGAGCCACTATCAACCGAGGGAGTCGAGTGGAAGGTCGCCGACGCTGACTGGTTGTGGATGTTCACCGATTTGGATGACGACGGAATCTGGGCAGGATTCGAGGACATTGCTCAACCCTGTCGAGGAATTGGAAGGTTGAAATCGCGTCCTCTAGCGTGACCATCCGACAGCGGGGGATGGAGCCGGGAGAATGAAGGGAAGTCAAAACATTCGGCGACGGCTGAGGCGCAATGAGTCAATCAGGATGCGGGGTGAACGGGAATGAGACGAAAAGCGAGAGAAAGTGAAAAACGACTCGAAATCCACGATGAGAACCCCGAAGGGCAACAGAGAAAGGGAGAAGCACCAGAATGGAGATCCGGACGCTTCTCGTCTAGCCGTCGGAGAAGAGAAGGGAGAAGAGACGGAGAGAAGAAGAGGGAAAAGCGAAGAGGGGCGAAGTATGTCATTTTCTTGGCGCCTGGTAGGGAGCCTCAGGCACGTGCCGCCCGCCCCAAAAAAACATCATCTCATCTTCACAGCTTCTCTTCTCCCCGTCGCCTCCCCCTCACCTCTCTTGCTTGCTGGTTCCTCGGGTCTCTCCTGAGGTATAGTCAATTCTCCATCCATCACCTCGAAGTGTCCTGCGCTCGGTTCGTCTTTCTCGTGTCCCCATCCCCGGTCTTGGGTCGTTCGCGCATCGCTAACTGAGAATCCCTACAGGGCTCTCCCACAGGACCACCAGCGCGATTTCGACCCAACTATCACCCACATACCATCTTCTCGTTTGTCGGCCCTATACTTAGAATGGCCGCATAATCGGGTTTTCTGCGACCCCCTCATCCCGATCCCTCCGTTCGATCCCTCGTATGGCTCCCATTGAGGCAACGCGTGGCTGAAGAAGTCAAGGCAATCCTCCCCTACCTGCCTAGACATGATGAACCATCATCTGCCCGCAATGCCCCATGGGCAGCCACCCATGCCTTCTCGACGACAGCAAGAGGTTCCCTACACCGCGCCGCCGCCCAATATGCGTCCTCCCCCAGCGTATATGGGCTACCCGCCTCCGATGAGCGGCCATGTTCCTCCTTACCCGCCACAGCAATACCATCAATGGTACTCGATGTACCAGATGCAACCGCATCCCCAAATGATTCCTCCGCAATATAGACCGCCTATGATGATGCATTCTTATCCTCAACCCCCAATGGTCTCTCCTGTCATGCCGCCTCCAGCCCATCCTATGCAGTCAAGGACCTCTACGCCCTTTCAGTCGACCATGTCTCCTCCCGTGGGACCTATCCCGGCTCCGATCCTTATGCCGTCACCTTCGCCCGCATTCCACCCCGTCTACCCAAACCCTAGCCCCGTGGTGTCCTCTCCTCCTGTTTCTTTCCCGGAAAGAGTCGACGAACCTCCTCGGGAACCTTTCCGTCCTTCGGTAAGTCGCGTTTGTCGCGTTTGTCAGCAAATGTCCACCTTATGGTTTCTAACACCCCACCCAGTTGCCTTGGCTTTCTGTACCCGAAGCCCCATTCCCCGCCAGAGTCCCCCGCAGACGCCGGAAAACCCGCGCCCTTCAATCCTCCTCTGTTGCGGTTGAACTTCCTTCTAAGGATCCTCCGCAAGGTGGTCACGTCGAACAGAAACCAGAGGCCAAAGAAGTAGAGTCGCAGACCCAAACACCATCGGAGCCGCAAACGCCGTCATTGTCTGGAGCCCAGTCGGCTGGTACCTCGACCCAACCCACGACCCCGTCATCGGCTATCCACCCTTCTGCCCGTTCCCAATCGCAGTCGAAAGGGTCGAAGCCTGCCGTGCCTGTAGTACCAGTGGTTCCGGTCATCCCTGGCCCGAGCGGTTCTCGCCAAGGAGCTTATGGCCACGCCAATCGCTCGCCTGAGACACCAAAGTCCGTGGAAGCTCCTGCGGGCCTGGTAAGTGGAACTGCACAAGAAGCCACCCCAGACAGTGCCACGGAAGTGCAGGCGACTGCCACAGAGGAAACGAAGCCATCTTCTCCCCCACGCGCTGCCCCTAAATCCTGGGCGGATCTGGTTCGTTCTAAGGCACTCGCCAAAGGAGCCGGAGCTTCTGGCACCGCCTCTGCTGTGTCAAACGGTGTGATCAAGCACAAAAGCGAGTCTCTCGCACATGTCTTGGCCACCCTGGGAGATGATGTTTCTCAGTACAGCGATAAGGTAGCCTTCCTCGAGCCTCGGGGTCTTGTCAATACGGGAAACATGTGCTACATGAACTCTGTCCTCCAGATCCTTGTCTCTTGTGTTCCGTTCTATCAATTCCTGGACCTTGTTGGTCGCCGGGCATCTCACAGTTTTCAGAGTGAAGTTCCGCTCATTGACGCTTTGTAAGTATTATATGAAGTTTGGGTTGGGGTCTTTGCTGACATGTAACTCTAGGGTCATGTTCATTAAGGAATTCCGCATAATCGATGCTGCTCATTCCGAAGAGCAGTTGAGACTACGACTGAAGCCTAATGAGCTTGAAGAGTACGGCGAGGCCTTTACTCCCGAGTTCGTCTATCAGGTGATCAGGCAGTTGCCGCGGTTCCGGGACATGCGAGTAAGTGCATTTCTTTCCCAAGGTAAGGAACACAACTGACTTTCATTTCTTTAGCGGGGCCACCAGCAAGACGCGCAAGAGTTCTTAGGATTCCTATTGGAAGAGATGCACGAGGAATGTGCTCGTGTCGCCAAGGACGCGCCAGCGAAAACAGATGACGCTACTCCTGGCGATGAGCCTGCCGCTGACGGAGAGTCTGGTGATGGATGGTTGGAAGTTGGCCATAAGCAAAAGGCCGCGGTGACCCGGTCGTCAGGTCACATCGCTCTGGAATCGCCCATTACCCGAATCTTCGGTGGAAAGATCCGATCTGAGTTCAGGGTTCCGGGAAACAAGACGTCCGTCACCTATGAACCTTACCAGCCGTTGCAACTCGACATTGGGTCTCCTGATGTCCACAACATCGTTGATGCGCTTAAAGGATTGACCAAGCCGGAAAGCATCCAGGGAAATTTCAACTCTCCTCGCGGACCCAACGTTACCGCCACGAAGCAGCTGTTTATCGAGGTCTTGCCTCCTGTCCTTATTCTTCACCTGAAGCGCTTCCAGTACGATAGCGTAACCAGAGGCACACAGAAGGTTTGGAAGAAGATCGGGTACCCTCTCGACCTGGAGCTTCCTCGGGAGGTCTTCCCACCCAACAAGCGTAACATTATGATGTCTCAGGGCGGGCTGCCCAAGTATAGACTGATCGGGGTCATTTACCATCATGGTAAGAACGCGAGCGGTGGCCATTATACGGTTGATGTTCGTCGACAAGACGGTCGTGAATGGATTCGCCTTGATGACACAGTTATTCGCCGCGTCCGAAGCGAAGATGTCGCCGAAGCTGGAGGCGAAGAAGACCCGAAGGTCCTGGCTGCTGCTCTGGAACAGCACAAGCGCGACAAGGATCCCAACGCCAACATCTACGATCATATCGATGAAGCTGAGCACTCTGACAACGAAAGAGGCTGGAGCCAAGTTAACGGATCCGGATCTGGTGGCCACTCCAGCAAGAAGTCCACGTCGGCAATCCCGAATGGAACACCAAATGCTTCTTCGGGCGTCAGAACGCCCATCGGACGCTATGGCTCTCGAGACAACCGAGTGGCGTACCTGTTGTTCTACGAGCGCGTTGCGTGATCGCAGAAAGTCTCAATCTGCAAGTGCGCCACTCGACATCACAAAAGAATCGAAAAGAATCTTCACTTGCATTACTTCCGCCCATGCTCTTTGTTGATTGATCATTGCTACACTGCTCAAAGCCTAACCCGGTTTGAGTACCAAGACGGTCATGTCATAGACCATCTTCCTGAATATGCCATTTCGTTGTACATAAAAGTGACATGCATGGCGGGTACGTTTGGATGGTTGTATTGCCGGCGAATCTAGCTGAAGGCGTTGGGGGACATGGCCTTTAGCAAGAACGCATCGACTTTGCAGCCCTCCTTTGCTGGTTTCATTGCACGCGTTTTGACAGTTCACCTTCACACCCTGCACGCTCCCCGTTTTCTATACCTGCACACTTCTTTTCGACCCCTCTTCTTTTCTTTTCAACCTCTTGTTTAGTTCGTGATGATATTGCTGCATTAGCTCACCCTTGTTGATCGGTCTTGTGTGCCTGTATCTGGTGAGAAGTTGCTCTGATATATACCCCAGTTTCCTCGCATAGCCCTTGGTTTGCCTCGTGGATGCAGATGGGATTTTGAACGTGTGGGCATATGGGACGGGATTATAACGACTGCATGAATCTTCTTATTTCTTGTTACCTCCCCATTTCCCTTCATCTCTTGTTTTGTCTCTTTGCTTTTGATAGACGTGTCGAGCCAGAAGACGGGGACGGGGTTCGGCTTGCTTATCCTTATGAGCGTTGCTTCTTATCTTCCTTTGGCCTGGAAAAGCGTGGCATTCGGTTTCGGGAAAAGGATATGGTGGATGGGTCGGTTGTTGGCTTGATTGACTTGCACCATTTTTGGTTGCTGTCAGAGTCCTACTTATGGGGCTTTCTTTCCCTCTACGCCTTTTGGTAATGACGAGGGATGATGAGTGGTTTGTGCCTGGCGGATATCTAAAGAGGTGGATGTGGATGTCTGGATGAGATGGTATGGAGTTATGAAGACTCTAAAAGCGTGTCATAGGAATATGAAAATTACTTCTAGAGTTTGTTCTGTAGATTTTCTGGTGTCTTGAATATGTCTAGATACACTCTAATTCTATCTTCAGTCATATGTTCAATCAAATAGATTTGACGTACTGGTCCGGACGACCTACCAACCTGTCCGGACCCCAAGACGGCACACAGCTCACGGCCTCACTCATTCATCCGCGCCGTCCCAGTAGTCGACACGTTCTTACTCTGCGGGTCATGCACGACGAGATTCACAGGGCGTTCGGGCTCCTCCACATTCCCAGTACCAATCTGGACCTGCTCCGTGGACGCCCCACTGCGAATGACAGGGCGGCCAATCTGAAAGACAGTCGGCTGGGGAGGCTCTCTCTCCGACGCACGCTTGCGGCCGCGGGTAACACTCACGTCCGGGTCACGGGTAGCAGTGCTGTGGGTGTGGGGGACGTTCCCGATAGCAATGGACTCCGCGTCGACGTTGGTAGAGCTAGCGCTGAGGGCGTTGGAGATGGTGCGGGGCAGATGGTAGCCGGCCTTGACGAGTGGGATGGACAGGCCGTGGACGACGATGGAGCAGATGACGAGGAACCAGACGATGACGTCGACGGCCTCGGAGACGCGGCGGGCGTCGTCGCGGATTGCGCCGCCCTCGACGGTGATAGTGCGGAGGAACTCGCGGGTGACGGAGAGGTAGAAGATGGCACCAACGCCGATGGGGCCGAAGAAGCCGACAAAGGCGGCGTGGTAGAGGTTCTCGATCTGCGGGATGTACTTGTGCATGGCGAGAATGATGGGCATGCGGCGGACGAGGAGGATCAGCACGCCGACGAAGATGAGGCGGTAGATGGGGATGATCTCGTTGTGCAAGAAGGCGGACCAGGGGCACACGGCGCCGAACCACATGAAGACTGCCAGGTTGAGGAGCATATCGATGGTGGGTTGGAGGGAGTCGTCCATTGTCTCTAGGCGGAACCAGTCGCTGAGTTTGATGGTTAGTAGAGAGGGGAGGTGAGAGGAGAGGTGAGGGCGTACTCTTGGGTGAATACGTTTCCGGCAACGAAACAGGCGAGAAGGTCGTCTGTCCCGATCATGCCGCAGGTGCCTAGGATGAAGAGCTGCGGGGGGTTAGTGAGGTGCACGGAGGAGGATATGATTTTGGGGGCGAGGGACGTTGCATACCGCCAGAGCTATAGCAAAGACTAGGAAGCTCTCCCGGTCAACATAGCGCTTCTCCTCGGCCCAGTGCAACATCTCTCTCGAGATCCAGCCCACCGTTGCACCATAGACGACACTCAGAATGACGGTGTAGACCCAGGTCTCGTAGAACCAGAGACCGATGGCCTTTCCGGCCCCGCCGTCGTACCCGGCGCCGCCCATGCCGGTGTACTGGAGGAGGTAGAGGCCGAAGAAGAGGAACGGGTATCCGAGGCCATCATTGGCGCCGGACTCGGCGACAATGATTCTCTGCAGGGGGCGGGGGACGTTCTTGTCCGCGAACTTGCCCTTGACGATGGAATTGGACAGCACCGGATCGGTGGGGGTAACGCAGGCGGCGACCACGAGGGCGTGGAGGAACTGGAAGTTCGGGACCAAAGCCCAGATAATCAGGCTGCTGCAGAGCCACATGGCGGCCATTCCGGGCCCCAGGAGCAGGGACAGGCTCTTCCATTCTAGGTGGAGATAACGCTTGGGGAGCTGGACTCCGGCGAGAACAAGTTGGACGCCCAGGACGAGTCTGGTGAAATACAGGGTGATTTCTTCCAGATTTTTCTCGGAATTGAGGGCGTATTCCTGGGGGCGGATGAAGTTTGCTGCATGCGGGGAGAAGACGATGCCCGCCAACAATGAGATTACTGTGTTGCGTCAGTGAGCGGTCTGGGACTTGGCGATCGCACTGCCAATGCGATCCTAGGATGGGAACTAACAGGCTTCAGACAGATAGAATCGCTCCTTGAACAGGTAGGAGACGAGGCCAAAGATCGAAATGAAGCCGCCCAACGTCGCACAGACGATGTTGAAGTTGATCAAGGAGAGGGTCGGCATGTTGTCCCTTGCTTGCTCTTGGCTGTGGGACAGATCTCTTGCTCGGAACGCTGCAGGATGCCTAGAATGCCTAGAATGCCAAGTAGATGCCAAGTAGACACAGACTCTATCCAATCGAGGAAAATTGAAGCAGTTCCAGCACGTGTTATTCAATCATAGTATAGAGGGATTGGCGGGTGGGACTTGCGGTCATCTGAAGAGTGGTCCCTCAGTTGAATCGAGATAATCGAGATGATAAGCTCTCTGCCGAGACGAGATGTCTGACAGATAAACTGGTGGTTAATGTGACAATCGAGGGAGCGTCAACAGAGAGAGCAGGTGGTGGAAGAGGGGAAAGAAGTGAAGAAGAACAGAAGTTGAATTGGCGAAGAGAGAAAAACTTCCCCGGTAGTCCCCCCGCCAATCACGGGATGCCGCCTAAAGCGGTAATCCCACACTATCCTATGCGGAGTATACTAAGGTAGATATCGATACTATATGGATTAGAAACACTAGAGACAATACGAGCGGCTTGAGAGGCATTACGGGTGTTGTATTCCACGTTGGGTTATCATATCCATGGTCATCCATACAGTGTACTCAATCATAGCCATCGGCGTCATCAGTAAGGAAGATGCAGAAGAATCACGACAACACATACGAAAGTGACCTGAAAAAAAAGTAAAGAAACCCCCTAAAAGTCCTCATCGAATGTATCGTCCGGGATATCCTTGGTAGCCGCCAAGGCCGCTGCGCGTTCGGATACCCCTCGATGGGCACCATTCACAGCCAGACGGTCGGCTGCTACGTTGCCGGGGTCGTCGCTATGTCCCTTGACCCATTGGAAGAGCGTCTTCACCTTAAGCTCTTCTCGTTCTTCAATCTTGCTCAGGATCGCCTCGATCAGGTCTTTGTTTTCCACCATCTTGTTGCCCGTGGTCATCCAGTTGTTCCGTCGCCATTTGGCAAACCACACCGTCACACAGTTGATGGCATATTGACTGTCCGTGAAGATGGTAACATCACGATGTCGTGGGGCGATATCCAGAGCTCGGAGGATGGCGGTGAGTTCCGCGCGTTGGTTGGTCTGCCGGCTTCCTTTCAGAGGCTCGGAGACGTTCCTGCTGGGACGCTCGTGTTAGTAGGAAGCTGAACACCACCATATACCATCCCACGCCGAACACGATATCAGGGCAAGAACACCAACCTTGAATCTTCCGGACCAAAATAAACCCCCACCCCCGCGGCCGCCAGCGCCTTGCCGTTCTTCAGCGAACTCCCATCCGTGTAGATGCGCAACATTCCCGGCGGCCCGGCCGTCTTCGTTTTCGTCGCCGTCTTCTGCTCCTTCAGTTTGTACACTACTTTCCCAGTGGTCGGATCTAGCAGGAGGTTAGGATCGAACCCATCCTCTGCACCGGGGGGCAAAGGACCTTCACCCGGTTCCCGAGGAGCGCCCTGTTCGTCGCGGGGGACCTCCGTCTGCAACCCTGGCGCGCTGGCGAACGTGGCACCGGGCGCCGCATCCCCCTTCACAAACGCTTCGGCCTCCTGCCGGGTAGCGAACTTCTTATATCGGGGGCGCGGGAAACCCTTGATCTGTTCTTGGGCTTTGGCCCAGTCCGTGTAGACGCCCGGGACCCGCCCGCGCTGGATGCCGTAGAAGCGGGTGGGCTCCGAATTCGAGGGAGTGGAGGGTCTGGGACGCTTGGCGCCGGTGAGGAAGGCGTTTGCTTCTTCGAAGGTTGGAAAGGCCTGGACTGTAGGGGGGTCTGTTAGCCAGCGTAGCTTGGTGATGCGGAGAGCGCGTCGCGGCGGAGGGGAGGGGGATGGGACTGGGGTTGGGCTCCTTACACACGGCGCCTTTGTACCCGGTGATCTGGGCCAAGCAGTCGCGCCATTCATGGTACACGCCCGGCTGGTAGCCTGCCTTCACTGCGTAATATTTTGCGGGCGAAGCTCGCTTTCGTTTCGTGCCGGCGGTCGGCGCGGGAGATGGTTTTGACGCTGGAGCGGGCGTCGGGGAGGGGGTGGTTTCGTTCATGACGTCGCGGGGGTAGTTAGGGACGGTTGACGATGGATTCGATGGATTGTGATGAAGAAATCTGAGGCTAGGGGAGGACAAGTGGTGTGAACGAGATACACTTGGCACGGTGGCCAAGCTTCGTCGACCGGCGGACGTCGTAGGGATGACTCGGATGAGAGCTCTCGGGGTGCCGCTCCAGGTGGAACTCGGCCGTCCCAACGTCGGAGGTAGGCGACGGATGAACTGATAGAGACCCGTGGTGAGAGGATAGTAACTGGAAACTTTTCGTGAAGGAGTCGGCGGTGCGGGAGGTGAGGAGCTGGAGAGAGGAATTCTGCGGAGGTTGAAACAAAGAGGGGAGAAGATGCGCTGGGGAGGGGTTCGGTTCCAAACATACTGGCCACTATATGATTTCTATATCTTTGCACATAGCTGATTTGTGGAAGATTCTGCTTGACTCAAATGGATAAATTGGGCCGAATTTGTATTTATCATGGCTATTCGCTGGATTGGACATGAGGCACTACGCAATATATCGCCTGTATCCGTAGATATAGAACAGATAATGCATTACCAAAAGATGAGATATACGTTGTTCCCATTTTTTCCGGGATAATATTGAGAGAGGACACTACTAGAAAACAGCTAATATATGTTCAGTGAACAGTACACGCTTAAATGTCACTATTTGCTCCTACTCACCCAGCACATCTAGATCAGGAAGAAACACAACAATCGACTCACCAAGCACGGAAGGCACACAGCACACAGCTCCGGATGGCAACAGTTTAAGAGTCCTCCAAAATGGTCACTTCCTGTGAGAGCTCCTGAGAATTCCTCCCGATGTATCCTCCAACTGACCGTGTCATTCCTACCCTACCTCTGGCTACACTCGCATACATATCCTGATGGCGCGCCTACGCCCAAGCTACACAGGTGAGTCATTCCTCACACACCAGGCGAATCATACACTAACCTACCTTAGAACAACAGACAGTCATCGACGCTGTAGGAAGCTTCATACCCAAGGAGATCCTAGACCAGATCTGCGCCTACCCCCCACGCCCCATGTACGGCAGCTTCGATCTGACCCGAGAACTACATGTCGCCTGTTTAACCGACAACCTGGACCGAGTCACCGACCTGTTACGCCTGGGAGCGGACCGCGAGTCCGTCAACCACGCGGGACTCAACGCCCTCAACGTCGCCGACTTTCTGCACCGCGTCGAAGTCGTCAAACGCCTCATGGTGGACGTGGACATCGAGCAAGCTGGGGTGATGCAGCTGCTGTACGCCATCCAGCGACGCCAGTCGACGGTTGTGCAGGCCCTACTGGAGATGGGGGTGAAGGATCACATGGATGAGGATTTACATCGGGGCGTTTTCTTGATCGCGTGCTCGTTCGGTAATACGTTCGTCGTCGACGCTCTTGTCAAATATGGGCCTGGGATCTGCGTCTCCCCGTTCGAGAACATGTTCGTTCAGGTTGCGATGGCTACGAAGAACGTTGCGGTTGCGGCGCGCGTAGGGGAGATGGCTGAGGAGGAGAGATGGCGGATTGCTGCGGAGGCTGAGGTTTGCCGTGATTAAGTCGGTACCGTTGTTACTGTCAGTACTAATATGGCTTAGAAATATATGGTCCCTGAGGGGGCAATTGATGGTATGGACAACATCGGAGACCTGCTTTCTGACTTCTTGGACAATGTGGAAACGATGGACTTTGAAAATGGCTACTGGGAGAAGAACGCCCATAATGCTCAGTCGCATGATGAGGCGCTGCGATATGTATGACACGCTCTTCTCGAATGGAACATAATCTAGCTCTATTAATGCGTTCTCTACCACTTGGTCAGAATCCACTGCATATTATACTACGGTGTCTTGGCCACCTGCAACTGCAATCACCTCAATCGCCCAACGTGATGACCTCGTCCATTAAGAGTAAGATGATATGCGCCGGCGTGATGCCATGATCACCATCCTCCACTCCAGAGCGGGGAAAACAGGGATTGCACTTGTCTTGAGAATGTTTCGTACGCTGTGCAACATCTTGGCCGAGCCGGCCGAGCAGACGTGTCAATTAAGAACGACCGCTAGGCCACCAAAACGTGAACACACTAGTGGGGCCCTATATAGCCCATTTCCAGTTTGACAATACGCCACTAATTTGGAATTGGCTGCATTAGTCTGATTTATATACATCGATCCAGACGCCAGGTCGAAAAACCCATCAACTCCAGCTCACCCATCATGGCCGTGCTAATATGCGATCCCAGCACTTTGCTGGCTGTAGCGGTAGGCGTTGTAGGTAGAGCCCAACTCCCCCAAAATGGCACGCTTCACTAACGCCATTGCAGATAATCGTGCACATCACAGCCCAAGCACTCTACAACATCTTCTTCCACCCTCTGCGATCCTTCCCAGGACCACTCAGCCATGCCGCCTTTCGCTTCCCATACTGCTACAAACTCCTCCGGGGCACGTTACCCTTCGACATGCTCTCACTGCATAGAAAGTACGGCGACGTGGTGCGCGTAGCCCCGAACGAGCTCGCCTTCTCGCACCCCGACGCCTGGCGCGACATCATGGGCCACCGGACCGACGGCAGCGATGAGATGGCCAAATGGGCCCAGTTCTACCGCCCCGCGCCGACGCCGACGAGTGTCATCAACGCAGATCGCGACGAGCACAGCGCTCTGCGTCGCCAGTTCTCGCACGGGTTTTCGGAGCGGGCGATGCGCGCGCAGGAGTCTGTCATCGCGGGGTATATCGATATGCTGATTGAGCGGCTTCATGAGAAGGGTGGCGGTGGGGTGCAGGCGGTGGATATGACTGCGTGGTATAACTTTACGACGTTTGATATTATCGGCGATTTGGCATTCGGGCGGCCGTTTGGGTGCCTGGAGAAGTCGGAGTATCATCCGTTTATTCCGTTGTTATTGAAGTCTTCGAGGATGGGGTCGGTTTTGTTTTCGCTGTCGTTTTATCCGATGCTTAGAAGTGTTGTTTTCGCTATGATTCCGAAGTCGCTGATTCGGTTGTTTGAGGATCATCGGAAGATGTCGATTGAGAAGCTGCGCGATCGGATGAAACTGGACGGGGAGAGGCATGACCTTATCGAAGGGCTGTTGAGGAAGAAGGATGAAATGGTTTGTCTTGGATGGAGTGTGTAAGCTCTGGCTAATGGGGTGTACAGGACTTGGATATGGACCAGATCGAGGCGAACGCCAACATCTTGTTGATTGGGGGATCAGAGACAACGGCTACACTTCTCTCCGGAGTGACGTACTTCCTCCTGACGAATCCGAAAGCCCTGTCGCGATTGACAGAGGAAGTACGCACGGCGTTCAACAGCGAGGCCGACATTGACATGCAGTCTGTCAGTCGACTGCCCTACATGCTCGCCTGTCTCAACGAGGCACTGCGGATGTATCCTCCTGTGCCGACGGCATTGCCGCGAGTAGTCCCAAAGAACGGGGCGCGGATTACCGGGAAGTTCGTCGAGGCGGGTGTAGGTACCTCCTATAGGGATTGTGACATGGAAACTCACAGTGTACAGACGCCCGTTGCGATATACCACTGGGCCTCATATCATAGAGAAAAATACTTCACGGACCCGTTCAGTTTTAATCCCGAACGCTTTCTGGGTAACGAGCGCTTTGCAAATGATCGATTTGACATGTTGCAGCCGTTCCATGTTGGGCCACGCAATTGCTTGGGACGGAAGTATGTATGAAGCGATCTGGTTCAAGGGTGATGCTGACTTTTGCTAGTCTCGCATATACGGAGATGCGGTTGATTCTTGCCCGCGTGATTTATAATTTTGATATGAAGCTGGCTAATGACAGTACGGACTGGTTTAAGCGGCAGAAGGTGTGGTTCTTCTGGAATAAGCCACCTCTGAACGTGTACCTGAGTTCTGTGAAAAGGTAGCTGGATATAGCGGAAGTTTAGGGGACCGTGAAAATGAAAACTTCTTTCTAGAAGGGGATGTTCGGTTCAGAATGGATTTAGATATCACACAGAGAGACTATGATATAAATGTTGAAGACTTTCTCCCCACACTCAGACGGAGATAGTATTTGTGATGCAGTCGCGTGAAGTGGAGTCTACAAGGACTTCATGAGAGTACATGGCTATTCATATAGGAGCGAGGATGCAGCAAATAGCATTGTTCAACCATTTATTCATCCTCCCATCCACCGTAAACCAATGACTGCTCAGTAAACAGGCATCGGGACACCATTAAAGTCATAATGCCAGGTATCGATGGACTTCTGGTCGTATTCACACTGCATCTCACCTTTCTTCCACTTTGGTCGAAGCGGCCAGGCGCAGATCTGACGGTTCTCCCCAACATGCTCTCCCTGGAGCACCGTCGCATTGAGGGTCACCGGTTTCTCTCCCTTCTCGACCCAGTTGATAAGAACCTGCAGGTTTGTCTGCGGAAAAGGCCCATTCGGCATCAGCGAGTTCGTAGCGCAGTGACCAGCCCCCGGGACGAGATAAAGCTGGTACCAATCCTTGAGCGCCTTTGCACCATCCTGATACGACAGATGGGGATACATGATGCTTCGCACAGACTCCCAGTACCGCACTGACGACGCAGCAGGCATACCCGGGTCTTCTTCCCCGTGAAAATGAATGACCTTGCCACCGGCTTCGTGGAACGGGGTCAGATCTGGCCAGTCCGTCTGCAGTGTCGACCTGTACTCCTGCATTCCGCTGATCATCCAGGACTTGAGCGTGTCATATGTCACGCCGTCCAGGTCCGACGGGGCGGTGCCGGTTTTGTCGACCAGCAGTGCGAGATACTTGGCGCCAAGGGGGTATACCGCGGGCTCCCACTTGCCCGTGGAGATGTTGTACTGGGTTGATACGGTGTCGAAGGATGCCGCAGTCTGATAGGGCAGGTACACACGGCGGCCGTGCGAATCATGCAGCCCATCAACGACCTTCTGCGCCACCTCCACTGCCTCGGCGGTGACCGTGCCGTTCTGTTCTGGCGTAGCGGCTGTCCGGGGGCCAGCCGCGGATGCAGCGCAGTGGTACGGCTTGCCGACGACCGAGGAAAAGTCAAAGTGCAATCGACACAGATCCGTACGGGAGACGACCCCGTCGCTCTGGCCGTCCAGTGCATCGCACGCCGCGATGGTCTCGTTCAGGATCTTCTGCATCTCACATGGTGGCGGGAAGTAGCCCAGCGTGTTCATGACGACGTTCGCGTACAGGAGCTGGATCTGCTGGAACGACCAGCGGAACGCAGGAGCCCCCACTGCCACGCCATCAAACTGGTCCGCATACCGCTGGACCTGGCTCCAGCCTTCACGGCCGCCTTCCGAGCACCCCTGGTAGTAGCTGTACAGCTTAGTGTTATCGGCCATGTCGAAGAAATTCCGGGTGAACTGCTTCCCAATCTGCCCGAGCTCCCGGTGCGCCCTGTACGAGAGCATGTACAGCGTGTCATAGTTCAGCGTGCCGTTGGCGAGAAGCATCACCGCGTCCGACTGCACGGAGAACCCCCCAAACCCGCCGTCCGTGGCGCCGGCGACGGCGCCGTACATGACGCCACCAGGAAGAGACTCCTCGCCTTTATTGATGGCGTAGCCGCCGCCGCCGGTGGAGAGGTATCTGTTCTGGAACTGGGACGGCTCCGGCAGCCAGTACTGAATGAGAACGCGGTCATCTCTGCCGTCGTGGGAGTATGCCAGGGTGACATTGCAGTACGAGAAGGTGGTTGCTGGGAAGAAGGTGCCGTTAGCGGGTGTGGAGGCGTTATAGACGATGTTGGCTGTGACTGATAAAGGGTCGAGAGTAATGCCCTGGAGAAAATTGGATGCAGGTAGTTTCGACTGGGCGCATGCCGTTGTACAGACGTCCTCGAGGCTGGTGGCCGTTGCCATACATGAGTAGGGCATGGCTGCAATGACCATAGCCCGGAGGGTGCGACCGGGTGTGCGCATTATGGAGAGGATCTTAGTCAACAGGAGAAGGGCTTGTCAACTCTTGTAGCTGGTATGCCTTGAGGAGGGCTTATGTACCCGTTGCATCGGGGACCCACGGGGATATCACACACTCGCAGACTACAGTGCCTACCCTCGAAGCGGAAGCAGAGTTCGTATATCTGAAGCACCCCATCTTTGTTCTGTATCTCCCCACAGCCATGGCTAAGCTTATTCTGTGGTGGAGCTCAGCGGGGTTTGACTCCAGCCCCACGCATTTCTCCACAATCCAAGTTACCCTGTATTTTGATGCAGAGATATACTCGTACCTGATAGGAGCAGTGTACCATAATTAAGGCTTCTCTACTTGCGACAGTGAAGAGAATTGAGAATCGTTTCTTTGCATCTATGTTGTATTTAATCAACAAGACGGCAAGTAGATGCTGGTTCAGCGTTTTCCTAACACTCCCTTTTCCCTTCTTCGAATCATACAAATTCCCTATTCCTCTTGCACCTTTTCGTATGTATATCCTTCCTAGCCAAATCTTCAACAAGTACATATTAAGTCTTCCATTATACGGATCTCCCGCATTTAGATTCGTTCCTCAAAGGGCCTCACTTTACCAAAATTTCGAATGATAGTCAGGGATCCGCCATGGCAACTTCCTATCGACGGGATCAGCGCGGACTTCGAATGTTCCATCCATAGTCAACGATGGAGTACAGAATGCCACTCCATTGCGAAATCATAGGAAGAGCGCCTAGCTCCTCGTAAATTTCGTTCCACGTGCCGTCGTGGAGCACAATAAAAGCGTCCACCGTAAAAGCCTTAGCAAGTCCTGCGCAAAGACATGCATGCGGATGAGCACAAGGTGCTCCAAAGGCGCCATGGAATGAGAGTGGCACAAAGGCACATCCCTGACGTCGCTTGCGTATGCGTACGATCTTTGGATCATGTGCAAGATTAGAATAAAACACACTATTGGGAAAAGGATTGTTGGTATAGTAGTTGTGGTTCAAAGCAATGGGCCTATGGGAGAAACTGTGAACGAGCGTCGAATGCAGCCAAACGAGTGTGTTGTGTCTGCGGTGTAGAGAAGAGTTTAACTTCAAGTAGCTGGCACAAACGCTTGTAGGATATAGATAGGCAGCTCTCTAGGCATGCTCTTTATTGGATCATTATGAAGGTTTTGTTACTGGGACCAGACAGTGTTAATGGATCTACCGTCGTTATTGGGTCATGGGCGAACCAAACAACTATGCCATGGTTCAGTCATAGTACTGGTGCAAACAAGTGTTGAAGTTCATACCTAGATAGCTTCTTTCCTGAGAAGTATTTCTCTAGAGGATCAATGTAAGAGTAGTTCCAGTGATGTAGACTCGTCTGGTATTCTGCCTCAACCGCCTACCAGGTGACAGTCGACATTGACCATCCAGGGTTTACTTCTAAAACAACGTCATTGTGACCAAGAAGATACGCCTACCTTGAGGCCAACAAAGGTAATTTTTTCCACATATTGCTCGTCGTGCGTTTGCCTAAGACCTCACGGCATTCCCTACAACGTCGGTCTTCAATGACGTCCTCAGAACCCTAAATCTGCTCCTACGATGCCTAGCAATGCCAGGAGCCACCATCTCTCCCAGGTGCCAATACGCCTACCACATCGACGATTGGAATTCCCGCGAATGACGGACAGCATGGCGTCAACTCGTCAAGGATACTCCAAAAATCATCGATGACGCTCAAATCCTCTTGTCTGGACACCCCGACGAAGACCCGACAGTGCATGTTGAAAAGGGAATCTTCATCAATGGTGACGGCAGTGACGCTGAGGAGCCTCTTCGGATCGACCCGGGCACCACGGATTGGAGCTTCGAGACGCGTGGAAAGCCGTATGATGCTGTTGTTACCTGCATCCTGTTGAGAGCACAGTTCCACGCTCGAGACAGTTCAAGCTACGGTACGAAGTCTTTTCCTGGCTTGGGAGCAAGCTAAGTGTGTAGGTCAAACAGGGAGTGGCCGAAGTACTGGGGGGTTGCGCGTGGCTTGTGTCTAACCGTTTCCTCTGACGACGTTTTGAGCAGTCCGCTGGAGGCTGGGATATGGAGAAGAGATGGTGCTTAGAGACGTGTTGAAACGATGGGAACTGGCAAGGAAGCAATACGCGCGCTCTGTGCCTTGTTTGTTCTCACAGAGTACGTCGATCTGTAACGCTGACAATATGGTCTTAAGAACAAGCAAACTGAGAAGCATAACGAAATAAGTGCTAGCTCATTAAAAAAGTTGGAAAATTTGAAATTGTACGTACATCACATCCTAGACCATATACACCGAGGTGCATTGATTATACACTGCTTGTCCCACCCATCTTCCCTCTCCCACGTTATGTTCCCATAGAGAAACCCAAGATTCGAGGCTCATGGGCACTTTAAACAGGCTCCCCATTGATCGGGAAGGCAGCGTGGCAGGCCTGCTCCGCGTAAAGACCATCCGAAATATCCTGGCAGGTAGCCCCATTCTCCCCAATCATGTATGCACCGTTGGCATAGTTGATGGTGAAGCTGGGATCACCCACATCCAGGTTGACTTGCGAGATCGCGATGTCATAAGGAAGGCCGATGTCATTGATCCAGTAAGGAACTCCGCAGTCATTACCCTCCTCATCGGGAGAATAGATTCCGATGGGGATGCAGTCATTGTCGTAGACGATAAAGGCTGTGTTGCCCGCAACGCCGGCCAACGGGTTGTCTCCGTCAAAGGTGGGAACGGACACCATACTGACGTCCAATGCAAAGGTCCAGCTATCTGGGTTCATAGTCTGGCAGAGGGCGGTTCTGGTTTCGGGCTCGGTCATCGGCTCGGTCAAGGTGTTGTGCAGGTCACAGTCGGCGCTGACAAGGCTGGAGAGGCCGGAGAAAGCCAGAATGGCCGCAAGCTTGAGGGTTTGAGAGATCATGATGATTGGAGTAGAAGAGGTAGGAATTGAAGCTGGTAGAGTTTGATATCTTGATGACGGTGATGATGATGATGGGAATGGGACTTCAGCGAAGAATCTATCCCTTTATATAGACTGCAGCAGGCCCTGATGTAGACGTCGATATGGCATAGACGACATACCACCTATTGATCATTCTGCCTCAGCAGCTCCTTTCTGCACAGCAAGAGCATCTATTGTTGGACATGTATACAAAGTGATTGGAAGACCATAGTCCTCGTCCCCGGCAAGGCGTTCTGGCCTCCCCAAGGGAGTTGAGATCGTCCATCGACGCTACCCGAAAAGGTCTTCCGAAGCTCCTGTCGACTCGTCAACGCAATCTTGATGCCAATCTTGCCTGAAAAATGCGGGGGATTTTTCCCGCCATTGGCTTGTGGTGGCATGCCAAGAATCTACACTGCACTCCTTTGGGGGCGGTTTGCCTGGGCGTTGCTTTTCTTTGCCTCCGCCCTGTCCGCCAAGCCCTCCGCCAAGCATCAGGATGCATATCCTGGTAGAAGGTATTAGGATCGGAGAGGTATCATCCAAAATTGGCTGTGGTGTCCTTTCATGCGGGAATCGTGGCGGAGCTTGCAATGCATACTCTTCAGCAGGATCGGGAGCAGCCGTCTTAGCCAGGCCGTGTTTGCCATTGAGGTAGGACACGTGCTGGCTCTCAGACACCATCTTGTTGATATATCGTTCCCGAGCTCATTAGAATGCCTCCAAAGCTTCCATAGGACGGGTGGATCCTAGTGTTGGTTGCCAACACTAACATAGAATCGCTCATCTCATTAGTCCACCTGGGGAACAATATCAGAAGACTTTGTCTTCAGCTGGCGAAACTACAGAGGGCAGCATGGCAAGAATGGAGACTAACCCCGGCCTCTGGTCAGTCGTCTTTTGGGTTGACTGTATAACAGCTTCTTGCTTGTGTCAGGCGCTTTCCAGGGGTGCATAGGGAATCCCCGTTCTTTGTACGGAGTATACTGGCTCCTAAAGCAGCATGATCAGTACCCTCTTACACACTCCGGTCACACGTGATTGATTTATTTGCATATTTTTGGAACTAGATATCCAGTCAACAGCGTCGGGTTCGTTTCTCCAGTTGCCCACAAGAAGGCCGACCCCGAACTGCTTGAGCCCGAGCCCGAAGGCGAAATCGGTCCGCTCTCTAGACCGAGAGGGGCGCCCCCGCTCAATGACTGTAGTATCGCCAGGCTCATAGTAGATCGATACGCAGTATACTGCATTTTCCTGGCCCCTGTTGACCAGGCTCGGCAATGGAACAAGCCGGAGGCATGAAGAAGAGAGAAGCTCACTCCGAATCCATATCGTCGGCATCGGCGTCTCAAGGGTAGATAAATAAGCTCTCTTCATCCTTCTGTCTTCCTTTAATCTCCTATCTCATTTCCAGCAGTCGAACGTCTGATACGTCCCCACAGCTTGACTCAGAATGACGCCAACTTTCCAAAGACTGGTCCGCTTCCGAGACAACGAAGGCCAGATCCGCTATGGAGAGGCCCCTGACAACGACGCCTTGGTCGGGCACGCAGGTGTCCGCCTACACCGGTAGCCTCCCATGGGACCTGCATCCTACCGCACAAACCGCTGAGATAGCGGAAGTTCTCTGCCCCTTACCGTCCGTTCCCATCATCTATGGAATTGGCATGAATTATAAAAAACACATCGAAGAAGTGAAACTGCCGGTTCCTCGACATCCTGTAATCTTCACCAAACCGCCGGATGCTCTCGCAGGACCATACGACGCTATCCCCGTGGACAAACGTTGCATGGAGTTAGATTACGAAGGAGAGCTATGTGTCATAGTGAGCTCAGATTGCAAGAATTTTGTCAAACGAACCCATGATCCACTCGACTACATCTTGGGCTATACCATTGGGAACGACGTATCAAGTCGATTCTGGCAAGCACCTCCCCAGTCAGGGAACCAGCATGGATATGCCAAGTCATTCGACAAGTTCGCCCCCATCGGCCCGGTGATTGTCAGTGCGCATGCTATTGCTGGTCAACACCGCACGCAGGCTGGTGACCCCGATCTCCAAATTCGAACGCTAGTCAACGGCGAGGAGAGACAGAACAGTCGGACTAGTGACTTGCTCTTCGGCATAAGCGATATTCTGGAGCACCTGAGTCGCGGAACCACGATCCGGAGAGGAACGGTAATCATGATTGGCACTCCAAGCGGAGTCGCTGCGTTTATGGATCCGCCCAGGTGGCTTCGTTCGGGGGATGTGGTGGAGGTTGAAATTGAGGGAATAGGAAAAGTCATGAACACGATGGTCTTTGTGTCTTGAGGTATGTTCCAGAGGTAAGGAGCTACCATGGATGATAGACATACGTACTTGATTTTCTAGGAGCATTGATGGCATATTCTTTCCATTTTAGTGCTCACAATTTGCCGCTTTTTGCTTACTGAGTAGATTTAAGCACGTCCTGAGCAGCCTGAGGCGATCACTAAGTACAGGATAAGCAGAAGGCTGAGCGCTGAGCAAGTAACCTTAATAAACTGCCCCTAGCCGATAATCACCGCCTTAACCGTTTTCCTACTTATAGTCTGTCGGGAGGGAGGAAAAAGGTGAAGTTCAAGAAGAGGATCAGATTGATGGTTGTGGGTCAGGTCCGCTGTATAGGAGGCCTCTTGATATCAAGCAGGTGAAGCGCTAGGCGTATATCGGCAGGTTAGGGGCCAGAGGCTGCGACACAGTCTACTTTTGCCCGCTATACTTCTATAAAGCATACTACTACTACAGTCCCTTTCCCCACTTGAATAGGACTTTAGTTACTACCCTGCGTTAGTATAACAAATATTCTAGTGGGCTTTCTCCGGCTAAAGACAGTATTAAGCCCAGAAGTCTGTAGGAGCAGCTCCAGATATCTCAAAAGTAAGATATTCTCGGAACGCTGAACAGCGCTAGTCTACTGGAATATTTTCTAACGTTTTACCCTACATATATGTCTTAGCTGTCTTCCTGGGTGATATTAGAGCTATTAATTTTACGTGCAAATCAAAAGTCCTGCTTGTCTCCTTCGGCCGCCTTAGTGCTTACCTGTTGTGCCACACGGCTGTCCTTCATCCTTCTGCAATAGTTCGGAAAATAGCTGGGCTAGGGTTCAATTTGAACACTGCACTGGGAATGGTTCTGTCTATTTAAGGGACTAAACCTTAGATCTGCGGGCCGTGAATTATGATCTGCTAGACTTTAGGAACAGCGTATCTATTCGTCCCCACATCCAGAAGTCTAACCACGCGGTATACTCACCGGGTTGTGGGCCACGATGTGAAGTCGATCCCTGGTAGACGTCCTTTCGGGTTCCCAAGTCAGGCTGTGGACACGGTGTCGAACATGGTGGGTCCACATTTATGCTCTTCTTCTTTATTCTTTGGATTACATGGATAAATAAACCGAGACTACTATACGAGGGTTAACAGTAATCACTGGTCAGACAAGGTACAAAGGCATACCGATGTAAGCCACCTACGAGAATCGCGTATGCTTGCCAGATTCGGCATAAGCAGGTGTTGCGTGTTATCCGTTCTAGCCATGTAGCAGGGCCTCCGCATTTATACGAGAATACTTTATAAAGAACACCTCCTCCCTGTGTAAACATCCCTCGTTACCAGACAGAATCTACTTCATCATGAAAATCTCACTTGCTCTCTCTGCTCTTGCCTTACTTGCTTGCCCTGCCGCAGCGGCCGACCTTGATATAACAGGAGACTGTGGCGAGTCCACATTCACCTGGTGGTTCCAATGCGCCCACTCTGTCTCCAACTGCTGCCACTACGCAGCCGAAAAGGCCAATACAACCTGTCCGATGAACCGTGGAAGATATTATCTCTACCTAGCACGGTGCCAGAGGCTCTTCGAGGGCAGCGCAAGTCTTTACAATAAAACCGACTGTGTCACCGCTACTCTCTCCGGCATAGCCTTGCTTATGGGGGATCGCAGCCTTGACTTCCCTGTTGAGTGTACTATTGACGACATCAAGGATATGCCCTAGGGAGTCGGGCGTTTCCCTATAGGAGGATTCGTGGAGAATCGTCTAGGGAAAGTCAAGAGGGGTGTACTGGCAATGTTAGTGTGCAATTTGAGCGCTCTAAGGGAGGAAAGTTCCTGACAGCGATTCGGCAGAATCTCCCTGTGGAGAGGCTCGATTGGCCAACGAAAACTGTCTGTTAATAAGAAACGACAGCTTTCCAGCAGTTCCATTGTTTGTATTTAACATCTCGAAAAAGCAGCGCAAATAGCGAAGTAAACTACTTACTCTTCTTTTACAGTAAGACCTTAGGGCTTTACGAGCTGAAAATGGACGACAACGCCGGAGAAAGCAAAGAAAGCGTGGTGAACGAGATAATGTCCGTCTTCTTTGATGTATAGGAGGGTTAAAATTGGGTTCAGCAGCTGGCTACGCAGCTTAATAAGTAGCCTGCGGAATCTACTCCTGTGCTTCGTCGACGGGCTCCGCAACGCTGTAGTAGCTGTGGGATAGATAGACATGGATGTGAAATACTCACTGAGCAGATTAAAGTAGCGGTGTCCCGACGAGGAAGTCTATGGTCGTTCTAGAAAATCAAGTACGTATGGGTACATATATATTCATAAGCGTAGATGTTATTTATCTACACCTGCGGCTCGTCTACACTGAATCCAGTTCTGGTGGCGCCCGAGGTCCAATTTCCTTTCGTTTCATCAAAGCCCTTTCATCTTCTCCAGCTTCAAGCCGCCCGATCATCTCCTCCGGATCGAAATCCGTCCCAATCGGATTATTCGAAAATTCCACCGAAGACATAAACTCATTGGCTGCCTCTGAGGTGTCGAAGTTGTCCACCTGCGTCTCGAGCACATTGCCATCCGGGTCCTTGTAGTAGATGCTGGTTGTCGGACCATGATTGACGCACCAGATCGGGGAAATTCTGCGGCTTTTGCGCTGGCGGTAACTCAGCATCAGGTCCGCAAGATTCGAGAAGGAAAACGCGACGTGCTCAAGCCCGTAGCTGGATGGGACTTTGGGTCTCTTCTCGGGAAGGGCGAACAATGCAATGCGATGATGCTCTTCGTCGTAGGTGATGAATGATAGCACATCGTTCCGGTGCGCGACTCTGCCACCTAGGAAGGTGACGTAGAAGTCTTCCATCGCTTTCAGGTTTGGGGTTCGAAGGACAAGATGGGCGAGCGCAGAGGGGCTTAGCACCTTGAAGGCTGGGGCATTGAAATCTGGAATCGTCATAATGGATTGGCAAGAAAAGTAACGTTAACGAGTGATCTTTCAAGAATATTGCGAATGCATCTCGTATAGATATACCTCTTGACTGCATGGGACAGAATATGAGTATCTATCTACTCGAGTTCGGAGATGAGCTCGGTTTCGGCTTCGGGCTATGCGCCTCTTCTACTTCTCGGGCTCATAAAGCATAACCAATGAATGCATGCGTTCTGAAGAGCTCTCCCTAATGTCTTTTCCTAACAGAGCCCACGGTTCCTATTCACCCCGGAGTCTAGGCACGCGAAGGGCCATAGTTTGGCCCAATGCATCCGATACTATTCATTATGTTGAGATAGTACGGCGACTGGAGGAAGAGCGGTTTATTATCACCCAACAGTGGAGGTTAAATGTAAGGACTCTATGTACTTCTTTGCTCAGCATTTCACTACGCCTGCGGCAAGCTCATGCAAGGTCAAGCCGGGCTGCCGTTAACCATTCATCCGGAAAATATCCACCCGAATGGTCTCCAAAGGGCACATCGATATCGGCCGTTATATCATTGTCAAAGATTGAAGATGCACGCTCCAAATTGCGAGCACTCAATTCCCCTTCAGAGCCGTGTGCAGCGTGGCCGTTCTCTTGTGAGCCAATACCCTCAAAATCCTGTTGACCCGAAGAGGTTGGACATGCCGTAGAAACTGGTTCGTGAACTGGAACATTGGCATCATGGTTGTCGCTACCTGGACGCTGGTCACTTGTATTTTCCATGTCATAATGTCCATTGGACGCCCCACGCGCACGACGCTTATTCTGGTTTTGCCTCGCAGCCTTCTCTACGATCCGCCGTGCCTGACGCGCGAACTCACTGGTCTTGGTGAACGCAGCCTCGCCAAAAGTCATAAACTCTAGGCGGCCGAAGAAACCGGCCACAGCCTCCATTAGTGCAATGTCGTTACATGCGGACACTGATAGAGGAGTTGTCACGGTATGCATGAAGATTGTCGCTAGTGCAGTTGTCGGATAATAAAAGAGAAGCCTATATGACGTCAAAACGGAAAATGAGGAGACAAAATGGAAGAAAGACACACCAGGCAGGAGTGTGGCTCTCTATATCGATATACTTGGTCAACAGGGCCATCGATCTAGCCGCTTCAATGTAGGTGACTGAGGAACCATGCGGGGACGATTCTGGAACCTCGTCCTCGTTCCCCTGTAGAAACATGGGGGTAAAGCGTCGGTGAACAGTGCAAACGGCATAATAATATGAGAAATGCAATACCAAAACCTGCATCCGTACGAGGCCGCTACCTACAGGTAGACGGGAGAAAGGTTGACCGGGTCGGAATTGCAGAGGAATGTTTTCACACCATATCTCCAGACGTGTCAGGATCTCATCTGCAGCGATTAGTAGCTGGGATTTTGGCCGACAAAGGGCTGGCGTCGAGTATAATCTTTGCGCAGCGAGACTACATATTCGATAGAACTTGGTGAGGCAAAGGGAAAAGTCAAACAGAGGCTCCTTAATCTCGCCCTGTCTTTCCTGTCTGACTCGCCCTGCTGTGCCATACCCAACATCTCGCGGAAAGGGGCAACTAATATCTTCATCTTGGATCACCGGTGGTCGCCCCGAACGCAGAGCAATGCTCTTATCAAGACAGTAAATCACCCAAAAGAGACGATAGCGCTCCCGTTGTTCACGTTCTGACATATTCCACTGTGGCGGGACATGTCGGTTGAGAGCCAAACTATGTGCCAGCCGCGCTGCAGTCGAACAGAGAATGTATTCGAGTCTCTGCGAGCATGACATGCCTTGTGCAAAGACTGTCATAACAGCCAATGCCTGGACGGCCAAAAGATCAGTGGTACTATGTACCAGTTTTGGTTCGTAGTTCAGGGCGTTCTGAAAGAGCCCCCAGGACCGACTGCTTGATACTTGAAACGCGGATGCTGTGTCATTAGACAAAGCCGCCCGGCAGCCCGACGCCAGCACTGCATTCAATAAAGCTTTCCATGAATCACTTTGGCACTCCGGCTGTTGGTACCATCGTGTCAGCATCTCATCAAAGATGGTTGCATCTACGACCGGAAAGACGGATTGCACGGTGGAGAAATACGTGTCAACATACTCGCGGACAGTCTCCAGTGGTGGGAGAGCTTTCCAGATGAGAGGCATCTCGGGATTCGGCAATGGCTGTGGTGGGATACATTGGCGCAAATGCATCATCAGACCGTCTCGCACATACTGGATGGTGCGACAAACTTCGTCCGACTCTGGAACCTGACTCCTGATCCACTTCAGTCCCAGATCAGAGATGCCTGCGATGCCCGACGATGGACCTGAGTACTCCTCTGCATCGTCCATGCGCATCCAGATAGCGGGATGGCGGTCCTTGAGAGGATCAACATCATCGCCTTCAAGGATTTGATCGAGTAATTCCCCCTGTCCAGGGAGCGTCGTAGGCTGAGGCGTCGCAGCTTGAACGCTTTCTCTGCTACTTGAGATGGAGACAGCCTCACCCATGTCCAGGAAATCCAAAAACTGATTCCGACTCAACACTAAAGGGAACGGTCTCTGCTGGGTCTTGGTCACCCTGACATCAGAGATACGGTCATTGATGTGCTGAAGCTGGGAATAGGAGCTCCCATGATTGAGCGTACGCTGTTGTGTTCGCTTGCGCCGTTCGCCGGTGTAGCTGCATTCGTTCCCACGCTGCAGGCAGTTCTTGCACGAGGGTCGGGTTCGGTCACACTTGACCTTGCGCGAGCGACAGGTTCGGCAGGCCATGATCTCGTCGGACACAGACACACAGCATCTGGAACTGACAACGAGATTGATGTGGGGTGGTGATTATCATCCGTCAACCCCGCAATGTACTACCATCATCACTGTTCAGTATAGCCGTATATCCGAGCCCGTCTCTGTACATGCGAGTCCAAGCCCGAGCCCGAGACCGCTATTGCACTACAGTCTATACAGTACCAAACATCTGGTCGAGATCATGATTGAGATTGTTTATATAGAGACCTCCGGTAGGCCAGCATCGGGCAATAAGGACACTCACACCTAGACCAACGTCTAGATCAACCGAGCTTTGCCTTCTATCAATTGCTTGCCTACGAACATGGGCTCCAACGACACACCTCCTATCGTTCAATTGGTCATGGACGTCCCCGTCGTGATTGTTGGCGGCGGTGGTTGCGGTCTCAATATGTCGATCTTCCTGTCCGATCTGGGAATTGAACATCTTCTCTTCGAGAAACACCCCGGGACATCGCGGCTCCCCCGTGCGCATTACATCAACCAGCGGTCCATGGAGATTTTCCGCCAGCATGGTATTGCCGAACGCATCTTGGCTACCAGCTGTCCCCCCAAGAATCTCTGTCGCACGGATTGGCGGACTCCGCCTGGAGGCAACGGCGCATTCGACGGCCGCCTTCTGGTTTCGCTGCCCGCATTTGGTGGGGCGCCCGGCACCCCCGAAGGCGAAACATACCGCAAGGATGGGCCAGAGTTGTCGACAAACCTGCCTTTGATTCGCTTGGAACCGATTCTCCGGCAAGTCGCGGAGGAATGCAACCCAGGGCGGATTCTCTTCAGCCACTGCGTTCAAGAGATTGACGAGCATCCTGATGGTGTTGTGGTTACTGTGAAAGCGTCTGACGGGACAGTCGCTACATACCGGGCGAAATATCTCGTTGGTGCAGATGGGGGAAAGCTTGTCGGTCACAAGATTGGGATTGAGATGGAAGGACCGGCTAGCATCGTCAAGTTCGCAAGCGCGTATGTCCGGGCGGATATGTCCAAATACTGTGGTGGTAAGTGGTTGCGTCTCGTTGTCTGTTTGATAGCATGCTTCTAATACTCCAAGACTGCACCTTGATCACGCACTTTGTGAATCCCGAGAGTGAGGATGAATTCAACCACGGCACGATGGTCAAGATGGGCCCAACGTGGGACCGACACTCCGAAGAATGGGTCTTCCATTACGACTACCCTGTGAGTGAGCGGAAGTACACGGCAGAGGAACTGATACCCCGAATCCGCCAACTGCTCAAGACCCCAGACCTGGAGATCGAAATTCTCGAGGTGTCGCACTGGATACTGGAACGACGGCTGGCCACCAAATACAGCCGCGGACGTCTGTTTATCGCCGGAGACGCTGCACACCGACGTCCCCCATTGACAGGTCTGAGATTGAACACCGCCATCGAAGATACCCACAATCTGGCTTGGAAGCTTGCCTTTGTTCTGCATGGCCGCGCGAAGCCCTCGTTGCTTGGCACGTAGGACGCCGAGCGTCGCCCCGTTGGACGTCGGAATTGTGACTGGGCCTATGTCGCCTATAACAACACTTTTGTCCTCAATGCCGCCATGGGGGTGATCCCGGGAGCTGCAACTCACAACAAAGAGCGTCTGTCACGCCTTTTTGAAGACTCGCCGCAGGGCGAGTCCGCTCGCCATCAACTCCAACGCATATTCCATACGCAAGACGTCGAGTTCTTTGCCCATAACATCGAGCTGGGCTTTGTGTATTCTAGCACAGCTGTTGTCCCAGACGGTACGGTTCCTCCAAAAGAGGACCCCGGCGGAACAGTCTATGTCCCGACAACTCGGCCTGGGCACCGCTTGCCCCATGCCTGGATCAAACGGGATGGCCAGGTCATCTCAACGCACGACCTTATCGGCTCTGGTAACCAGCATGATATGTTCTTGATCACAGATGAAGCCGGCGATCAGTGGATCCAGGCAGTAGGTGCTCTGAGCAAGAAATCCGGCCTCCGTATTGGAACTGCGGCCATTGAAACGCAAACTCAGTCACTCCGTTCCGATATGTACCAGGACTGCGACGGCGTCTGGACCAAAATCCGGGGAATAAATGACGGTGGCGCGATCCTTGTGCGGCCTGACAACTTTGTGATCTGGCGAAGCCTCGGACCTTCCAAGGAAGGGCACCAGGAATTGCAACGCGGCCTCCAGGATATTCTCGAGATGGTATAGGAGTCGTTTTTAGACAGTCAGATTAGGTCTTTACCCAATTTATATCTTTCTATACCGATATCCTCTACAACATCGATAACTGGGACATGAGCTATCTACTCCCTTCCATACGCCTCCTCGATCTCAGCTAGCTCATCCGGGTCCATGCCGGCGGAGTCCAACTGCACATCCAGCGGCCACCCACCATTATAGATAGGCCGCTCGCCGGTGGGAGCGCCGTTTCGGCGGCAAGAACCGATCCAACCCACCGCTGTTGTCCGCCTGCGCGACCAGCCGCCACAGATACGTCAGTGCGACCTTGAACCAGCCGTCATACTCGGGTCCCAGACAGGGCAGCCGCTCGACGGCCTTGACGAACGGGGCCTCGCCGTACTCATTGCGCAGGTCCTGGCTCACCGCGCGCAGCACTTCCCCGTCCACCATTAAGCACACGTCCGCCGACACGGGCAGTCCGGTGCGTTTCCGCACAGGCCGCGGATGCGTAGGGAGCTCCACAACCGACGGCACGGGGCCCGCGTGGTCATCTCCCGTACACAGGGCGTGGAAGGCCTCGCGCACAGATGGCGTAGCCCCATTTAGGGCCGTGGATGTGTTGCTGGAGGAAGACAGCCGAGGGGCGCGCCGAGGGGTCGGCGTTGGAGAGGGATATGGGCATCTCTTTACTTTCTTTTTCGACCTTGCTATTGGTTTGGTGGAGGAGCTGTCTAATTGGTAACTGGTGGTAGAGTAGATACTGCAAAGATTGGGCTAGGTAGTCCTACTACCACCGAGTACTAGCTACGTACATACAAGCCACACGCCGGCCGGTTCATACTAAGTTAGGTACCTAGGCAACTACTGGCGAATCCCGGTTGCATGTTTATCTTTCTTAATTTGCTGGATGGCCCTGCTGCTATGACCAAGACATTTGTCTTCGGATGGCCTCTAGTGGTATCAGCTACTGCTGTCCACCTTGGCAAAGTTTGGAGTGGGAAAAGAAAGCGAAGAGGAGAGGGAGGAGCGTGGACTACCATTTTATATGTGTGGTAGTCAGCGTGTGGTGCCGACAGTAGTGATGATGGCGGAAGGAAGGATTGATGAGTCGCAGTGAGCAAAGAGGTGAAGGGGTGGCAAATGCGTTGTGATGGCACTTCTTTCTCTGCTAAGCAGTGAAGGGCCTGGGACAAACGGAGACTGCTAGAATGAGACTTTCCGCGTATTTCGGTGCTTTTGCCGTCAGTCATATTCCATCAAGGATGACTTTAATATAGATCTGAGGCCTTCCTAGGACTAGTGCCGTCCCTATATAAGACCCATGGCTTTTCTTTGACCCAGGTTCTCCCTCCAATTCATGCTCAAATGTCATTTGGATCAAATTATCGTTCTTTTTCGCTTTGGTGATTACGAATGATTGATTCAACAAACAATGGTGATAATGATGCTGTCAGTGACCTGGCTTAGACCAAGTCACTTAGTATCAATAGCGACGAAGTCCATGCTATCTGAATTTATACAATTCATGTCACTATTGTTGCTAGTCACAGATGATTGATTATGGCGAGCTAAGGAAAAGATGAGCCTGCATTCGCTCCACGACTATGCAAGGCACAGATATATATCCCCTGGCCTCGGTCTTCTTTACTACGACTCTGTGTACACTTCCACCTCTCGGATAGCTGCGGATTGTAAGGTTTTTTTTTTTCTTTTGTCTAGGTAACCTCCGGAGAAACTTCGGAGAGTCGAAGGGCTCTAGCAGAATCTACAGAGCAGGACATGTCCGAAAGAGCCTTGTATCTCCACACTTCAAACTAGGTAGAAACAGGATCGTAAATCGCTCTTATAGTTTGCCTAGTTTGCAGAGGGGAGCTTGAAAGGTACTCAATATCGGCCTGAAGACTTTGAGTTGACAGCACACTGTCCTTTCCGGTAATAATGTCGGACAATTTCCGCTCGGGATGTGGAGAGATGTAACCATATCCACGTTCTTCTCCGGAATCTGGAGAACGTGGGGGTTTAAGCGGGGAAACAAAGCCTCTCCACATTATATATCTTACCAATCATGCAGTGTTTACAGAATCAAGCCATGCTGATCAGTCCTGAAGGACGGTTATTCTTCGGCATGGTCGTGTCGGTGGATGGGGGAGAATTAAACCGAACTCTCACGGCCGTCTATATAATGATTGTCATGACAAGTACCTGAAGATTTCATTAGCATTATAAAATCAAGCAAGATGCGAGATCCGATAATCTCCCTTTCTCTGTTAGCTGCATGTGCACAGGCGCAGCAGCTGTACATCACGACAACTGGCTACGATGAACGGCCTCAGTGTACCCAGTTGGCAGCGTCGCCGGAATATTATTTTCAACCGTTTTCTTACACTATGAACGAGACTGTCCGGTAAGCTCTTCTCCATTGGAATCATTCAGGGAGTAGATGCTCATAGAACAAGCTTCGCTACTTCGGTGCCTGCGCCGACCTCCACTCGAACATACGCCCCTCCGTATTCCGACGCCGTGAAGCACCTTACCACGAAACCAGTGACGACAACATGGGGTAACTGGCTGCCTGAGCAGACCGAAATCACTGCTACTGATGGAGACAACCCCTATGGACAGGCAGCGTGGTCTTCACTGTGGCAGCAGGTCCAACTCGAGAACTACACCACCACTGGACTGTATTCCACGACGGTCAGTCCCACGCCAATTCCTACCAGCGAGCTAGTCCTACCACCACGAGACTACTTCGGACCAACCGACTGCTACAATTTTCCCGATGATTTTGTCTTTGGCGTTGCTGGAAGCGCGGCACAAGTCGAAGGAGCAGTAGCCCTCGAAGGACGCAGCCCTACTATCCTGGAGAAGCTCGTCGGTTCTACCCAGCCAAAGAACTACGTGACCAACGAGAACTACTACCTGTACAAGCAAGACATTCAACGCCTGGCCGCAATGGGAGTCAAGTACTACAGCTTCTCGATTCCGTGGACGCGCATCCTGCCGTTCGTGCTGCCAGGGTCTCCCGTGAACGAGCAAGGCATCAAGCACTACGACGATCTCATCAACACAATCCTCGACGCTGGCATGCAGCCCATCGTGACACTCATCCATTTCGACACTCCATGGCTCTTTGTATCTGGGGACGACACCACCCGTCGCCCTGACATCGGCTATCAGAACGGAGGCTACCAGAACGAGACCTTCGTAGACGCCTTTGTAAATTACGCAAAGATCGTCCTTTCACACTATGCGGATCGCGTCCCGATCTGGGTCACATTCAACGAGCCCCTGCTCTACTCGTTCAACTTCGCCGGCGCGCAGAACGTCATCAACGCGCACGCACAAGTCTACCACTTCTACCACGACGAGCTGAAAGCCACCGGCCGAATGGGCATCAAGTTCAACGACAACTTCGGAGTGCCTCGAGACCCCCGCAACCCCAGCGACATCCATGCAGCGAACCGATTCAACGAGATGCAGCTGGGCCTGTTTGCCAACCCCATCTTCCTCGGACAGCAGTACCCAGATTCCATCCTGAGCACCCTCCCCGGCGCCAAACCCCTCAGCCACCACGACCTGTCGTACATCGCCAACACATCCGACTTTTTCGGAATCGACCCGTACACCGCGACGGTAGTCTCGCCACCGCCCGAAGGAATTGACGACTGCGCCGCCAACCACACCGCAGCCAACACGCTCTGGCCCTACTGCGTCGTGCAGGAGACGCAGAATGTATACGGCTGGGACATTGGGTACCGCTCGCAGAGTTACGTATACATCACGCCGACGTATCTGCGCGAGTACCTCAGCTACCTCTGGAATACGTTCCGGCATCCCGTGCTCGTGGGCGAGTTCGGGTTCCCCGTGTTTGGGGAGGCGGACAAGGAGCTCCCGGACCAGCGGTTTGACACGCCGCGCAGTATATATTATTTGTCGTTTATGTCGGAGATGCTCAAGGCGATCTATGAGGATGGGGTGCATGTGATGGGTGCGTTGGCGTGGTCGTGGGCTGATAACTGGGAATTTGGAGACTATGCGCAGCAGTTTGGGCTGCAGGTGGTGAATCGGACGACGCAGGAGCGGTTTTACAAGAAGAGCTTTTTTGATTTGGTGGATTTTGTGAATTCGAGACTATCGTCGTAGTAGCGAAGGGATGCTAAAGGGGATGGCTGGAGCAATACCCACAAGAAATGATACCTATCAATTAAATAAACGAGTACGCATAACACAAGATGGAACAGCTGAACGAATCCTACATATAATACGCCAAATCCCCAGATCCATGCTTGTCGTGGATGCTCTCCCCGTTGCCCAAACAATAGAACCGGTTCTTCGACCGATACTCGATGTTGAAATGCTCTCCACCGATGTTCTCCAGACAATCCTTAAAGTGTAGAATGGAGCCTGGATAAACGCCTGTGACATGGCCGGATGTCTTCCCATTCTTGTACCAGCTACGGCAGCCGTCAGACCAGACCATGCGCTTCAGGAATTCCTGTGCGTAGACGTTGTAGTCATCCATGGCCTCGCGCTTGACGTCGATCGATCTGTCCTATGTCAGCAGAGTCCTACCAGAAAACAAAAGCCAGAGCGCAAAGGTACGTACTTGATATCCTCCGTTGCAATCTTCTTTGCCCAGCGCAGGATATAGTCACACGTCCACGACACCTGCGTCAACACCGAGCCATGGGAGACCGGGCAGTTGGGCCCATTGAAGATGAAGTAGTTTGGCATGGTATCCACCTGAACAGCGAAGAACGCCTCCGGGTCAGTCTTCCAGCGCTCATCGAGGACGGCCCCATTACGTCCGACAAGCTTCCACGAAGGAATAAAGGTGGTGTCGAAGCCAGTCGCGCAGACGATCATGTCAAACTCCTGCTCGTCGCCGCCGACCGTCTTCACGCCTCGCTCCGTGATGCGCTCGATTGCGTCGAACGTCATGGTCGCGTTGGGCTTAGCAAATGCCTCCAGGTAGCCATCCCCTGGGGTGAGGCGCCGGCATCCAGGGCGGAAATCCAGCTCGGACATCTTGGACACCACGGTTGGATCTTGGATGCCCTTCATGCGGTCGGCCATCTGCTGTTTACAGATTGCGGTCAGGCCGAGCTGGATTGGATGGTCTTTGTACATTCCGTAGAAGAAGGCATTGACACTGTCAACGGTTGTTAGCGCTTGTTGCATGGAGTACGCGAGGGGGACGTACCTGGCCTCCAGCTCACGCCGATACTTGAAGTGTGCCTCTGGATCCTCAGCAAACTGTCGCTTTTGCTCTTCGGTGTAGGCAAAGTTACGGCCGTCGATAGTCTTCTCGGCACAGAAGTTGACAGACACCCAGGTGGGATTGCGGACAAAGTTGACCAGCTTTGCGACCTTTGGTTGCATGGCTGCCACGCATTGGATGCCAGAAGAGCCATTTCCGATTACTGCGACACGCTTGTCGGTCCAGTCATACGAGTTGTCCCTATCGCGCTTAAGAAAGAGATGTGGTGATATAGGTAGTGTTGAGGTGCTTACCATCGTGAGGTGTGGACTAACTTGCCCTTAAAGTCTGACAAGCCCTCGATCTCGGGCCAGTTGGTTTTACTAACGACATCGTCTGAGCATCACTGTTGAAATATCGACGGCATGGTCATAGAAAAACTCACTTGAGGAATCCAGAAGCATTGACCAGGATATCCGCCTCGTCATCCTTGATGGTACCAGCCTGATCAACCCGTACCAGCCACTTACCCGCGTCATCGTCCCAGATAGTTTCCTTGACGCGGGAGTTGAACTGAATGTCCTTGTCCAGACTGTACTTCTTCACGGTGCGCTGGATGTACTCCTCGATCTCGGCGCCAGGGGGATAGAAATGCGACCAGTTCGGATTCGGCTCGAACAGAAACGTATAGGCATCTAGAAGGTCAGATCTATATGCAGACGCCGATGAGAGGTCATACGAGCAGGGATATCACTAAGCAATGGATGAATCGATTAGATCGGGATCGAATTGATATCAGCGGCGCAAACAAACCACTTACCAGGCTACTCCTGGATAGGTATTCTCGAACCAGGTGCCACCGACCTGGGGGTTCTTTTCATAGATGACGAGTTCGATCACATCGCTCAGCTTCAGCTCATGCTCGATCTTATGCGCCAGGGTCAGCCCCGAATAGCCAGCACCGACGCAGATGATCTTCAGCTTTCTGCGGGCAAAGGCCGGCTGGTCGCTACACTGCATCCAGTTCTTGGGCATGTTGCCAGCAGCGACTCCATTGGCCGGAGTGTGGCCGTTTGGCACATCTGAGACAGTCATTGCAGCAGATGAAAGGACAATGGGGTTGTATCTTTGTCTGAGACAGGCATCAACGACCAGGGATTCCTTTATAAGCCAGCATGAACAGCTCACTCCCCCGCTCCTGTCTGATGCTTCCACACTCCACACCCTGTTCGCTCCATCTAACCAAACTCCGACTAGCGGGTGCCTTCACGAACGACAGGAGGGACAGCCACTGCACCCAAACCCCGGTCAGCTGGAAGTGCATCCATGTTCTGCTAGCGAGGCGAACCTGCAAAAGTACAGGCCGCCGCATGGGCGTGTCCAGACCGGCGTGGCACCGCGGAAGGCCCTCTCCCCGGCAAAATTAGCTGCTGACAGGTCAGAAGCATGGGCCACCCGCCGTTGTATCAGGATGCAGACTACGCGATGCTGAGAAACTTCGCCCGGTGCTAGCTGGATTTAAGCCGTGTGAGTGGCCCGTAGGAAAAAGAAAGAAGACGCCGACTTCCTAGCGTGGGTGTGCCCGTGGCAATTGTCCGAGCAGCAGCAGCATGCAGACGGACGGACGACCCGCGGCGGGCTAGTGCTTAGACCCTGGGCTAGCTGCATGTCTTGGTGTCGTTAATAGGATACGCTCGGCCTTGTCGCCTCAGTGAAAGCCTGTGGGCCTCTGGGATGTTGGGAAGGCCTTCCCCGAGGACTAGCGGCGGGAATTGCAAATCATTTTCTACTCTAACGCAAGCGGTATCCCGTGCTGTTTTTCGTTGTCGCATCCAAGACATCTCATCTCGGGCATCACACACCGTGCATTTTAGGTCCGCCAATTCTACAGAATATATAAGGAGTGTCTTTTGTGTGAATTCATGCGGTACCTTTGTAAATGCCAGAATATGCACAATGAAAACAAGTCACGTTTTACGCATCTCCGTAGCTTTAGCCAGACATGACTCTCTTCTACTCCACATGTGTACCAAAGCTCGGATTGCACCAGGGGAAGAACCGGCTCAACGCTGATACACGCCAGTTAAGATGATCCGCACTCCATGGAGTCTTGTCGTCCCTATGCCTGCATCCCTATTTACCTGTCATACTCCCTAGCGCCCGCCCCCCCCTCCAGAGAGTAGTCGTTGTTTTTGGTTCTACCGTCCAGCATCTCGTGTATCGGGATCTGTCGTCGAATACATTGGAGGATAGGTCCATTGTCGCGCGCGGTGTTTGTCAAGGATTGATTCCTACTCGCGGATCCTACTTACATAGGTCAAGTCGATAGCAAACACCGTTAAGGCATAAGTACAGCCAAATCCGAGCTACGAGTTTTCAACAAGAGGGCTGGGTATATATATGATGAGCAGACTGTAGGAAGACCTCGTCTGTTGAGTCCTTGAGTCAGATTCATGTCAATTGTCGTCTAGTTGAGGTTTTGGTTCGCAGCGTTCCTACTTGTACTTTTCTTGATCTGACTTCACGGTCTTCCCCACTACACAATGCCCAGTGCTGTCGCAACCGGCGATTTTGGTCCAGCACCGCCAGGCGTGGACTTGACCAGGAATCAGACGGGCAACCTTCTGGGCGCCGTGATTCCTGTTGCGGTGTTTGGAACGACTGCTGTCGGATTACGAATTGTGGCTCGTCTGAGAACGAAGGATGTGAAGCTGGCGACAGACGACTACCTCATTATCCCAGCTCTGGTAACCCCCCTTGCTCTATTACATCGATGCCGTTACTGATGTTGCTGGTATAATAGATCTTTTCCTGGGGGACCGCTATATCATGCTTCCTCAGTAAGTGCATCCAGCCCAACTGTGACCATCTTTGCTAAGGATCCAGGCATCCCATACGGCAACGGCTACCACCTACAATCTCTCACCATCGAGGAATTCACCATTGTGTGGAAGGTATGGCAGCCCTCCATGACTCGCAGACCCCAAACATACTAACAAACAGCCTCTCTAGATTCTCTTCGCATATGTCATGATCTACGCCACAGCCGTCACATTCACCAAAGCCTCTATCGTCTTGTTCTATGGCCGCATCTTCGGTTTCCGCTGGTCCCTGGGCATCGGCCTCTTCCTAGTGATTGGATACTGGATAACCATCATCGTCACCATCAACGTGGCGTGCCGACCGCTTCCATACTTCTGGCTCCTGTATACCGACCCCACCGCCAAGGGGGTGTGCATTGACGTGCCCAAATTCTTCTTTGGCAACGGCATCGCGGCCATGCTGATCGACGTGATTATTCTCTGCATGCCGATGCCCATCATCTCCAGACTGCAGATGCCGCTGTCGCAAAAGGTGGCTGTCGTTGGCATTTTGCTTCTGGGAAGCTTGTAAGCCACCCCTTCACGCTTTGCTCCTCGGCACAACTCTAACTTGTATGAAACAGCGTCTGCGTCGCCAGTATCTGTCGCATCCTGGCCCTCCAGCGCAACACACAAGGCAAAGACGCGACCTGGACCATGGCCCCGGTCTTCATCTGGTCATGCGTCGAGCCTTTTGTGGGTATCATCTGCGCGTGCCTCCCGACGTTTGGACACTTTTTCCGCCGCTGGTGGGCTGTTGTGCGGACGCGCTCGGGCGGCAGCAGCAACAACAAGACTGATGAAAGTGCTGCGTCGAAGACGGCGACGTGGATCAAGAGGGCACGCAACAAACCTCCGAAGGATTCCTTGTTCAGCACTGTGAATGACTTTGGGTGTGTGGATGAGGTCCATCTGATGAATGATATTAACGGGTCGCGTTCGAAGGAGGTTGGTAGTGATAGCCCGGATGTCGAGCAGCAGGGGGCTATTACGGTCAAGCAGGATGTGAATGTGTCGTGGGCAAAGAATAAGGGGCAGTATTCGCGGTTTGCTTGATTCGAAGCTTGTTGGAGTTGAATGTGGTGTGGGCGTGAAAGTCGAGCGTCGATGAGCTGTACGTTTCTGGCTGGTTGGCTTGACTGGGTTCATAGATGGGAGCAAAAATATTTCCTATGTTTGTCATATGTCAGGATTCTAATTAATGGCGCATTAAAAGATGGTTGATACAGAAAGAAAGTCCGATAACAGACTCAACATTATCACCGCCGAAAATGATCTACTTAGACACTCCCTGCCCCGAAGCCGACCGCACAACCCAGCTCATTTCCTTCTTCCCCCCAGACACGACCTCTTCCCAGTCTCTCTTCCTCAACCAATCTTCAAACGAGTCTGTATTTGGCGGGTTGCGCAACTGCGCCGGATGGATGACATTCTCAATGCCCGCCGTGTAGCCGTACTCCTGGATGAACGCGGGCCCGTCGAGCACTTCCCACGGGATCTTAAACAACGAATGCATCTCCGCAGGTGTCAGGGAGACAAGATCAGCCTCGATGCCAGTCACCTTCGTCCAGAGGGCAACAACCTCCCTCATATCAAGACAACTATCATACGCAAGCAGATTCGTCCTCGGCTTTTCATCAATCAAAGCCTTGACAAACGGGCCCGTCGACTCCGTCGTTGCGACGATGGGCATCTTGCAATCCTCCTTCAGGGGAACGACAAACCGATACTTGTTCACCGACTCATCCCACCGCGGGATAAACAGCGGGTTCGTAGTATACGCCCCGAGGATAATGTAGTTCGTCTTCGCCGCAACCCCCGGTAGCTCCGTGTCAATGTATTCCTTGATCTCGGCCTTTGCATCCCAATGGTAGGAGTTTGCGTACTTCCCTTGGGACTGTTTCTTCATCGGCCCGAGAAGGGAGTACACGAATCGCTCCAGCGTGGGGATGTCGGCTGCTGCGAGGGCGGCGTTCTTGCCGTGTTGCACTTCGGTGTTGTAGGCTTGGAGGCTGTCTCCGCAGGCGCCGTAGGGGCCCCAGAAATCCGTGTTGGAGAAGATGACGTGTGCGCCTTTGAATGCTGAGCGCAGTGATGCGATGTCCGCCAGATCGGCCTGGACTATGCTGGCGCCTTTGGAGGCGAGGTCCTGCGCGACGGGCGAGGATGGGTTGCGGGTGAGGCAGCGGACGGTCCAGTCGCCGAGAGCGAGGAAGGTTTTGGAGACGGAGAGGCCCTGGTTGCCAGTGGCGCCGATGATTGCGATGGTCTTCATGGTGGGTGGTTGTTGGCTTGGGATGGGTTCTCAGGAGACTGAGGAATTGTGATATTGTGAGCTGTTGATGAGCTCGAATTGAGGGTAGAAACAAGCCATTTTATATCTCTGGTTTGGAGGAATGGCTTACTTGGATCGGGGATTTTGAAGCTATCGCGAAGTAAGCCAGATGTGGCTTACGGTGGTGGCTTACCGCGTTCTGATTGGCGAAGAGGCCGTAAGCCAGCCCGCGATAACAACTTTCCTCCGACTGCCATCATCGTCATTCCCATCCCACCGAGCCCGATCACACCATGTCTGAGCTTTGTGCTACTGACCGTGCGCGAAATCGCCCGAAGCGCGTCATCACGCCCGCGCGGAAGGAACAGAACCGAATCGCGCAGCGGGTTTATCGTGAGTTGCCGGCGATAAGGAATCGCACAAGGCTGCGATGCTAATAACGAGCCAGGCCAGAGACAGAAAGAACGGTTACAGCGAGAAAAACAATGTACGGGGAAATTGAATCCCGCAAAAGACATTCGGCCGTCTATCCCTGATCACTCAAATAGAGAGCCGGAGTTTGTTGAGGATGTGCAACGGTGTGACTGGCCCACTGTGGATCTACCGGTCGTTGATCAGGATGGAACGCCGTCGCATCAACAATTGCCGCAGGTCATGTTGACGCTCGACCATCTGTTTCCCTCGGACAGTGCGCGTGATAAGAGCACTGGCTTTGCTGCAACAGACCTACAAGAATACACAGACACCCCGACCACACCAGAGTCGAGTTCAACAGATGAACCTGATGTCCTCCTGCCAGACCCGTACGGAAGCTCACTCGAGCTAACCCAGACAACGCTCCTCCGCGCATGCGTCCTCAACGCCAGTAGCCTTGGCATCGGCGTGGAGGAATTTTTCAGCTACAAGTGCATGTCCTTATGCTCACCCTTTTACCGCCCAAACACCAGCATGTCGGAGGATCCTCGCACTTTAATCCGTTCCATCTCTCATCCTGGCATACCCCAACACCTTCAGCCCACGTTGACTCAGATCCTCTTCCCACATCATCCACTTCTAGATCTGATTCCATTTCCGGCGATGAGGACACGGGCCATCATGTTGGCGGCCACTGCGCCGAATTTGTTGGATTCAGTCGACCTCAAGACGGATATTGTAGCGCAAGGAGGGATCACTTGTCATGGTGGGCAGCCGGGGGATATGCGAAGCTGGAAAGTTGCGCCATGGTTTCGGAAGAAGTGGCAATTGTTGTTGGGGGATCAATGAGGTATCTTGTTCAGCATGAGACGTTAATGAATATTGAAGGGGAAGCGACATGACTACACATAGAAACCAAACAGTCTCTATTTTACATCAGGGAAAGTAGACACTGGCCTAGATAACTCTTGTACAATCCAGAGCAGCTTGAGGACGTTGACAGGGAGTTTTCATCAATGACAAGCAGTCAGCATAGCTATAACCTAGGTAAATCTGACGCTGGTTCATTCCACTTGTAAGATTATGTTATGACAGCGTTCACGTACACGCGTCGGTATGGCTTAGTGGGCACAAACACGTAAAGCGCATCTGTCACAATGAGTCAACCTGGATGGTATGGGACAGCTTCCACCGATTGTCGTTGCGTGAAATATTGAAGTTTGCGATTCGGGACGACGGTTGTGTTGCAACAGGGTAAGGGAACTGCGGTAACATATTCTGAGCCAGTGACCTCGTGCGATATAACCTTGATCGTTACTCGCACCTGTGGACACGAGAAGAAATTTTCAATATCAAGTCTGAACCGTGGGATCTTGGCTCACATGGTTGAAGAGGTAAGTCTCATAGTTCACTAATTCCATCTTCTCGGACCAGACTATTCGTGGTAAAACAGACAGCTCCAGATGATACTGGAGGCTCGGTCCAGACTAATTGAGATATAAACAACATCTCATCCCATTACATCACGTCGTCAACGCACGGTTGGTGTGCTGGCAGTGTTGTTTCAACGTTGATATCTCGCTAATGAGGGCCCTGAGGCCTCCAGGCCCTGATATCTAAAGCCCTACCCTGCCCTAGTCCTTCTGTTTCCCCTCTTCCTCTCATCTTTCTCTCCCTCACACACACACACACACACACACACACACACACACACACACACACATATCATCTCATCTCATCTCATCTCATCTCATTCTCCCCTCTGACCATCTCATATCTCCCCTTCCACCCAATTCCACCACTCTCCCGAGACTCAGTCTCACCTCCATTCTCATTCTCACTCGTCGCCCCTTGACATCCTTGATGAGACTTGTATTTACCATCGTCTGAATGTGCTGACAGTGTGCATATCTTCGCGACAAAGTCGCCACTTGGTATACAACAGTCGTTGATACCGATTATTTTTTTTCCGGCTCCAGTGCAGCTGGGGCCGTTTCCACGAAGAAACGGCCGAACCAACTTCGTCCTCCTCGTCCTCCTCCTTCTTGTTGCCACAGAGCACTCACTGCGGCCGCTTTTTTCGAGAAAATATGTCTCAGAAAGGCCAATGCATGACGGGATTCAGTGCTCAAAGATACTCACTCCAGACGTCCCCCGCTTCTCTCTCCCGCCTCGCTCGACAGCAGATGCGGAAGAATTTTCGCGGAAGGTATGTTTTGAAAACGTCTGTAGATGATCAGCCTGAATGCTCAACGTATACTCCAGGCAACTCTACAGCGCCGTCGCCCATTACAGCGGGGGTACGTTTGCTCCGTTGTACACAGCAGATGCTGGTGCCAATAATTTCTTTCCCTGGGCAAACAGCAGTAGCTGTTGCCCCTTTTTCCTACCGGTATGTCTCAAAAGGGGTATGAACCAACTCGCATTGCTGAACCACATGTCAGATCTCTTTGCTTTGCTCCTTTGGGGCACATGGCAGAAGCCTGTGCCGACGTTGCTATCAGAAATTGTACGTCTCTTCCATTCTGTAGGGCAGACTGTACTAATAATCTCAAGGCAGTTCCTTCCCCGCATCATGCCCGGGAAGTCCCCTTTTCCCCTTGTCCGCCAGGTAGAGGTTGCGCCAAATGGCGGCCTTCGTAGCCTGGTGAGACTTTCAAGGTACGTCCTTCTCGTCGTGATGTCCTACAGGTGTGATGGGTGAGAATGAGAATGAGACTGTGACATTTTGATACCGGACCGACTCTCTTTGACAACGTTGAGTTTTTTTCCTCTGTCAATATCACCCTGCCAGAGTTGACAGAGTTGAAAATGATGCAGAGCACAGGTAAGTCTCGCCGAGTTGTTACCAAACTGACGCAAACCGCAAAGAAAGCGGGCATCATCGACATCGAGGAATGTATTACGTGACATTTTGAGCATGGACTGTGGATTATGTGTTGGTAAATGGCTCCATCTTGCTTTACTGCTCTGAATTTCTGTCCCTTGAGCATCTTAGCCCATACTATGAATCTCAGTACTTCTGTCCAGCTTTCAAGCCCTTGCAAATCATGAACTTGTCCAATCATAATTACAACCTATATCCGAATTCCGTACAGAATCCTTGATCTTTGCTGTGTGATCTGGCAGCTCCATATGTAGAGATGGTGAGCCAGCTTGGTTAAGTAGTATTACTGTTCGTGGATTGAAAGTTAAATTGCGTCAACGTTTTTGACATATCATCAAAGGCCATGTTATCGGTGATGTGATAGGTGATAACAAGCAATAAAAATACTGAAGAGTGGAAGTATATCGTTCACGATGGATATCACGAATCTTCCTTCAGTGCCTTTCTAACGACATCCTCTGGGCTTTCCTCGACCATGCCCAATAAATCCGCATCAGATTCTTCCCGTGAAGCTGCAACAACACATCTCGCCTTGCCTGGTTCAAACAACTGAGCAACAACCAAATCCAAAATCCAACCCCCAACGCCATCCTGATGCTTCCGTCGTCCACTTTTAATAAGACCTTGGGTAGTGGCGGTGCGAACGTCCCATTCTTTCCCAGTCACGGACTGAAAGGCGTCCAACAACGCCCGCTGGCAAGTCTTGATACTTCGTACTTTGACAAAGCGGTTGGCTGTATCTTCTGGATGCTGCAGGACACCGACGACAGCCTGGCCGATACCAGCGAGCGTTGTCCCGGTGAATTGTTCGGTGCCGTCGTCGTAGATAACAGCCGAGCGCGTAGAGATGTCGAAACCCATCAGGGGGAATTTTTTCATCGCCTGTCATTATCAGCTCTCTGGACACAAGCCAATCCCGCAAAAAAAAAATATTTGGATGATTGCATACCCAATCAATCGGATTCCCAGACGTGATACCCGTCCAGGTGAAGCCCTTGTTCTGCTCCGCCTTGGCCGCGGCACGGTCCCATCCAGCTCTACGATGTGCATGGATCTCACCGAATTCAGGCATTCCCTGGAAATCTGGGCCCCAGCCGAAATCATTGATAATGAAGCGTTTCACGCCCACAGCTTCTGCAGCATCGACCATGGTGGATTGAGCGCCTATTCCGCGCGGGCCCACAACACAGACAACTGCATCTTGGCCTTGAAGCGCGGGAATCAGGTCATCGAGGGTGTATGATGTTCTGATCACGGGGATTCCTGGAGGATATGTCGACGTTGACTCGGTGCGGGTTATAATTGTTATGTTGAACCCGGCTTGTTGGAGGGCTGCTGTGATGGGGGCGCCGAAGTTGCCCGAGGCCTGTGGGGTTAGGGTTGTGTCGAGGGTAGATGGTGATGACTTACGCCGAAGATGGCGACGGTTTTGATTTCCATGTTTTTTCCACAAATATTGTATGTTTAGAAAGATGTCGGCGATGGGTGCCTGGATTATTTATACCTGGAATTATACTCCGTAAAACGAGAAGCTCCTACGCGCTGCGCTAAAATCTCACACTGAGTCAGAAACTAAAAAGGTCCACAGTATCATCCAATGTGTGCCTGTTTGAGACGCCACTTCATCATGATACTGGTCTGGGCTTCAATCTTATGCAGCTACTGCATTGCAGCTTGCGATGTGGCTTTACCTCAAGAGGAATAGCGCTTATATTGTAATGGTGTTTGAAATGTCACTAGCATAGCCTATGAATCATTCTGAATCATGGACATCAAACGGACAATGCTCTCTAGGCACAGTAAAAGTGGACGTAGCACTCTGGCTCTCCCAAATCTCCGATGTCGCACTGGTCGATCAAGGGGAAGAAGTCGGCCTCGGGACAAATTTCCAGACAAGTCCTGTAGCTACCACAAGGGGAGTCATCTGCGATGGTTGGTCACTGCAACCTGGTTGTGATGGGTATGGTTGGAACTTACATGGCCCCTCTGCCTGGGCCAGGCCGATGGCTGCAAAGCCGAGCAGGGTGATGATAGTGCTGAATTGCATTGTGATGGTCTAATCGTTGTTAGGCTCTGGAATAGAAGTGGATTAGACTCAGGACTCACATTGATTGTATGTAGTGTGAAAGTGACAAAAAAGTATAGATGGTCGTGATTTGATTGTTGGTTGTGTCAACCCCTTCGCCTTTTTATACTTCTGGTGTGTGATGCCGTAGATGAAAGCAGCCTGAGCTTTGTTACACAAGACATCTTCCACACATTCCAGTGACCAAAAGCATTGAGCTTGTTCATGGAAAAGATGGGGGATCATCCCTTGCCGACGTTCTCAGACCCGACTGTCAGGTCTGCATTCCTGGATACATACCAGAATGTCAGCCACTGCCAAATGAGAAAGACGTTTCCTCAACTCAGTCGTCTTTGAAGATGTTTTGAATGCGGCTGGTTCTATCAGTATCACGACGCATAATGCAATCACAGGAATTATCTTCTCCGGTTTAGTCTCTGTAGGACGTACTCGAACTGGCTATGGGAACTCCATGCTTGCAGCGACGGATTGCGTAGAATGAATGATAGTACTGCCAGGCCGTGCTTGACCGCATTGCCTTCTTTACTGAACAGAGATGCCACTGTGTCGACCGACGGATTCTTTCTATCAGTTAACTGCATTTCTTACTTCTTCTCTATGTCTATTCAAATGCGGATGCCCTGGCTTTCGCTTCTACCTTGCTATCTCGCAGGTCTATACCTATTTCGTTCTTGAGTCCCAAAGTCCGATCAGGACCTGGCCATCGACCAGCAAATTTGGAGTGTACGTAGTAGGTGGGCCGAAAGCAATTATTGATTCAAGCTTAGATCAGTATCTGGACAATTGTTGACTGCAGATATTAGATGCATATACTGTGGCATCATCTAGGTAATATAGAAAGACGAAGATACCCACGAATAATAATCACTACAATACCCTATACTGATTCGACAATGACTCCCCTTGATTTCACCCCTGTCTCGGGTACCTCCGCATGCATGTGCGAAAGTACAACCCGCTTATGCACCTCACAGCCTCGGCGCAGACACCAACGATCAGCGCGATCAGCGGGCTGTCAGCATGACAGCTCGGCCAAATCAACCGTCTCCACGCGTGAAGACTTGCTTTTTATGGATATGGCGCGCATGGTCCTCGACTGTCACTCCTTCAACTAGCCAGATGGGGAAAGCAAACATCTCAGGGCTGTATTAGATGCCGTGCTATGGTCTGGATAGTCAGGGGTGGTGCCTCATCGGGCAGTTGTTCGCTATTCCCTGGACAGGAACAGTGGCCTGATCAACACCCAGGACTGTTTATAACGTGGGCATGCCTTCAGCAACCGGGCACCATGCCGCTCAGCGCCGTCCAACCGCGCCATGGCACCTCTCTCCGCGCCCCTCCGACTGACAGTGACAGCCCTGGCTACCGCCGGGCTCGTCTCTGCCGTCTCACCCCTCCGAGACTGCCTGACACCAGCCGTCAGCAAGGTCGCCTTCGAAGGCGACCCCTTCTACCAATTGACCGCCGTCAAGCGGTATAACCTCGACATCGACCTCACCCCCGCGGCCGTAACATACCCAGAGTCCGCGGAGGAAGTCTCCGCCGTCGTCCGCTGCGCCGCGCAGAACGGCTACCACGTCCAAGCCGTCAGCGGCGGCCACAGCTACGCGAACCACGGCTACGGCGGTACCAGCGGCGCCGTCGTCGTCCGTCTCGATAACATCCAACACTTCTCCATGAACACTACCACCTGGCACGCTACCATCGGCGCCGGCACGCTCCTCGGCGACGTAACGAAACGCCTCGCCGACGCCGGCAACCGCGCCATGTCGCACGGTACCTGTCCACAGGTCGGCAGCGGCGGACACTTCACGATCGGCGGGCTGGGCCCGACGTCGCGGCAGTTCGGGGCCGCGCTGGACCATGTCGTTGCCGTGGAAGCCGTGCTGGCGGACGGGCGGATCGTACGGGCATCCGACACGGAGAATCAAGATTTGTTTTTTGCTGTCAAGGGCGCCGCGGCTGGGTTTGCTATCGTGACGGAGTTTACGGTGCGCACGGAGCCGGCGCCGGGGAATGCAGTCAAGTACTCGTATGCGTTTGAGTTTGGGGACACGGCGGCGCGAGCGAGCCTGTTTAAGAAGTGGCAGGCGTATGTGGCGAGACCCGGGTTGACGCGCAAACTGGCGTCGACGTTGACACTGCTTGAGCGGGGGATGCTGATTACGGGGACGTTCTTTGGCACACGGGAGGAGTATGACGCGCTGCGGATTGGCGACGAGTTTCCTGGCGCGAATAATCAGAGTGCTGTTGTGTTCAATGACTGGTTGGGCCTGGTTGCGAGTTGGGGCGAGGATGTCGCGCTGGAGCTGGGCGGTGGCATCCCGTCACACTTTTACTCCAAGTCGCGGGCATTTACTGCGGAGAGCTTGCTGTCACACGACGAAGTCGACGCCATGTTCCAGTACATTGATAATGTGAACAAGGGCACGCTGCTGTGGTTTGCGATCTTCGACTTCCAGGGCGGTGCGATCGGCGATGTCCCTGCGGACGCCACGGCGTATGCGCATCGCGACGCGCTGATCTGGCTGCAGTCGTATGCGATCAACCTGCTGGGCGATATCTCGGGCACGACGGTGGAGTTTCTGGAGCGGCTGAATGAGATCACGCTCGCGAAGAATGCGACGGATGTTCCCTATGCGGCGTACCCCGGCTATGTTGATCCGCGGCTGGAGGATGGCCCTGCTGCGTACTGGGGGGATAATCTTGCACGGCTGCAGAGGATCAAGGCGGAGATTGATCCGCATGATGTGTTTCATAATCCGCAGAGTGTGCCGGTGGTATAGAGGGGGAGATGTATGTAGTGTGTGTGTGGAGATGTTTGTATCCTGCCTCGCTGGGGCTTAGATATATATATATAGCTACCTATTCAAGATCATTGTGTAACCTCCTTCCACCCCTACGAGAGACACCGGTAATGTCATCGGGGTCCTAACCTTGGCCACAAAAACGACTGGAGACTCATTCCTCCACACTTGATTTGAAGATGAATCCAGAGATTGAATCGCTACTCGAAGATGCCCGGTACTCGCATTTTCAGCATGAACAAGAACCGGCGGATTCCTGAATGAACTTCGTTTGGCCCACAGCGTATGGGACAATATTCATACATCGAAATCGCATCGACCTCGTAGCCCTCTCCAGCGTAGTACCGCAGGTGCAAGGAGACTGGCCTAGGGACTTGTCTTACAGAGGTGAAAGGAGATCTCGACCCGCCTGCGAACAGTGGAGGCTGTCAGAGCTGGAAACATACGAGTATCGAATATAACTACACAACAAGATCGAGAACAAATGTAATGTATCATTAAAATTAAATTCGTAAACAGCATTCACAGCATATCAAGCCATATGGGACGTAGATACATCATTAGAGGCATACGTAACTGCTCAGCTGAAACTCAAAACCAAACGACCAATTCCTTCCCTTACAGCGACTTCAGCAGCGCATCCAAGATAGGTAGAGCGTCCGTCACATCGTCGATGAGAAGCGACGTCTCGTTGACGAACTTGGGGGTAAGAAGGTCGGCGGCGTTGGTGAGCAGACCCGAGACTTCCGAGATAGTGGACGGCTTCAGCAGGGGCTTGAGCTCGGGCATGAGCGGGATGACGTCTCCCAAGATATCCTTCAGGTTCTTGACCAGATCCGGAGTGAGGAGCTCGCCGGCGGAGTTGACCAGCGACGACGTCTCGTTGACGAAGTTGGGGGTGAGGAGCTTCTCCGCGTTGTCCAGCAGACCGGTGATGCCGTGGATGGAGTCGGCAGTGAGCAGCGGCTTCAGCTCGGGCAGGAGCGGCATGACGTCGCCGAGGATGTCCTTCAGGCCCTTGGCGACGTCCGGGGTGAGCAGCTCGCTGGCGGAGCCGACGAGGGACGAGGTCTCGTTGACAAAGTTGGCGGTCAGCAGGGCCTCGGCGTTGCCGAGGAGGCCAGTCAGGCCGTGGATGGTGTCCTCGGTGAGGAGGGGCTTGAGGGCGGGGAGCAGCGGGACGACGTCGCCCAGGATCTGCTTGAGGGCGCTGGCGACGGACGGGGTGAGCAGGCCGTCGGCGTTGTTGATCAAGCTGCTGGTCTTCTTGACGAAGTCCGGGGTGAGCAGGGTGTTGGCGTTGCCGACAAGACCCTCGATGGTCTTGACGTTGTCGCCGCCGAGCAGCTCGCTGGCGTCGTTGACGAGCGGGCCGGCCTTGGTGAGCAGGTCGCCGATGGACTTGACCGACTCGGGCGTCAGCAGGGAGTTGGCGTTGTTGACCAGCGGGGCGGCGTCGTGGAGGAGGCCGCCGATGGACTTGACGGACTCGGGGGTGAGGAGCGAGTTGGCGTTCTTGACGAGCGGCGCAGCGTTGTTGATCAGGGGGCCGGCCTTGCCCAGAACATCGTCGATGGTCTTGACCGACTCGGGGGTGAGCAACAGGTTGGCGTTGTTGATGAGGTTGTTGGTCTTCTGGGTGAACTGGGCGGTCAGGAGACCAGCCGCGTTGTCGATCAAGCCCTCGACCTTCTCGTTGAACTGCTTGGTGAGGAGGTCGTTGGCGTTGTCGATGAGGGTGTCGACCTTCTTGCTGAACTGCTCGGTAAGCAGGCCGGCGGCGCTGTCGATCAGGCCGTCGACCTTCTTGTTGAACTCAGCCGTCAGCAGGTTGTTGGCATTGTCGATCAGCGTGTCGACCTTCTTGCCGAAGTCAGGCGTCAAGAGGTTGGTGGCGGTGTCGATGAGACCCACAACCTTCTTGTTGAACTCGGGCGTCAGGAGGTCGTTCGCGTTATCAACGAGGACGCGCAGCTGGTTGTCGACGGGGGGCGCCAGACTGGTGGAGAGGTACTTGAAGGTGTTGGTCACGGTGGCGAGGAAGCCAGGGTCCAAAAGGCCCTCGAGACCCTCACCGAACTCCTGGAAGGGCTTCGTGATATCGTCGAGGATGCTGTCACCGTCGCTGCTAGACGAGGAAGAAGAGGAAGATCCAGACGAAGATCCAGAGGAGGCAGAGGGGGTGGAGGACGGCGCGGCAGCAGTAGCCTTAGCACTCGTAGGGGCGGCGGCAGCGCTACCCTGGGAGCTCTCAGCAGGAGAGAGCACAGACGACACTGCGCCAAGCAAGTCGCCGCTGGGAGCTGCACCAGCGGTGGTGGCAGCCGGCTCTGGCGCCGACTCAGCGGGAGAAGTCTCCTCGGTCGAGGGGCTTGCTTCAGACTGGACAGGGGGAACTTGAGCCTGAGCAGCAGCAGAGGTGGTAGGGGCAGCTTCGACGGTCTGCTGCTTCACCGTGGGAGCGGGAGCGGACGTCGTCTCCTGCATCCCCGGGAGGATGTTGGCCAACGGGTCATTGTTGTTGTTGTTGGCGGTGTTGCCCCCAACCTGGCTAGATACAGCCTCCGACGAGGGAGCAGGAGAAGCTTCGGCCACGCGCGACGCGACCAGGAGCGCGGTGGTAGCCACCGACAGGAAACGCATGATGAAAGGGCCCTAGGAGCTAGTTTGAATTTCTTTGCTTGTTTCAACAGCAGCAACAGCAACAGCAATCACAGCGACGTTCGAACTTGATGCTGTCTTGGGACTGAGGGCTGGATGATCGAGAAAAAAATCAACAGAGGGTCCAGCCAGAGCGGGACCTTCTTTATGTGAATGCAGTGGTAGAGATCGTCCTTTTAGTAACGAGACTAGGAGAAGCTCCCATTGCTCATCCCAATAACCCTCCCCGTGGGGGCTGTGCGCCATACCGAGGTGGAGGTATATAAGAGCCATGTGATTAGACGGTTCCTGGATGGGACCCTCGTCCAGAGGCTCTAGTTTCGCAGTCCTAGTAGAATTGGGTATGGTGGTGATGAGTGGACTATGGACTATTGAGTATACGGACTCCATAGAATGTGGTGTACTTCACAGTCCGAACCGGGACAGCAATGCACTCACCAACACTGTCCACACAGTAAACCATGCCTGTGTCTGTACTGAACATAAACACGACAAAAATCCTTGTTGTCGTGCTCATCATCGTGAAGCGAGAGCGAGGGCTCGTGGACGGATGGGCGGAAGCGGGGATGCTCCACATCGGAGCGACAATCGCAATTCCACTACCAGACCGGTTCCGAGCTTACACCAAAGATCGGCAGGCAGGCTACGGGGGCCACTGCGGACAAAGAACCAGTCCGGGCAGCACTTCAACCCCGACGCCGAGATGCTGATAGGCGAGGGCCCAGCGACGTCCATAGACCGAGCCCCGATCGTCGTTCGTCTTGCTCTGTTAGGGACTCTGTCCGAGTCGATCACTGGAACCCGACAAGCTAGTGATAGCTTAGGGCGAGGAGGCCTGCGCTAGGGCGTTTTGGTTCCATGGCATACCTCATCACCCGAAAATGGGCCTCATTCAGGAGAGGTGGCAAACCAGATAAGCAATGAGGGTGGATGATGGGTGGAGGAGGGCGGAATACGACTCCGTCCGAGTGCCCCATGGGGAATCGCTCTTGGCCGGGGGAAAACTGGGCAGATGAAACGCTGGAACGATATTTCACAAGGGAAACTCGGTTGGACCTAGGTTGACGTGTCTGGGTCTGTTCCTGAGGCGATTCTTGGTTGCACTGAGACGGGCCATGACGTAGAACCAGGGGTTGCTCCCCAAAGCACATGCATCGGGGGTTCAGATAACCGACCCAAGCATCTTGGTGGTGGGATCGTGCATTGGTCTATCGGCTGTGGCTGCATGGCCAGGGTATGATGGAGCGACAGACTTGGTTATACTGTTGATAGAAATAAGAGAAGTGGGAGTTGTGTGGCCTCTAGGGTTGGTGAGTCACCTGATTCTGTCCCATTTGGGTTCTGTATCTGTCTACCGTTCTTCATCTTCCTCCACATCATCACTTCTCTACCTGATGAATTCTCCTTCCTCGGATCTCCACGTTCCATTCGCTTAGATTCTTGCTCGGAGATTTCCGGTGGGGATACTCCATGATTCCTCTCGACACGAATCCTGTTGGTCCCCGCTACCATCCACCCGATCTGGCGTCTGGGGTGTCATATCAGACGGGATACGTTACCAAGTATAGTGTATATGCGACTTAATTCGCGCCTATCTGCACAATAATCGGCGGTTTCCGGATTGGCGGTGGCGTCATCTAGCGAGGATCTTTCACCTCATACCGCTCCCCAGTCAATGCGGAGACTGTGCCTTGCTATCGGTTGAGCAGCTGCCAAAGCCGATCTGCGTCATCAAAGTGCTATTTATGCATTTAATCTCGCAGAAACGGCTACAGCGGTCCATGACTAAAATTATAGCCACTGCGGTTACGCTATTAACGGCTGACTCTGGCGTGTACGGAGTAGGGTCAAGGGTGGAGGGACCAAGGCTGACTGAGAGACTAGCCTAATACTACCAACGGCATTGTCTTTTTTTCGGTGATTCTGTGTATATGTATGTTGTATGAGGCGCTGTTCCCTTTTTGAGTGAGTCTGTGCATCTTATATAGACCCCAGTTGGGAACGGCCATGACTTATGACCCGTGGTACGGGGTGGAAATATACATCATTGCTCTTGGCCTACGCGGTTTTGGCATGCTTAATTACCCACCTAAATACTTGAAAATAAACACATCAATTGTGATACACTAGCAGAGATGAGCGGTGCCCTTTGTTCTCGACCGTCTTACTGAGGGTTTGTTCAAATTGATGAGACCATATTCCAAGAAAAGACCTGTGAACAACCCTCCCCTAGCCCCCCACAAGATATCGTATGATGGATGTGCGGAGGATCAAAGTGATCGACAATTCCCCCGCTTCGAAAGAATCTGCTTACTGGCTCTGAAGTAGTCAGCCAAGATGCTGGTGTACCGAGGTCGATCATCATAGGGAAGACATTCATGTGGTTTTAATCTCCGATCTTTCTTTCGATCCAGTGTCCCACCATAGACGGTTACTGGATATCGTTCCTCGTTCATACATATTATTGCTCTATTAGCATGTAAATTATCAGCTGTCACTCAAAGATCACTCATTCTCTGAATATACTCAACAGACCTGCACATCTCATAGCTTTCGTGATGGTAATCCTAACACCGAGAGATGCCGTCCTCGGTCCGCACCCTGTAACCGCTCGAGGCGTGTCTATGCCTATATCAGCTTGACCACTTTCTCGCCCCAAGCATACTGAACTAAAATGTAGAACTCAATTGGACACAGCTATATCCAACGATGGCAACGGAAGTGTTATCCCCGGCCACCACGAGCCAGATCCTAATGGCCCGGCAGCCCAGCCGGAAAGCCTTTGAGAACACTCACATCTTCGACACCATTGCCGAGCCAAAGGAACTGAAGTCGATCGTGGAAAACGACATCTACCTCCTAGGAGGGCAATACGCCATCCTCTGCCAATTCCTCAAACCCGCCCTCGCTAAAGGCAGCTACAACCACTCCGACTTCGCCTCACGCATCGCCCAACGCCTCCGCAACACCTCGCGCTTCATCAACGCCGCCATCTTCGGCACCGAAGAAGAAAGGAAAGCCATCTTCTCTGTGATCCACAAATACCACGCCCGCGTCAAGGGACCCGACTACGACGCCAACGACCCCGAGCTGCACCGCTGGACTGCCGCCACGCTCTTCGTGTCCGTGGTCGTCGTCCACGAGACCTTTTTCGGCAAGATGGCCCCAGGCAAGATGGAGGCGTTGTATAAAGAGTCGGCGGTGTTTGGGACCTCGCTGCGCATGCCGCCAGAGATGTGGCCGGCCACGTTGGACGAGTTCTGGGAGTACTGGAATCATAATCTCGACACGCTGCCGGTTACGGATGAGGCGAGGAAGTTGTGTCGGGACTTGCTGTATCCGAAGGGCTTGCCCTTGTGGATGGCGATGATTTCGCCACTGGCGCGGCTTGTCACAGTCAACTGGTTGCCGGAGCGGTTGGCCCGGGAGTATGGGATGGCGCCGTCGGTCGTGAGTAAAGCGATGTATCACTATTTTGTGTTCAACACCCGCGTAGTGTATCCTTTGCTGCCGAAGAGTGTGCAGCAGTATCAGCATCGGATGTATCTGAGGGATCTGAAGGTGGCGGTCGAGCGGGTGAAGGTTACGGGCCACTGGGTGGGAATTTAATGTGGTACATTGGGATAATTAAACGACATAAATGATATATTGATCGTGTATTGTGCTACTGGACTTAAATAAGGGTATTTTCCTGCGGTTGGGGTAATGGTCGGGGTAATAGGAAGATGGATTGTCATGAATGCTCTGAATAGCAGCACCAGACATGATTGCAGTCGACTCCATCTAAATATTGGTTTATTCCCTTGCGGAGATTAAGCCCCCTGCAATTACTCAGGCTAAGATTGACACGGATTCTTCTCCGATCCTGTCAAGCTTTCATATCAAACCCGGGGTAAAATAGGCGAGGTGCCGAAGAATTGCTATGCCAATTAGCCTATACTAACGGGGATAAATGGAATGCGCCAGCCACTTTGACATATTTCAATGCTGTGAACTTTTCCATCCATTCTCTGTCTATGCAATGTGCTGAGACTCGACATGATTCGAAACATTCGCTTGGCCACATGGCTTCTGGCGATCTCCTCAGTCAGAGCCATTGTCAGTCCGGATAAATTGGGGTCGGATGTATCGATAATCATCAACAATGACTTGCTGGGTAAGTTCTACCTGATTGCATACAAGATGAGTCGCTCATTGATCAGAGTCGGAAAGCCCGCACAGTAACTCGGGGATTCTACTCCTCGATGCGATGAATTTCAATGATGCAGAGAGGAGCTGTGCAGCGCTAGGCGAATCTCTCTGGGGAAGACCCGGATCGGTTGAGGATATCAAGACGAACCTGGACTACCTTGTATATGAGGGACGATATCCTCGCAGTCAGCGATATTGGATTGCCCCGGACAGCCATAAGACGCCACGCGCGATCAACAGTCGGGGCTCAATCAGTCGAGCTGCAGCAAAGAAAGAACTACCCGTGTTGTGTACACAGACGGCGCCGTACTCCAACGGGACATATCAAGATACAAGCCAGCAGCTTCAAATCACCGTGTCCTCCAACAATGAACGTATTACAGGGTTGGTAACCTCCACCGTTTTCTCCCTTCACTCACTGATGTGTTTTCCAGTTTCCGAGATCGCTTGAGCTTCAGGTTCCAGGGCATTCGATATGCTGAACAGCCTGAACGGTGGACATATTCTCAGCTGTATACTGGCTCGGGTAAAGACGTGTCTGCACTGGACTATGGAAATATCTGTGTACAGAGCCCGACCGCCGGTAGCGAGGATTGCCTCTTCCTTAACATCTGGACCCCGTACCTACCTCACCACGGCTCGAAGAACAAAAACACCCTGAAACCAGTCATGCTCTGGATCCACGGCGGTGCCTTCACAGGCGGAGAGAGTTCTGATCCGACGTTCGACGGCGGGAATCTTGCATCCCGCGGCGATGTCGTTGTCGTTGCAATCAACTACCGTCTGGGCACGCTAGGATTCCTGGCTCTGAACGATGGCAAGACGAATGGCAATTTCGGACTGGCCGATCAGATCACAGCCCTGGACTGGGTCCGCAAGAACATAGAAGACTTTGGAGGCGATCCAGATAAAATCACCATCTTCGGCCAGTCGGCCGGCGCAGGGTCCGTCCGAGCCTTGCTGGCATCCCCCAAAGCCAGGGGAAAATTCGCCGGCGCAATCATGCAGAGTAACCTCGGAGGACTGTACTACGGTACCACATACTCCAAGTATTACACAATCGCGGAAGAAATGAACGTGGCCGGTAACGCCATCCTCGAAGCAACCAACTGCACCCATGCGACATCGCAAGTCGACTGTCTCCGCAAGCTCCCTGCCGCGACCATCGCCGGTCTACCCACCACCGCGCGCTTCCTCGTCATCGACGGCGAGTACCTCACAACCTCCGAGCTGGACCTGAAGAACCGCGAAGCTACCGCCAACGTGCCCCTCATGATTGGACTGATGCGCGACGACGGCGCCGCCATGATCGGATACCCCCGCGACAACGAAAGCGCAGCCACATACCTCAACGCCACCGGCATCCCACCACCCCTCGTGCTGTCCTCAGGGCTGTTCCCCGTTCCCAGCGGGCCAAACGCCACCCTCAACGTCTTCAACGCGACCTCCCGAGTCGCTACAGATGGCATCTTCCGCTGCATCGACCAGGCCACTGCCTACGCCGGCGCTATAAACCACATCTTCCCGGATGTATACTTTTATGAATTCAACCGCTCGTACCAGATGGCCGGGTACTCGCCCAACGCCCCCGTGTGCGAGGCGCCCCGGACGGCGGAGTTTCCGGCGGGTGATCCTAGCAAGGAATATTTCAAGTGTCATTCGGGAGAGCTGTTTTACGTGTTTGGGACTTTGCGACGGCAGGGGCTTGCTCTCCGCGACGAGGCGGACTTGCCATTCTCACAATTTGTGCTGGATTCGTGGGCTAGCTTTGCAAGGACGGGAGATCCAACGCCTGATGAAGCGTTGCTGGAGGTCAGGAGGTATAGGGATACCGGTGCGGAGATTAGGAAGTCGGGGGCCTGGAGGCCGTTTGGACGAGGGGAGTATATGTCGAAGAGGCTGCAGTGGCCTGGGAGTATGGTGCAGCTGGAGGAGTTAACGCAGTGCGAGGCGCTAGGTCTACCGTTAGATTATTACTTGAAGTAGATCCCTCGCTTCCTCTGTTTATGATCAAGTTGATACTCAGAAAAGCCGTATACTCCGATATCTCCGACAGTCCGTGCCATGGCCAATGGGAGGATGTCCCGACACCAAGCTTCGATACCCATACTTTGCAGTACTCCGTACACAGTGTCCACATATGGGGCTGCTTCATAGTGTTTGCTAGACGGATGATAGATCGTTCGGCACTTTGACGGCCGAGATGCTGTATCCAGGGATCATCATAGCCAAGAGGAGGATGCATGAAGCCACAGTTGAGTCTCGTGCACACGCACCGTCTTACTGGACAGGAGAAAAGCAAAACCTGCTCTGTCCAAAATGGTAGCAAACATGTAAGAACAAGCAAAGCTCCGACTTGACTCATACGGCGGTGCCAATCCCTGCCGGATATAGCGCAGTGTCGGCGCCACCTCCGACAACGCCATCACGAACTAATCTGGATGCAGTATAGAGACGTGGAAAAATTGCGTCCCCCCACTACCAACACGCTGCATAATTTCATAACCGATGGGCTTATCCCGGAATCTCTCCGCACAGGGGAGCCAAACTCCTAACACCGAGGCGTAGGAATCAACCAACTATTAATAATGAGATGCGCCTGTGCCCAACTCCCGACGTGATTGAATCAGACCCCCTCTGTCATTCACTATGGAGAAAACAGAGCCTGCTGGAGGGACTGACAGAGCTGTCAGTCAGGAAAGCCAGGCGGCGTCGTCGTCGTCGTCGAATTCGAGTAGCCGCTCGGCCAGTCTTTCGTCGTCGAATACTGACGAGATTCGCAGCCATGCTGATGCGGAAGCTACTGTGCCAGGCCACGAGCTGGACGTAGAGCTGGGCGAGGTAGGTGTCGCGCATCTTGCCTTTGCATAGTATTGTATAATCGTTAATTTGTCCAGCTCCGCGGCACCAGCGAACTAGAAAAGATCGGAACGCGCGAGAGCGCACGAAGCAAAATCTCCCGCATCATCAGCGCCGCGAGCGGTCGAAGCAAAGGCGGACTGCGCCAGGAGCCGATTCCAATCACTGATCTCGACGCCGGCATTGTGGGCTGGGAATCGCAAGATGACCCGGCGTATCCCATGAATTTTCCGGCGTGGAAGAAATGGCTGTTGCTGGGTTTGGTCTCGCTGGTCACGTTGACCACCCCGTTCGCCTCGTCCATCCTGTCGCCGGCGATTGGCAGCGTCGGGGAGGAGTTCCACAATACGAGTGAGACTGTCGGCGCGATGACGGTCAGTATTTACCTCGTCGGGTACGTCATCGGGCCCCTGTTCATGGCACCGTTGTCGGAGATATACGGCCGTCGCATTGTGTTGGCGTCGGCCAATGTGTTCTTCTGTGTGTGGCAGATTGGATGCGCGCTGGCGCCGAACATGGCGGCGTTGATTGTGTTTCGGCTGCTCTGTGGGATTGGGGGTGCGGGTTGTCTGGTATGTTCCAGATCTTCTGAGGACACTTGCGTTATGTTTCTGCTGACACCGGTAGACGCTGGGTGGTGGAGTCATCTCCGATTTGTTTCGGACGGATCAGCGTGGCTTTGCCATGGGGTTTTGGACGTTGGGACCGTTGTTCGGTAGGTTTGCCTTATATACAATACAACGATGGGCGCAGACTGACGACGCAGGCCCGGTTATTGGACCGCTTATTGGAGGTTTTGTTGTCGAGGTACGTCCAACGGAGCGGTATATTGTGCACCGCTAACACAAACTAGACTATCGGCTGGCGATGGGATTTTTGGATCGTGCTCATCCTGGGGGGTGTTATCGTCGTGGCGCTGGAGATCTTCAACCGCGAAACGAACCACCGCATCCTCATCAAAAGGAAAGTAGCTCGACTGCGCAAAGAACTCGGACGAGACGACCTGCGGAGTTGCTACGAGGACGGCGAGGCGCCTAGAAAGCTGCAAATCCTGATCCACGGCCTTGTGCGCCCTATGAAGCTTCTCGCCCTGTCGCCCCTGGTATTCTTCCTGTCGCTCTACGTCGCATTCGTCTACGGCGTGCTCTACCTCCTCTTCACCACCATCCCGACTCTCTTCGAGACCGTCTACGGATTCAGCGTCGGGCTCACTGGCCTCGTCTACCTTGCCTTGGGTCTGGGTAACTTCTTAGGCTGGCTGGTCATCACACTCTGGTCAGACAAATCCGTCGTGCAACTGGCCAAATCCAACGGGGGCAAATTCCTACCGGAGATGCGTCTCGCCATTAGTATCTTCTTTGGCTTCTTCCTCCCCATCACATTCTTCTGGTACGGCTGGTGCGCGTACTACAAGGTGCACTGGATCGCCTCGATCCTGTCGCTCATCCCGTTCGGATTCGGAATCATGGGTCTTTTCCTGCCCATCATGACGTATCTTGTGGACTGCTATCCGATATACGCGGCATCCGCTATTGCGGCCAACACGGTTCTAAGAAGTCTGGTCGGGGCGTTTTTGCCGCTTGCTGGGCCGGCGATGTACCAGTCCCTCGGGTTGGGATGGGGGAATTCGCTGCTGGGTTTTATCTGTGTGGGCATGATCCCTCTGCCTGTTATCTTTTATAAGTATGGGGCGAAGCTGCGGGCGTCGCAGAGTTTCAAGCTGTAATACGTTTAGTCCTTTATTATTGCATGGTATATTGGAGTGAGTCGGGTGAAAAATTTCATCTTTGCAATGCATTGTCTCGGCGATACACAATTTGGCACTACGGACTAGTACTCAACACTCTTTCTTGAGCAGATAGATTAATTGATTTATATTGAGCATGAATAGTCCGTCGAACTTCATCCGGGGTGACCTCTAACCCAACCAGAAGCTACAAATGAAACAGAGCTAGCATATATATTGTCTATCAAGGATATTCGCAACCCGGCACCACAAACTTCTGAAAGGAACAGGCCTAGCACTTGTCCGAGGGATTAGACTTCCCCATACCCTTCCACTTATCATAATTGCTACCTGTCGCTGATTCATCCAACACAGCAGTCCACGTCCCCGAGTGATCATGATGCTTCAACGTCGCCTCCTTTGGACATCCTGCATGGCCAGGCGTCTGTCCCGAGTGTGCAAACCCAAGGTCCACCTCGCCGCTACTCGTCGACGCATTCCCACTAGCTCCATCCTGCGACCAGTGCAGACAATCTTCACAGTGGAAGATGAGAGAGTATCCGGACGGGTTGACGGCATGCGTGATTTGCGTGACGGTTGCATGGCCAGTGTATACCACCGGCATGGAATACTTGGTTGTGAATCGGAGAGAGGTCCTCATGTCATCGCCGTCGGGATAGGCAACAAGGAGCAGGCTGTCTTTCATTGAACCGCCCAGAGCGATGCCGGTCCAGCCATCTTTGTCCGTTTTGCCTTCGGCTGTGTAATTCTTGTGTTTGTTAGTTGTGGTCTGTGTTCTGAGGACTGGGCAACCCACGATGTACCCGATAAACTCGGTTGCGTCGGCCTTGAGGGCGTTGCTAGGTAGGGCCATGCCGAACGTCAAATCCCCGGTCTTATCTTCAAGAGGGATGTTCCATGTTGTGAATGCAATGCCCGTCCCGGAGTCGGTGTAAGGACTCGGCTTCTGTGCAAGACAGCTGCACGTTACTGGTGTGCATATGTCAGATGAGATTGGTCTGCTAGGAGGGTAACCTACATGTGCTTGCTGTGATTACGCCTAGTAGCGTGCGGTTAAGAAATCTCATGGTGTGTGTATTTTCGGTTGATGAGAGTATGAGCTTGTTAGAGTACACTAGAGAGACGATTGTATTAATATCAGGAGCGCCAATTACGTATGATCATTCCGGTTACGCGTGTTTATCCCTTGGTCGAGTGACCAACGCAAGGGGTTGTAGTCTTAAAGGATGGTACAACGACTAGATACATATAACATCAACTCACCGAAACAAGGACATAATCTCGTTTCCTCATGTCTTCGGCACTCCTCACGTTCCGTTTATTATGACGACATCCTATTTTAGCTTGAAGGCTGCTGTGCTCGTGGCATTGGATACTTTGTCGACACCAGGGTGGCTTGTAGAGCACACATTCTTGAGCAAGTTCTGGAATGCTATGAGACACATTGCTACGTCATTGTAGACAAATATAGTGTCCCACGTTATTGCATAGATTGGAGAGGACGAGTGAGGAGGACTAATGTTTATGAGTAATTTGTATCGGTGCCTTGCAAGATGGAGCGTAGTCGGGACTGCAGCAACCGAGCTCCTCCTAGGTATGCTGCTTGGAGAGTGATAGGAGTGGTATAAAACGCTTAGTATGATACCTGAACAGGAGACCTAGACGGGTGAATATTGACGTCGGACTCCAGGTCAGCCTGCAAACATGATTAGACAGGATACATAGAAATCCAGTACTATCTTAAGCTCATGCAATTTGTCATTAGTATATGGACAGCTACTGAGCCACGCCGACAGGATCATAGCTCACAAGATACTATGTATAGCTTGTTACCTAGTAATACCCTAGGCGAGAGATGATTTTGTGTCAGATTGTTTGATGACCTTAAGATATATGCCTAGCACAACCTCCACAACCGGCTCTCAGCGTTGACTCTTAGTGAAGTGGCATGTCTATCCTTCAAATGATCGCTATTGGATATTTCCCACCGGAATCCAATTCGCCGCGTCTTCCACAAATTGCATCCCGCGAATTCGTCGCGGATAGATCTCCGGTCTAATTAGGACTATGACTATGCGGGGAAGCTGTCGGCTATGCTCACCCTAAAGGAATTAATAGATTAAACTAGAATTCCTACTGGAGTAGGTTGCCATTCAGGTGCTTTGTTGTGGCATAAGGCAATATAAACTTCATACAAGAGGCGTTTCCACACGGACGCACCACCGTGCTGGATTTGCTCATGTCCTGTATCAAGCTCATTGCCAAATGGGGAGCGGGAAGACATCTCCGGGCACTACAATCATGCCATAGTGCTGTATAAAAGCTAGGAAGCTATACCATGGACTTGTTGCTCAAACCTGTTCAATTGCACAGCATCATGAAGGTTCATCATTTGCTTATGGCCCTTGGGGTTCTCGCTTCTATCCGCATTGCCTCTGCGCTGCCACAAGGCGCCGTGGAACGCGATATGCACGCCACCAGTGCTATTGTGCAGGGTGGCAATGCGAAGACCAAGTTCCCGTCAACGAGCGGCTTGAAGTTCACCATTGACGGCGAGACTGGTCATTTCGCGGGTTCCAACTCTTACTGGATTGGCTTTTTAACGAACAACGCCGACGTTGATCTCGTCTTCCAGCACATGAAGGAATCTGGCCTCAAGATCCTGCGCGTGTGGGGATTCAACGATGTCAACACCAAGCCGGCTGCAGGGACTGTGTGGTACCAGCTCCATGCCAACGGCACGTCTACAATTAACACCGGCCCGGATGGACTCCAACGGCTGGACTATGTGGTCCATTCCGCGGAGAGACATGGCATTAAGCTGATCATCAACTTCGTGAACAACTGGAATGACTACGGCGGAATCAACTCGTACCTACAGGCGTATGGCGGATCCAGCAATGCCGACTTCTACAACAGCGAGCCGATGCAGAAAGCGTACCGGGCTTATGTCAAGGAAGTTGTGTCGCGATACATTAACTCGCCTGCTGTGTTCGCGTGGGAATTGGCCAACGAGCCTCGCTGCAAAGGGTGTGATACTTCTGTCTTGTACACGTGGATCGAAAAGACAAGCAGATACATCAAGTCGCTTGATAAGAAGCATATGGTGACTACCGGTGAAGGTTTGTCTGCATCACTCAAAGTGTTTGAACTCGTCTAACTCGGCACAGAGGGCTTTGGTCTCGACCTCATGTCAGACGGCAGCTATCCTTTCACGTATGTCGAGGGCGGCAACTTTACGGAAACCCTCAGCATCCCGACGATCGACTTCGGGACGTTCCATCTATACCCATCTAGCTGTGTGTGTCCCGAACTATGCTTTATATGAACATGCTAATGATTATAGGGGGTACAACCAATGATTGGGGCAATCTCTGGGTCGAAGCGCACGGGGCTGCATGCAAGGCCGTCGGTAAACCATGTCTGTTTGAGGAATATGGAGTTACTGCGGACCACTGTGCGCTCGAAAAGCCCTGGCAGACGACCGCTCTGAAGACAAAGGGTGTCTCCGGAGACTTGTACTGGCAGTATGGAGATACCCTTAGCACCGGGCCTTCCCCCAACGACGGGAATACGTTCTACTACGGTACGGATGAATTCAAGTGCCTGGTGACGGATCATGTGGCGGCAATCGAGGCGATGAAACAAGGTCGGCATTGAGCTGGGGGAATGTATCAGGATTTTCCCTGGAGGGCAAGCCTTGTGTATTAGATGAAATGTTTTAGTGAGGGAAGGGATATCGAGTGGTCCCGGTGCCCCTATCCTGAGAACAAACAGTAAATATTTTGCAAGTATAGTACTTGGTAGCGAGGTACTTCATCTGGTTGAGAGAATTTAAAGAACTTCCTGGCAGTTTCCTCCGAGGCCTATAGATAGATATCTATTACGACATCGGTGTCTTTACCCACCAATATGCACACGCTTGTCATATCCATCCACTCTAACTTTTAAGTGCCCTTTCGCCATAGGAGCATAGTAGTCTCTCAGCGTCATCTCGTCCATGGTGGTTCCATCCAACGAAAGATCAAACTTGCGCATTACATGAGCAAAGATTAGATATAACCCAGCATATGCTAGACTAATTGTGCGTGAGTTTCATCCCTTGGGGGCAGAAACGGAGCTGGACGGCTCACTTGGTACCAATGCATCCTCTGGAACCCCGAGAGAATGACAGCATTTACTTATCCAAGCGTTGTGCGTTCGGCTCGTCCAACCAACGCTCTGGTTTAAATGAAAACGGGTGGTCGAAAATGTCGGGGTCGAAATGGTACACGTAGTGGCTTGAAGATACAATTGTCTTCAATACGTCAGACGACGTTAAACTTGTGGACAGGGGTAGCAAAAGGATTTACCTTCCCAGGAATTGATTCACCACACCAAGTGGCTCCCTCTGACCGGACCACCCTGGGAAGACGGCCGGGGGCGCCCTGAGTAAATCGGAGTGCCTCGTTGACAAGCCCTCTCTAGGGAATATTGAGTACCTATCCTGGCATTGATGAGGAATACATTTGTGAGGTAACTTACGAGGTAAGGAAGTCTTTCTATCTCACTGAGGGTAACGCTTTGCCCATCTGGCATCGCGGACAGGAGTTCTTGTTTCAATGCATGTAGGCGTTTGGGATCGCCAAGTAGATAGAAAGTGCCAATAATGACCGATATTGCAGTGGCTTCGCCGCCTGCAAAAAGGAGAACTACAGCCTCAGCAGTCAGCTCATCTATAAAAAGCTGACGGCCGGAAATGAGCTCTTTAACCGCTGTATCAAATATCCGTGGGTAGGAAATATCTTCAACTTTTGGCTTTTCGATCATTTCCCGCAGCATCCTGTAGCAGTCCTATCAAGCTATTAGGTTTATCCATTCATCTTGCCTGGAGGATACGAAACATACTTTTCTCATCTCGAGGATCGATGAAACTTTGACCATTTTGGCGATGGCTTGAGGCAACCGGAGTAGCATCTCGAACATAGCTTTTCTCACATTGGGAAAGTGTTTGGCGATTAGAGAGCCGAACAGCACATTATCCATATCCTCTGCCACCTGGCAATTAAAACTGCCATCATCCAAGCTTCTGAGCGTCTTTCCAAACCCGAACCGCAACAGCATATCAATCGTAACAGAACGGTAGCCCAAGGAAAGGTCCACGCCGATTTTCTCATCACTGGCCTTCTGTATTATCCGCGAGAATTGTTTGATGGACTGCTCTAGGACGGGTTGGATTTTCTTGATCGACCGGTCGGATAGGTGTGGCTGAAATAGATTCCGCCGCTTCTTTGCAGACTGTGTATCTGGCATGCTAAAATGGGAGCCCTCAAACGAGAAGCCGTAGAATCCGCCTTCCTTTCAAATGGTGTTCCCACTCTGAATATCTCATTGTACGCCGCAATCTCCCGAATGTGCAGCTCATTTGGATGTGTACGAACAATTGGCCCTTGGATACTGCGAGTCAGAGATATCTGCTAGAATCGATGAGGGGGTATACTAACCATAAAGATCATGCAAATGCGGGAGCGTCTCTGTAAATGCACCTCACTTGACCAGATTGTAATAACTTGCATACAAACTCGAGGCTGCTGCTAGCCTGGGGCCGGGAAATCGGGCCAACGGATGAAATGTCAAACGATATACGTATTTGACCACCTCTGTGAGGATGAAGCATGCCACTACGAGCATCAACACCCCGGGAGCGAGGAGGGTCATGTTGTGTGTGCCAATGGTAAGACTGGAGGAGTATGAGTATGGTACGTGGGAATTTCGTGCGACCGGCCGAGGGAATGATTATTATATTACGAGTGTTTTGATATGGCTGGCGAAAGTTTAGTAGGACTAACGTTATTCCCTCCTCAACATATGCTTCCTCCCGTTCTGGGAAAGTATGATCGTTCAGTTACCTGCTTTATGTGAACGATAGACAAACCTTGGCTGCCTCTCAGTGAATGGAGACGACACGGCGAACCCCGACCCTCATTGTGACAGTGCACCCACGGTAAGACTTTTGTGGTAGAACTATAGTTGCACTAATTGCCGTTCCTGGTAGGTGTCTTGGCCAGCCTTCAATGACTGAGACACTTTTCAACTCTTGAGAGTAAGGCACGTTGGCCTGCAAGATCAGCTATGCATCAACCATGTCAGCTGATTCTAACCATAGACGGCCACATTTCATAATCAACACTCTCCATAAGTTTCCAGAAGTGTTGTTGGGGCCATGCAGACCTCCAACACTGGGATGAAAGTTCGTAAGTTGAATCAGGCTGCACAGCTTTGTGCTAATACTCATCAAGGTTTCGTGCAGAAGACATACGGTGAGGGGAATAGGCTTACCCGAGAATATGATAGGGCTGTTACTTTGGAATTGTCCCTCATCAGCGTCATTTATGAGCTTATTCATACCTCAAATGACCAGTAGGCTTTCCCGACTTGCGTCGATTGCGGTCTCACGCCTGGTGTGGGAAAAAGTTAGCGCATCAACACCTATACGGAGTATTCCCCGGATTCCTCCTTTGTCGAGATGCCGGGGATATAAATCTCTAATATCTCAACGAATTTGCCGAAAGAAGCCACTCCTACCAATCATTCGGCATAGATATAAGACCAGTTCCACTAGTGTGAGTATTTAGATTCAATCTACTTCATCCTTTCATATGAAGTTCATAAATCCCCTTCATTGAGTACTTGCATGTCTTCTTTGCATAGACACAAGAACAGAGCTGCTGAGATATCCTCAGAGCCAGATATTATTCATTCCTGAAGTTTTCTTACTGTTTGAACTATGACGGGCACTGAATTGGATGTTATCTCTCTGTTCCGGGATGAGAAATACTGCTGTCTTGATTATAGTGATGTTTCGGCATTGAGCGCCGGCGACAAGGAAATAATTGTCGAGCAAATGTGCTGTCTCCTCGAAATATTCCTCCAAGCCATCCGACACTGTCACACTGTCCCTGCTGAAAATTTACGTCTTCGAAAAGAATTCCACGAATGGGCGGAAGGTGAACTGACCAAGGCCACCTCGTGTGACATGGGCACGTTAGACACCCTTCTGGAACAAGCAGTGTCCAGTGCTGAGGCCTATTACTCTCTCGGATCGTACGAAGTGCAGTTGATCATGGCGAAAGCGACGGCATTGGCGATCAGCCTGGACAACAATTTCCTCTCCCCGAAAGCAAAGGCCCATCTTCCTCGGTCACAGAACGACCTCTGGCAGAGAAAGCCGCCCAGCGATCAATGGTCCACAGTATTTTCGAACTTTCTTGCCGAATGTGCGGATTTTTTCGGAGAAATGCAGCCATCGGTTGGCACGCTTGCTGCTGCGTCTTGGTCGCAGTGGGTAGAGGGTTGTCTGATGGAGGATATGCTGTCGGGTATGCTTCGCGATAGCATCGAAGGAGAGGAGCAACGGCCGATTGTAAATTTCTCCCCGGTTGAAGATTTTCCGTACCATGTGAGGACTCTCACGGGGGCGCCCCTTGCATACTGCGTTCCCATATTCAAGCAATCGCGCGAGAAAGAGATCCCATATTCGGTGTGGATGTCATACGTGCCGGCGATGACAACCGTGATAAACCTCGGGAATGACTTATTCTCGTATCCAAAAGAGGTTCTTGATGGAGAAAAGGTCAACTATGTGTCGCTGGTGACGCGCATCAAACGAGCGTCCGGGTATCCGTCACGATTTGTCGAAGGTAACCTGTGGACATTTCGAGACACAATCTGCGACTTGTTTCAACGGGTGTTAAATAGCTGCGAAGCCCTTGATAACGCGTTCAAGTGTCCTCGTTCTCCAAATGGGGTCGTTGATCATAACCCTGGTATGGACACATTGCAGACGGCAGACACGCTATGCTCTGCCTTCGTCCATGGATATTTTGCATGGCAGGTGAATTGCCCTCGCTATCGTCTCGATTCTCTGCGTAATCTTCTTGCGGGGAAGATTGTGCAGAATTGAATGAGTCACAAAGCTAGGCCGGCCTCTAGGCACTGTCGGTGATAATCCGCACATGACAGAGCGGATGAATACGAGCTGCCCCTCATCCCCGCACTATATAGGCCCTCATATCTGAATATCGTCTCACTGTCATTCATATCTTATTCCTCTTCTTCAAGTAGAATAGCCAAAATGTCTTCTGAGTTGAAGACGCTCAAAGCATCATGTCACTGTCGAAATGTACAGTTTGCCGTCAACATACCACAAAATGCGCTGCCATTGAAAGTACACCTGTGCCATTGCAACGTCTGTCGTCAGACCCATGGATCACCCTGCTCATTCCATGCCCCATTGCCGTCTGGAGTTCAGCCAGAATTCATTTCGCCGTCTAGTCCAGCTGCACTGACTGGCTACGCGCACGCCAATTCCAAATCGACGCGGTTTTTCTGCAGCAACTGTGGCTGCCACATTGGTGATCGAGATCACGACCATAACGATTGGTATCTCTCTGTGTCCATTTTTGACGAGGGGCAACAGGACGGGACATGGTTGATCGATTCGCATGCCAACACCGATGCCACTATTGATGGAGGGCTCTCGGCGCTTCTCCCTCGCATCGATGACAATGAGATTCCCATTTGGAATCCACCCACCAGCACAAAGGATAGTCAAAGCGCAACCGAGAAGAGTGATGAGCTCCTCGCGCAGTGCCACTGCGGTGGCGTCTCGTTCACAATCTCCCGACCAAAGGCGGAATTTGCAGCAGACCCAAAAAGCCGAGGTTGGCTTCATCCATCTGATCGATCGAAATGGCTGGCTTCGGTCGATGTCTGCGACTCCTGTCGGCTCGTGAATGGGACGCATGTCATCTTGTGGATGTTCGTCCCCTGTAGCCATATAACTCCTACTCCACCAGCGGACCTGATGATGGGAACATCAAAGACATATCGATCCAGCGACGATGTCCTGCGAAGCTTCTGTGGGACTTGTGGTGCGACCGTCTTCTATACGTGTGCGGATCGTCCCGACATAGTGGATGTGGCATCTGGAATTCTTAGAGCTCCTGAGGGGGCCATGGCCAAGAACTGGGCGGTATGGAGGACCGCGAGGCTTGGCTTCGTGGAGGATGGGATGAAATATGATGCGGCGTTTGCCCGAGGGTTGGAAGCTGGATTGAAAAAATGGGGGGAGCTACAGGATGGCCATGTCACCGATTTCGTTGTAGGGGCGGAGACAAAATATACCACAAGTCCCTGATCTCAATAACATCACCGCAGTCACTGTGCATACAGGGAATTCTCTTTCTACGTTCAGCCTTCGTCCTCAGACTGTCAGACTTTTTGTAGGAGTAAAGAAGATATACAGATCTGTCAACTCTCTGCAAAACTCGAACGTCAGGAGACTTTCATTCTGTATTTCTGTGAAACACCTGTCCGGCAATGAGAGGTACCCGTCGTATCATAGCAGACAGTAGTCAATAACAAGGTCTCGTCACCCAACATCGACTTCATACGAAGATGATAAGGAAAATCAACACAAATCCCGTCCACCAGTGCTCCTCTTCTACAACACCCAACACGTTTCCTCCAACTTCTGATCCGAGACTGGCTCTTCCCCCAAGGACGAAATGTCGTAAGGCTCTTGTACGAGCCCAAAAGCAGCCAAAACCACGGGATCAAAGAGGCGGTCCACGTCAATGTATGTGTTACTCGGCAGCTCAAAGTGCGAGTGGACGTACCTATGATCGTGTGTGGTTAGCCATAATCACAAGGAGATATCAGGAAGGAGGATGAATCTCTCACAGTCTCTTGGCGTCCTCATACCAGTAAAGACAGCTCAAGCCTCTTTCATCAATAGAGACTTGGGCAGAATAAATGCTCCTAGTGAACCATATAATGTTTCATTCAGGAGCATACGGAGGCTTCATACCAGTGCGCTGATTTAAACTGGAGACGAATCAGATCCCTGGTTTGTCTATCCAAGGTCCAGAAGTAACCCTCTGACGTGAACTTCCCGTCCTGAAGGATCGACTCCTTGCCCCTAGGCGGATTCCTAGCACCTTCGATACCAGTATGTACACCGACCACCCGCCAGGAACTGGATCTTCCTCGCCCTGGGCTTCCTGCTTATGTGCCATGAGATGTCCAGTGACATCCACATTGTGAGCGGTGAGACGGCCCCAGGCCTCTATCGCTTCCTCTGGGTTAGTGGGGAGTTTCTGCAGGGTAGCCTGTTCTGCGCGGAAGCGAGCAGGGAGCGTCTCAGTGCCCAGGTAGGGAGTTTGTAGATAGACGGTAAGGTATGCCTGCGTGGCTGGATCCTCTACACATTCGCACACGAATTCGGCAGCCCTGAAGGGTGGTCTGCCCCACTTATCTGCCTCCTCCTTCGTCTCTCCAGATGGAGATTCTGAGAGCTTTTCAATGGGATTCCAGGTCGTTTGGCTGTCGGGAAACTGTATGAGCCGTTCTACCCATAGGCGCTCGTGGAACCAAATAGGACGAGGCATTTTGGACGAGTACTGAAGAATAGGATAATGCAATGAGATGGAACTGAGAATGCTTATGTGTAAGACAAGAGGGGGGTATTAGTGGGTGAAGACGTTATGTCGACGTAAAGCAGACGATGTAGCGGAAGTTTCTGTTGAACTGTCATTCTCAGCTCAAGAATACGCAAAGAATCAAGAGGTCAGGCATCACCCAAATTTGGCCATCGTTCATTGAAAGAGATCTCGTAAGTCCTCATATTATCTCATCCAAGCATACTCTTGGTGACATGAGCCGAATCGGCAAGATACCACATGCACTGGCGGATGCTGACGTCCTGTGCCGACGATGTAGTTGGAGGTTGCCGACCTAGCTGTATTGGAGCCTCCACCCGTGGGTTGGAGAAAGATCGTCTCGTTGTATGTGGACATCTATCCTAATTTTGATCCAGATAGTGCGGGGCTCTTTCGTTTGCTGATTGCCAAAAAATGAACGCCAGGAAACGCCAGGAAGTTCAATGTGGATTGCATCAGAATAAACATCCATTGACCTTACGGCAAATTTCGTCCAAGGATAGTCTCAAGGGCTGACCTCAGCCGATTCTCGCAGTCCTCTATCATATCCATACTTCTCCAAGCAATGTACCTGTCTGGTCGAATTAGAATACAGCCGTCTTCTGCCACTTCTCTTTTCCGCTCCCAATCTCTGTACACATCCTCATAGTCCTGACCCCATCCAATTGAATAGGCCCGCACCTTCACGTCGAGCTGTTGCGCAACTTTTGCAGCAGCCTCCTTCCATGGATCACCTCCGATCCCGGTCAGGATACAGAACGCTCCATGACCTGCGAGATCTAATGTACTGCAATGATGTTTTTGGGGGATGCGGGTGTTGAGCCACACGTGCGGTAACCGAGAGCCGGGCCATGTGCTGCAGCGATAGTGGAGGATGGCATCATTGGGCTCCATCGTCGGTAGTGTACCTGGCTTCTCGTCTCCAGAGAGTACGGCGTTGCTACTATATCGGTGGTTCATTTCAATTCCAAGCGCATGAAACTCATGGCTAGTGGCTTCAATGGCACTATAAAGTCTTTCTCGTCGTGCTCGGCCTTTGGGGGTCGCATCGCGTAGTTGCCGCATGCTCTCCACTCTCTCTGCGGGCATTTGCTCCAAGAGGCCGAGCTCTTTCCACACAGGCAAATGGTCTCGGATGCCTTGGTTTGCACGGGTCACTACACCATGTCCCACCGGTTGTCGCTCTGGACTGTAGGTATCCAGAAGTGACATTTGGGCGGCTCCACGTTCGACTAACTTGACCTTCCATGCTAGGTTGTATGCGTCTTGAATGCAGGTGTTTGAACCCAGTCCATTGAATGGGGGATGTCTTTGGCGTGAAGTCAGTGACGCCGCATATCAAGGGGACGAGATGAATAACGATGTGGGTGACTGTACCTATGAACAGCATCTCCCAGACAAAATATCCGTCCTCGTGAGTAATATTCGGCAACAATCTCGTTAATATGCCATTTCGAAACGTCCAAGATTTCAATCGGGAGATCATCCCTACCCACGATACTGCGACAGCGATCTAAAAGTTGCTCATGTGTCGGCATTGTGAAAGGAATTCCCTCGCGAGGAAAGAGGATAAACATCCATCTACCAAAGACAGTTAACTTGGGTCTCTCCGCTAAACCTGTCGCATAAACATACTCGTGCCATGGTTTAACCATACGCACAATGCCACCCCAGGCAAAGTCCGGGTAAGGCTTCTCCGGCTGAAACACCCAATGCAGGTTGCCTTTCCTCGCCTCAACAAAATCAGCCAGATTGACTCTGACAAGCACATTGAGCGCCAGCCCCTGTCCTGGCTTCTGGATCAATGGTATGTCAAGCTGTTGTAGGACAGTGCTACGGGCACCATCACAGCCAAACAGGTACCTGGATCGGACAAGGAACTCCGTGTTCGTCACATCGTCTATCAGGAAGCTGGTAACGCCGCGATCATCTTCTTCGAAGCGCAGGAAGCGGACGGAAAAGCGCACATTCCACCCCTCTGACATAGCCCTCTGGACTAGAATCGGTTCAAGCACGGTCTGAGGCAAGTCCATGTGCTTGCACGGCGTGGCGTCCTCATACTCCCCCTTTCGCTTTGGGTCATTGCCCCAAGAATAGATGCGGGCGTACTCTTCTCCCGTCATATCATGACACCATCGAGTATGCATCATGTTGTCGCCCGAGGTCCCCGCTTTGATGCATTCTTCTTCGAGGCCGATGTCGCGGAGACATTCCAACGCAGCTGGGTTCACGATGTGCGCCCGTGGAGTCTGCGAGGTATTTGCGGCCGCGCTGACTATTAGCCCTGTGACACTGTAAGGTGGATGGGATAGAAAACAGGCGAGAGAGGCTCCCGCTGGACCAGCACCGACAATAAGGGCAGGAGTGTCGATCACTGTTTTTCGTTCTGGTTGAGTCATGGTGTGTATGGTCAATAGATTTTGAAATATTTGGTCGCCGCATTGCTGTGCGGGATCGCACATTATATATCCTCCGCGGTTCGTATTTCGGAGCATATCCAGCAAGATGTCCCCGCACTGGAGGACCACGGGGGTGGGCTGTAGCACAAAAGCCCGCCAGCCCTCGGCAAACGTCCCCGCATGAAGCCTTATTAATACTTGCTTAAAGTGGAAAAGGAAACAAATGACTGAGGGAATGTGATGTTCAAGTACAAGACTATCGGCTGTCCTAATGAGAGACCATGCATAGACACACTATACGGAAAACATATCGACATGATCCTACCAACCATAATTCAATAGGGAACCTGCTGGTGGAAGTAATCCATGATGAGCTCGATCTGCGCTGGCTTGGCAATAGGTACGTTTCCAAAGTAATCTCCAAGCTCCATGACAACCTGCGTCCCATCGGGGCTGTTCGGACTCCAGTAGGGCAGTGATCCCTTCCCACTGTAAGAGCCACCCATGTTAGGGTCCAACGTCTTCGCAAAGTTGGCCCAGTAGGCAGACATCTTCTCCTGGATCTTGTAGTCCTCATCGGTGAAGGGATAATCGTCCGCGTTGGCGTACAAAGTGTTCAGTGCGTACATGATCTCTGATTGATGGAAGGCGCCCATGCTTTGGCCAGGAGGAGCGTGTGTCCAGTAGTACGTGTAAAACGGAGACGAGGAGGACTTGTACCAGTTGGTCGCATACGCCCATGAACCAATAAGGGATGTATCACGAGCGGCAGCGTTCCATGCCATATCGGCGAGAGTCTTGTTTCCGTCGGCTGGGTAGAGTTGGAAGTATCGGTCGGCGAGATCGCCGTACTTGAGAGTACAATAGTACTTGTACTCGGCCACTGTGTAATCTGTGTTGGTTGCAGCACCAGATTCGTCTTTCGTATTCCCCGTAATCACAGGGACATCGTTGGCGGGCCCGTTAATCAGCGTCTCAATGTATTTGGAGGGCAAGACATAGTCGTCAAGGACAGGCTTGAAAATCAACGGGTACCCGCAGGAAAGCGCCGTCACCCACCAGACAGACTGGTTATTCACGCGGTCCTGGGAGCCTATCAACAAGTGCTCCATCGGCAGGGTCCGCAACTCCTTGATGGTAGAGACATTGTGGAACGTGGTGTAGTTGATGCCGTTTTGGAGCGCAGAAGACATGTTGACGTATGAGGTAGCCAATCCCGCCAGAAGTGTGTCGTAGGGATATCTGATACCTGATTGAGAGATACCACCATGGAAGTAGCCCGTGAAGAGTGGGCTGTTGACAGCATGGTAGACCTGGGAGGAGCCGAATGACTGACCAGCAACCACAACGCGATCTGGGTCACCACCAAACTTGGCAATGTTCTTCTGGACCCATTTCAGGACTTCAAGCTGGTCGAGGACACCGTAGTTCCCGGAGGTGTAGTGGCCGGTGAGCTCGTGTCCTTCCTCGTTGAGCTCGGGGTGAGCCAGATAGCCGAACGCATCATCGCGGCGGTTGAAGGTAATGAGGATCACGTCCTTCAAGGCCATGCCACCACCGTACCACCAGGCGACATCACTTGTCTCATCAGAGCCCTGATTCCAAACCATAACCGGCAGCTTGGCATTGGCAGACCCCGCGTTGGTCCAGAGATTGAGGCTAAGACAGTCCTCACTGATGTAGGGGGCTGAGTTGCTGGGGCATGCTGGCCCGAACTCGGTAGCCATCAATGTTTCATTCCACGGCTCTCGGGGCTGCGGCGGTTTCCATCGGTTCTGATAGCCAGTGTCCGCAGCAAATGGCACGCCCAGAAACGCAGTGACGTTCGATTCGGACACACCAAAGTATCTTTCGAGGGTGGATTCATTGAAGTACTTGAATCCCTGGACTGGACCATAGGAGGTTTGGATGACTTTGTCCCAAAGCTGAGCATGGGCTCCAGCCACGAGGGCCACAATTGCCAGCGCTTGTTTGATGAACGAAGACATGGGTTCAGGGGTTCTAAAACAAAAGGTTTTCAGATGAAGGGGTTTAATTTGAAGCGAGAAGTATACAGAGTAGGGATTCTCCTTTATACCCCGAAGACCCCAGGTGATATCACTTGCCATCTATATCCATAGCTTGCGCAGCAACTCCACTCCTGTTTCGAATCTCGGGCTCGAATACCTCCTCTGGTAACGTCCGAGTATAGGTTGAACAATTTCCAGATCAGCAGAATACTCGGTCTTCATAATAACTTCGTCATCGAGGGTTGCTAGCTATCGTAGGAATGTGAAGTAATCATGGACGACGAGATCGGGCTAAGCAGGCACCAAATTCGACTCAAATTGTCAAATTGAGACAGGCATTCAAAGCGCGGACGCATCGCAGAAAAAGGACCCAAGAATGTTCCCAATTGTGGCCCCTATGTAGCGCTAACGAGCGCGTCTCTCGAGCAATTTCACAACATTGAGCTCGGAGATAAACGGGACGAATAGATTAATACGGTTAGCGTTCCCGACACAAGAATCCAAGTTGCCGAAGCTTCTTCTTAACGCCGAGCCTCTTGCACACACGGATCCGGAGTAAAAATAGTGCTCCCACTCCACTGATGATTCATATTAGCATACAGACATTCAATACACATATGGAATGGCGGATTCAACATGACCTACAAGTGAAGAACAATTAAGTAAGGTCAAGCAAGAAACATGCATTGGAACGTGACTGATGAATGCCGTGAATATATAAATGGAGGTTGGTTCCACGGAAGGAATAAGCACGGCCATATATTCGAACAGATTCCCTCCAAATTTTTCTATTTCAACAAACTGTCGGAGTGACCACGCTGGCAGAGGGTAGTTGCATGGAGCTGCCTGGCGGAGTAATCCTTGCTTACTCTATGCAAACAGTTATTGTAGTCATGTGAAGAGCAATTTCCAAATACAATTTTATTCTTCTCGCTCGCCACTATCAGGGCATATTGACCTGGTTGACCTTGTGTGGGCTAGCATAAACAAGATGAATTGGATATTGATTGGTATGGAAAATTAAATATTTGTGGGGTTTTGCGTAGATTTAAAGATTCACCGACATGTGCAACCGCCGTCAACCACCACATCAGCCCCTGTCGTGTACGTGCTAGCATGGCTATCCAGGTATCTGCGGATCAGTATCACGGCGCATGGGGGTCAAGCTGTACCACAATCTCTGCTGATGGGGGTGTCGATGTATCCAGGGCTCACGCAGTTGACGCGAGCAAACCCAGCCCATTCGATGGCCAATGATCTGGTCAGGTGCATGACACCTGCTTTGCAAGTATTGTAGTATGCCTAAATATTGTCAGTGATAACAGAGTTGGGCGTATGGAATTGAATAGGACGCACCTGTTGCTGCGCAACAGTGGCGGCGTGGCCGGACATGGATGCAGTAAACATTATGTTACCGAATCCCTGCTTTCTAAAGACCTGACCAGCAACTCGAGCACAGTAATAAGCCCCAGAGAAGTCGACGTTCACGACACGCTACTAGTCTTCCAGGCAATCATTCAGCCATCCCATCCCGCCTTGGACGGAATGCCTGCGTTGGCGATCATAACATGTAGCCCACCAAAGTCTTTTAACAACAGCATCAGTAGCTGCTTGGACCTATAGGAAAGTGAGTATTTGGTGTGGGCTTTTTCTCTGTAGGAGAGAATCCCACCTCGTCGAAATTGTGCACAAAGCACTTGTATGCCTTTGAGGGCACCCCAAAATCATTTTCAAGAGTAGCGGCCAGCTTGACGACATCAGGCGAGCTGTTGTACCAGAACGCAACATCGCCCCCTGCTTCTGCTAGGGCACAAGCGGACATTTCACCAAACTACATTCAAAGTTATCTCCCTCCCGTATGGGGTTGGCGGAACTTCGTCCATTCTTAGCGATGATCTGGAGGTTGAGCCGATTAGGCTCGTTCAACAAACCTGGCGATAGATTGACTGCGATGACATTCCTGAAGACCCTCCAACGATGTTTGCAAACCGGATACTGAGCGACTCGGTCTACCTGCCTGGTATCGCCGGGAGGATCTCGCCTTCCACGGCTGAGCTGAAAACGATCACATGCTCGACCCACCACAAGCCGAAAAAGCGCCCGACTTTTGCACCCAAGGCACCACGTTATTCATCGCGAGATCGGGGGTTCCTAGGTCCGTCGGGAAATTCCGAACTCGACTGCCTTGATCGTGTGCACAATGCTGCTGTTCAAACTGCGTCGACGACGGCCACTCTCACTCGCTGGTTCCTGTACGCCCGGACTCGGTGGCGTCCGGGGAGAAAGTTAGTGGCGTCCAGCTACCGACACTTGGAGTTCCATCGACCATCAACCGCATACCACCTTATCGAACTGCTACAACAACTAAGCAACATGTGCATGCTCCCATAACACGTAACGCCTGTGGGGAGTCTCACACCCCGTGGAGCCTACTGGGCTCTCAAGGATCGGATCGGCGTTGGAGTTCGCCCAGTTTATGGATGGAGTGGATCCTTGATATTATACGCATCACATGCTCAACTTCTGCCCAAGACATGGACAGCCATGATAAGCCTCTTGAAAGCATTTGGCATTGACGATCGATGGCGCTCGACGAATCACACGGCCCTGTCATGGTCCACGATACTATAACCACGTTTTTTCCGTAGAGAAGCTGTGGTTCCTAGAGAGGTGTAATGCATGTGAGTCCAATACAAGTTAAATAAGGAATGTATGCCTCCTAGGAGCTCGCATCGGCGAACCTTGCTCGGAACGCTGTCTCTGTCTCGGCCCAAGATGCGTCCCTCAGCCCTGACACTGCTGTTCGCAGCAGCTTCGCTGGTCCAAGCGGCTCCTACGTCCCTCCATGCTCGAGGTGTGATGTGATCCCTCCGATAGATGCTGTCAATACTCATAGAGCCGCAGATATCCCACAGAGCGAGTTGTCGACGTTTGAATTCTGGGTTCAATATGCTGCTGCAGCCTACTGTCACGACAGCTATGCAGCCCAAACCCCGCACAAAATCACTTGCTGGGCTGGCAACTGCCCTCACGTCGAGGCAAACGGCGCCACAAGCGTTTTCGATTTCTCCAAGTTAGTTGAAGAACCAAAGGGACGTTGACATAGAATTCTGACTGTCAAAGCTCCACCATTACGGATACCTCAGGCTACCTCGCCACAGACGACGTGAGGAAAGCTGTTGTGCTAGCTTTCCGTGGCTCATACTCTGCCCGCAATTGGATCGCCGACGTCGAGTTTCCGTTCACCGACCCAGGTCTCTGCGACGGTTGTTCGGCGGAACTCGGCTTCTGGACCTCGTGGACGAACGTCCGCGACTCTGTCATGGAGAACCTGAAAGAAACAATGGCTGCCAACCCGGATTATCAGCTTGTAGTTGTCGGGCACAGTCTAGGCGCGGCAGTTGCTACCCTCGCAGCGGCTGATCTCCGGACTAAGGGCTACCCCTCAGCCACCGTCTACGCATTTGCATCGCCTCGCGTGGCCAACCCAGCTCTGGCCACATTCATCACAGACCAGGGAAATAACTACCGATTCACGCACACCAATGACCCCGTGCCTAAGCTGCCACTGCTTGCTATGGGCTATGTTCACGTTAGTCCCGAGTACTGGATTACCGCACCCAACAACGACACCTCTGTTACCACAAATCAGGTGCAGGTGCTACAGGGCGAGGTCAATTGGAACGGCAACACTGGAACTGGACCACCGAATCCGTTCGATTTCGCGGCTCATCATTGGTACTTTGAAGAGGCCGATGGCTGTATCGGACCTGGTATTCCCCTCAAGGTCTAATCAAGACGAACTTCAGATACTTTGGCAAATCGTCTCTCAAGCTGAGCCTACCCTACTGGGAGTCTTCCAGCCTTGCAGGAAGATGAGATCTTTCGGAATTATATTCTGGTGGAAAGTGTGAGCATCATGCGGGGGCGCAGACGTGGATTTGAGGTTTGGCCTACTTTTGCTGGAGACTGATTGGCCCTTGTGCAGTGCCTGATATCTCTTGGCATGATCCTTCGAGGTATAAACAGTGTCCGATAATGAATAGGTTTCACTAGCAATAGAGGAGATGGATAGAATTGGTCTAACTCCAAAAATTGTATGATATGAGGGTAAACACAAATCGCTAAAAGACAACCCTATATAGGCTAAACACTAGAAACAATCATGTCCGGTCCAATCCGTCTCTCCAGTATGGTCAACCCATTCAGATAATCATTCGCATCCACTCGTCGAAAACCATCTTCTAACGTCTTCTCAATGCCCGCCGCAACATGTCGTCTCGCCAGGCGGTCCCTGGCAACCTCGAGATCGACATCAATAAAGATCCGGTAATCAACCAGTGGCGCAACTTCCTTCCAGACAGGTTCATCCAGAAGCAGATAATTCCCCTCGATGATTACAATTGATACATCCTCAGTAATACACGCCCCGTTTTCGACCGGGTCTTTTGTCTTATGGTCAAACGATGGGGCATAAATGGCCAAGTCCTCGTCTGTTTCGCTCCCCGAGCACGATGACTGCGCAGACTGGATTGACCCCGGTGACGACGAGTCTGCATCTGCTTTGACCGGACTATCCGCCCAGCTGCGTAGCTTCTTCATAAATTCCACAAAACCATCGGCGTCAAATGTCCACGGCGCTCCGCGTCGGATGTAAGCCTCCTCGCGGTTTGGGAGTCGGTCTAGTGTGGAGCGTGGGAAGTGGAATCCATCCATTGGAAGGAGTGCTGCAAGTGCCGGGGATGAACATGACGGTGTTGATGGCTCGTTGAGGATCTTCACGACGGCTTCGGCGGTGGTTGATTTACCAGATCCTGGGATGCCAGCGACGGCTACTAGGTAGCGGTTCTTAGGGTGCGTGGAGGCATTCTTGCGTATCGCTTCTGCTAAGCGGATGTATTCGTCTTCCATCTTGGTCTGTTAAAGTGTTAATTGAAACGATCTTAGCTATGTGGTGTCGTGGCGTAGATACCTTGTGCTTTTCTCTGGCGATGGAATTTCAATGACGGGAGGATATGTCTTCAGAATCACACGTCAATTTTTATAGACAACTCTTTATATCTATATTTTAAGCAATGATGAATGTCTCCTGCAACATGCTCACCGTATCACATTGATGTGCGCTCGCGGAGAGTTGTACTCCGCGGGTTGGTGTGCCGGAAAGCAGTGCTCCGCGGTATCCTCTGCTCAAACTTTCATGAGTATCTACCAGGCAGATGTGGATCAAAGTGGATTTTGTAGATCCCTTACTCCAGATACAAGTATAACCCCATTGTCCGTGGGGGGTGAGACGCAAACTGGATTCTATGGCAACACTATAGCGTCTTGAAGGCTGGTCCGCTATATGTGTCCTTGGATAAGAGACAATTATATACTGACCCTTGATGCATGCGGCATGGAAAAAACCGCATGTCATAGCAATCTCCAGCGGGCTACTAGTAGAAGCCCACAGTCCAATTTGTTCTCATCCATTAAGATGGTGCATCTCTACCCTCGATATCCATGAATAATCACCTTGATCACGTTCTCCTTCCCCTGTCGCACTAGCTCAAACGCATCTTCTGCATGTCTAAAATCGTACCGATCAGTGATAAGACGTTTCACATCGATCTTTCCACTAGCGACCAAGTCAAATGCAGTCGGATAGCAGCCGGTGGTGTAGCGGATGGACCCGCAAATGGTGAGATCGCGAATACAGGCAGTAGTGATGGGAAACACCACATTCTAGTATATGTCAGTCATGCTCATGTAATTCCTAGAGTATTCGATCAGCGCATTGGGTATCTCACCTCTTTTCCCATACCGGCCTGGACGTATGTACCCCCCTTCTTGGTCAAGTGTACTCCGGTCTGAATACATGGCTGGGCGCCTGTAGCCTCGATAACAACGTCAGGGCCCTCACCAAGCTGAAACTGCTCCTTGATCATCTTCGCAACCCGCTCACTCCATTCTGATTCATCAACGCCCCCAGGCTTGGCCGGTGGGAGAAAGCCTCCATCCGCACTAAAGGACTTGGCAAACTCCAGTCGCGACTGGCTGATGTCTACACCGATCACCTTCCGCGCAGCATACGCCTTACTGACTGCCTGGCATAGAAGTCCGATCGGTCCACAGCCGAAGACAACAATGTTCTGGTTAGATCGAACGTTCCCAACCTTGGTAATCTGCACTGCTACAGCCACGGGTTCCACCATGGCGCCCTCCTCGAGGTCCATGTGGTCTGGAACCGGGTAACTGTAGTCTGATTGGGTGATGTAGTATTTTGACAATGTTCCATCGTGCGGCGGAGTGGCCGCGAAGACAGTGTCGGGACAGAGATTGTAAGAGCCGCTACGGCAGTAATCGCAACTAGAAGATGTCAGCTGGGAGGACTCTGATCGATTTCAGCACGTTCTACACGACGGGAACTTACTGTCTGCATGGCACACCCGGCTCGATTGCAACTTTCTGCCCAACCCTCAGATTCTTCACGGCTGATCCTACTTCCTCGATCACGCCGGAGCTTTCATGGCCGAGGACAATAGGGGATTCGAGGACAAAGTCTGCTCCAGTGAGCAAAATGCACCTACCATAGACTTGAAGAACCGGGTTCAGGAAACAGTGCAATCCAACGTACCCCCGATTCGGCCTCGTTGCCAGTAATGTACATCGCTGCCGCAGATCCCCGTCTCTGCGATGCGAACGCGAACGTCCCAGGGATCTTTGAGTGCAGGAACTGGTCGTTCCTCGAAGGAGACATCCTTCACTGCTTGGAGCACAAAAGAGGGGTTGGTATTCTGGACCAGCTGAGTCAGTCTAGTTGCTTAAGTCTGGATTTCAGACGCCCTGTACTCACAGTCATGTTGGATTGAGACGAAGATAGAACTATTTCCGGAGTGTTATTAATTTGGCTGGGCACAACACTGTCTGTTTTAGCTGGTTTATAGCTGGTTCATATCGTATGAGTGTCTCCGATATACTCTGGTATCCTCCGCTTGTTGAACCCTGCCTAGTGTGATATCACCGTACTGACCCCCGCCTCCGCTGCTTCGGATCCCCCATCCCGTCCAGCAGCCAACTACTAAGGAAAGATAATGACCAACAAGTTCCGCCTGTGGCATGGTTTGTCATGATTATAAATTCTCAATAATAGGGGGCCACTTTATCAAGCTGTGAACTAATCATGTTCAGACACCCTAGTTCCCAGACAACGGCTCACGAATAGCTGAGATAAACTACAGAAAGTTAGCAACCTATCTACAGATGTGCAAAAAGACATACCGGAATTATTTGGGCCTTCTCAAGGTCCCAGACTCCACTCGAAGCGTAGATATCTTTCATCAGGTTCTCCCGCACATCCTCAATGCTCTCCCCGGTGTAGATCATCATGCTTCCCTTGAAGGACACCCCCTCACCTTCTTCAGGGTGTCTCTCAACCATCGCACCTGTATACATTAGTGAGTGTTACTCTCTCTAGGGTGGATAGGATTGTCTCACCTCCGGCAACCACCCGGCCCGACGCAACAAGGGGTTTGACGTCTTCGAGATGCGCTCTGCACGAATCAACTTACGAATTCAATCACCACAGATAAGACATGGAGACATACGGTCTCACTTGCTTTCGCAGGTTCAGAGCATCAGGTTTGTCCGGCAGGATGCAAAGAAACTCTTTCTTTTTGGGGGTTGCGGTGGCCACGCTGCGCTTTCCGACGGAGACTGGGGAGAGGACTCCGCGAGGAAGGGGGCCTTTGAGGAGTGAAAGGACTGAATGTCCCCGAGCGAGTCTGGAGAATAACATTGTTGCTGATGATTGCTCTAGCAGATCTAGCAGATACTTGGATTGCTATCGATGCTGATTAACGAGGTGGTGTCATTGTCGTTGACAGGGCGCGATCGTTTGCCGAAGCTTCCTTGGCGTTCGGGAAACTGTCCGAGCCGGAATAACATCAAACGGAGTATACTATCCAGGCTCCTTGCTTCTTATTGAGTATTCATCTGATAAATGAAGTAACCTCTTGCGTAAGAACACTTTCAATGATGTGGTGAGTATCCTGTCGTGGTTGCTAGTTCGTCTGCTGATAAGAAGGACAACAGTGCTGTGGAATCTCGCCAAGGTACAGTTAATGTCTCAGACGCCTGAGGGAGTTGTTTGCTAAAGACACGACTAGTACGTGAAGAGCATAGATTACTTCTGTTCATCTTCACTGGCTGCACAATTGGTGTACACAATCGAACCTCGGGGAGTTCTTAATCCAGAGGTTGGTGTAACGCCCACTACTTCAAGGAAGGCATTCGTACTTTACAGTGCTCTTCAATGTATCTTCGCTCAGCTTTAAAGATCGTCGACTAGCTTATACACCACCTTCACGAGGCGAGGAATCCCATCTTTTTCCACGCCTTGATGTAGCCCCTGGCTACCTCAGCACTCACAGGCCTCAAAGCACGCATCGCAGCAGAATGTTCTTGCGCCTTGGTCGTGTCCAGGACCAGTTCACCGCATGATAATCGCTCAAAGTTCTGTTCCAGGAAGGGCACCAATCTTCGGGCTGGGTTCTCCGTCTCCGACTTGGACGAGTGGACCACTATATGGAGCCACTCCTTAAACGGCATGAATCGGTCTGTCGGGATGTCTAGCGCCTCCGCTACAACGGATGATATCTCTTCCCATGGACGGCCGACAGGGTCGTCAATGTGGTAGATGCGCGCCGGATGGGGAACTGTCTTGTCGTCTCCGATGTATAACAGATCGACTAGGATGGCCGCCACGGCATCAACCGGAATCCACCGCACGGTGCCGTCAAAGTCGGGCCACGCGCGCAGGGCCTGCGCCGACTTAACGATGAAGGGGACCTGCTCGACGGTGTTCCACACCCCGCTCGTGGACGAGCCGGCAATTTGGGCGGGTCGAACGGCCATCGCTCGGAACAGCGCAGGGTGCTTATGGAGCGTTTCTTCTAGCATGCGCTCACACACCCATTTGCCCTCGCCATACCCGCCCGGTAGGACAGCATCCATGTGGACAGGCTCTTCAGGCACGAGTCGCTCCCGTGAATGTCCAACCACACTCAGAGAGCTGACGAGCTGGAAGCCGACCAGACGCTGGACGGCCATATCGCGCGCGAGATCAAGCAGGTTCCGCATGGTCTGGAACTGCGACGCAAACGCGGATAACGATCGGGAGCCGCTCAGCGGCCACGCGCTGTGCACGATGTGCGAACCGTTCTGCGCGAGCCACTGGTACTCGGATGAGCTGAGACCTAACTGGGGCTGGGAAGTGTCGGTGGCAACGATACGCAACTTTGCCCGGGCGTCGGGGGTCAGCTTGATGCCACGACTGGCGAATGCCTCATCTTGGCGAGATTCGACCGGCGTCGGACGATGCCGGTTGATACAGACGACCGTCTTGACCGAGGGGCGCGCGGCGAGATCAGCGACAATGTGGGCGCCGAGACTGCCAGTTGCGCCGGTCACGATCACGACGGCTTCATAGGTTCCTGCAATGGCTTCAGTCGTGTACGACGGTTGCGCAGGCATCCACCCTGCCGAGTATTTGGCGACGTACCTCTCAGCCTCGGCTTCGCGCTCTGTAATCTCTCTCTTGGTCGTTACGGATGGGGTGTCTGTAGGGAAGGAATCGACTTCCGAGATAGCAGTGTCCACGTCTGAAGCGGAGGAGATGGGATGACTGTCTCCGCTCGACTCACTCTCATCGTCGTGGTCATCGGTATAGTCCTCCGTGATTTGTCCGGTACCTTGTGGCAGGGCGCTTGCAACCAGGGTGACAATGTCGCCCACTGTCGGGGCTGACAGTAACTCGGGCAGGTCCACCTTGCAGTTGAACGCCGTGTTCAGCTCGCGCAGCAGCTCAATACCCATCAGGGAATCAATGCCGATATCAGCGGCTTCCGATTGGGGAGAAATGGTATTGGGCTCGACGCCCACCACGCTCGCAAGCACTCTCTTGACATCCGCCGTGATATCGGACTTGAGGGACGGCGAGGACGCTTTCTTGGTATCCTTCTGCCTCTTCTGTGGCTTCTTCGGACTGCTGGCCGCGGCGGTCTGAGGCACCTTGGGTCTGGGAGCGAGATCTGTCGTAACCGCACCGCTGTTGTTCATGTTCAAGGCCCACTCATCCTTCGTAAGGTTCATCAAGAGCCTCTTCATCGACTCAATGCTCATGCGTGTGTACTGCAGCCCTAGGATAACCTCGACGAGCTCCCCATTAGCGGCGTTGAAGACAAATGCGTCCGCCGTGTACACCTTGGCGGACACCTGCGAGTGCCGCGCATACACATGCCACACGTCCTGCGTACATCCGGGTTTCAGGATCCCCCGCGGCGAGCGCATGACGAGCTCCACATCGCTTCCGATGTGGATCTCGCCGGGCTTTGCATCTGACATGCAGTTCAAAAAGAGACCGGAAACCTGCTTGAACGAATCATGGAGGGCGATGTCGAGGAAGCTCTCGCCGCCGTGTCGACGGTGGACGCGACCTGCACATTCCTTCTTCTTACCCACAACGGCGTGCATGGCGCTGTACTGTTCCGAGTACTCGATGAACTCGGAGAACGCGCGGTACACCTGCTTGCCCTGCAGGACGTCCACGTCAGGCCCGCCCGCCTCGGCCAGCAGCGCGGCGCAGTGCTCGTACGGAACCAGCCGCTCGAAGCGTGAGAACTCGGAGATAAACTCCGGGTCTGTAGGCGAACGCATATGCAGACGTCCGTGGAGATGTCTTCGGGGCAGAGTGCCGTCCGCGCTGGTGCTCGAGATGTTCAGCTGCCACAGGGTGTGCTCTGCATCGAGCGCCTCGTAGTCGATTGAGACTTTCCGAGACGAGTCAACGCAGATGGGCGTCGGGATGTTGGCTTTAATCATCGTCGGGATCATTCCCTGTTCTTTCCAGTTTGGATGAAGGCTGAAGAGCGCCTCGACGGCCATGTCCGACTGGACGGTACCGGAGAGTACGGGCGCTGTGTGGGCGAAGACGTGGCCGGAGACCAACTTCTTGAACTTTTCAGATACCAGGTTGACGCGGAAGTATGGGCGCTTGGGGCTGTTGTCGCGGTAGCCGACGAACTCAAACAAAGGCATACTCTTGGGATCGCTGACGGGGGCAGGTCGAGTCATGCCGGCCGTCAGGTCAACCGCTGACTTGAAGTCCATCCAATGCCGGGCTTTTTGGAATTGGTACGGTGGCAGGATGATGTTTGTATAGTCGTTCGTCTGCCGAGAGTGATGCGCCCAGAAGGCGACGCGGAGCCCGTGGTTCCAGAGCGCGACAGTCACGTCGGTGAGTCCGTCGAGACCCTTGTCGTTCGTGATGTTGACGGATTCGAAGTGGTGCGATGGGCTTGCCTGGCCGACAAGCGCACGGCTCGCCATGACAGTGATGGTCGAACTCGAGCCTGCCTCGAGGAAGACAGCAGAAGGGTGTTTCTTCGCAAGACGATGTATAGCGTGGGAGAAGTAGACGGGCTTGCGCATGTGGTCCGGGACGAACTTCGAGGTGAACGGGCCAGTGAAGGCTGACTCGGTCGCACGTTCTAGCGGGATTGAAGGTTCGTGGAACTCGAGGTCGTTGCCGACCTGCTCAAGACGTTCCACCAGCGGATCAACGAGGGAGGAGTGGAACGCGTTGGTGACGTTGAGCCGTTTACTCCTCAGGCCGGCAAATTTGTCCTTGTTGTTGGCAATGGTCTCAGCCAGAGCATCGATGGCCTTGACAGATCCCGCCAGGGTGAAGCTTCGGAGCCCATTATAGCATGCGATGCTAGCGGGGAGGCCACATTCTTGACCGGCATGCTCAAGGAGGCTCTGGACGAGCGGCTCGTCGCCCTCAACCGCCATCATGGCTCCCTTCTCATCACCCCAAACATCACGCACGAGTTGTGCACGACGCGCGACAAGGGTCAGGGCATGCTTGAGACTCAGTACGCCAGAGATGCACAGCCCGGTCAGCTCGCCGAAGCTGTGGCCGACGACACCCACGACCTTGCCGGACAGACCGCAGTCAATCCAGCTACGGGCGCTGGCATATTGCATGGCAAATAATGCCAGTTGGAGGCGTACGGGATCGGGCAAGGGCGTACGAGTGAAGATATCAGGGAAGATGCTCGACAGACCCGGCTCTCCTTGCACAATCTGGTCGCATGCATCGAGATGGTGGCGGAGGACGCTAATGCTGTCGTACAGCTTGCGGTCGAGGCCGACGAACGTCGAGACCTGGCCGCCAAAGCACAGAACCACGGGCGGCTCGGCTTGTGTGTCCGTTATGCTCTGTTCAGAAACGCTTGCAAGCGTGTCATGGAGTTCATCCACCAAGCGACAGCGGAGGAGATACCGCTTTGGTAGGTCTGGGTTGCTCTGCCGATTGATGTTGAAGGATAGATCGGCCAGCGTGGAGTTAGACTGGTGTTTGACAAAGGTAGCCAGCTTGGCAGCGTATTCCTTAACAGCGCGTGCATCCAGTCCAGAGATGAGGAAGGGGAAACGCCCGTCGAGCTTCTTGATAGATGCCACATCCTGACGACGGTTGGGAGTCCGTGGGGCTACCACGACCATGGCGGCGTTGGATCCCGAAGCGCCATAGTTGTTGATCAAGACTTTCTTGTTCCGCGAATCCCACTTTCGCAGCGAGGTCGCGACTTCCATCATGTCCGAATCAGCAGCAGCGGTAATCGCCGGGTTCAGCTTGTTAAAACTCGCCTGCGGCGGGATGAACCCCTCATAGATCATTATCAGGACCTTGATGAGCGAGATCACGCCCGAAGCGCCCTCCGTATGTCCTATATGTCCCTTGACCGAACCCACTGGTAACGGCTGCGGACGGACTGGGCCTCCGACTGCCCTTCGCAGCGCCGCCCACTCAGCTGGATCGCCAACTGCAGTGCCGGTGCCGTGGGCCTCGACGAGCGAGATATCGGGGGCCGAGAGACCCGCCTTCTTGACAACATCCCCAAACAGCTGCTCTAACGACGCCGAGTTTGGCACGAAGATAGGCGTTTGGTTCGAATTCTGATACACCGCCGAGCTGGCCAGCTTGCCGAGGATAGGGTTACCGTCGGCTCGTGCGTCCGCCATGCGCTTGAGCATAACGCAGGCAATGCCTTCGGCGCGGCAGTATCCATCACCCTTCTCATCAAACGGCTTGCATTGGCCCGTTGGGCTCAGGAAACTCGCAGCCGTCAGGTTCTGGAACCAATGCGGGTTCGTCAGGATACACACGCCGCCGGCTAGCGCCGCGTAGCACTCGCCGGTACGCAGACTGGTACAGGCCGAGTGGATGGCAACAGCCGACGACGAACATGCCGTGTCGTAGGCAATGGCAGGACCGGTCCAACCAAAATAGTTCGCCACGCGGCCTGGGAGGTAGCTCTGCAGGTTGCCGGTGGCCATGAAGGCGTTGAGGGGGTGGGTGGCCACGTTGTGCTCGTAGTCAACGGACGGGGTGCCGATATACACACCAACGTGATTGCGGTCCTTGGTCCCCTGGCCAACTCGCGAGGTCTCAGTGAACAGACCGGCCTGCTCAACGGCTTGGTAGGCCGCCTGGAGAAGAAGGCGATGCTGGGGATCCATGGCGGCAGACTCGCGCGGGCTGCGCTTGAAGAACTTGTGGTCGAACGCGTCGACATCGCGCACGAAGTTGCAGAAGTAATCACGGGTGTCGGGGTCACGGAAGAGCGAATCGAAGTTCAACCGGTCCCGTGTGACCTTCTCATGCTGCGATGTGCCCTTCTGGAGGAGCTGGGAGAACTCGTCCAGATCGTCCGCCCCGGCGACTTTGATGGACATGCCCACAATGGCGATTGCATCATCGTCCTCCTCCTCCTCGTCGACGTCGTCGTCCGCGCTGCTGGACGGTTCGTGAACATCGGCAAAGTGCACCGCCCTCGATCCCATGTCGCGGATGAGAGTTGGGGGTAGACAACGGTCAGGACCAAATGTGGTCACTGTCCCCTCGCCACCGTTGAGATACCCTGTCTTGACAGAGGCAAACGTGTTGTACCAACTGCACTGCCGCGCGAACAAGGTCTCTAGAGCATGCTCATGCAGAGAGCCATCACCGGGCGCGAGCGGCTTGCCGTCGCCAGCGTTGGTGAAGGTCGTCAATGCCAAGTGATCCGTCTGGGGAAAGCAAAGATCCTGCCTTCCATTGCAGAAGGCAACGAGGTCTTGGGTTTTCTTCTTGGACTGCGGCTTCGGGCTGTGCAGCTCGCCGCGAAAGCCCGTGTCGGACAGAACGATTCCCACGGCACGAGCCTTTCGGATGAACCGCGCTGCGGCACGCTCGGAGACCGTAACAGTGGCCCGGGCTTCATCAAACAGCACGGAGATGTAGGCTTCGCCAGACAGGTTTTCGATCAGACGGTGCAGGTCCTGCTGCTGCTTTGGGCTCGTCCATGCCACTGCATAGGTCTTATGCGGGTTCAACTTTTCCTGTGCGTCACTCAGGGCGCCGGCAAGCATTGCCAGACGCACTGCGACGGCGCCGTACTGCGCTAGCTCGTTCATGTTATGCGCACTCGCCACGGCGTAGGACCCCAGGAGGCCCATACAAAACCCAAGCGCAGGAATCCTCTTGGTCACCAGCGCTTCTTGCGGATCAGACTTGCCGCCGTCACTGCTATTATGGAGATATTGATGGTACTCGGCGAGCTGTGCGAGCACGATCAATGGCACAAACACAGACCCCGACAATGTGCTGCTTTCCTCTCCCAAGGGCTCCGATGTATCGCTTTCGAGCCATGGAACTAGGTCTGCGAGGAGCTGTCTCCCCTGAAGGCCCACAGGTTCTGTAATGTCCGGGAGTGCTTCGGCCAGAGCATCCCAGTACTGGGGCAATTCTGCCGCAGTCTTGAGGACCCATTGGCGAGATGACTTATTCCGCAATCGGGCCTTGATCTCACTTATGGCCGTGTGGCTATAAGCGATTTGTGATCCGAAGACCAACAAAGATTGGGTGATATGCGTCATTGTCATTGTCTTGTTGTGCGAATGACGAGACTGGAATCACTTCGCAGGAGAACCCAAGTCGAGATGTACAGCACCGGGGCCTACATTTATTATGAACTCAGACTAGCGGGGCCATCTTGAGCTGGTTTTTTCCACGGAGTCTGCTCGATGGAGGACTGGATACGATCTAAACTGAAGGATGGGTTTATCTCAAACCGCCCGCTGCGCCGGTGGCCTTGCCTTTCTTCGCTGGCTCCGGCTGAGATACACTAATTTGGCTGATGTCAGCCCTAGTCCTTCATCAAGCCGCTGCTGCAAATCAACTTGACAGACAAACGATCCTGCACTCTGTACCGTACGGTAAATTCGCCTCATGGTGGATGCCATGCTACAAGTACCTACTCACGGATAAGATAACTTCCAACACAAGCTATACTCCATTCGGGAACAGCCATTTGGCCCCCGGGCCGGACCGTCTATGACTGCGCCACCAACATCCTCTGGTCCACTCAGCGGCCTCCGACGAGGGCGTGAATATCCGGCCGAAAAGGGCTTGCGTACGCAATCCACAGTCATTACGCATGCATAAAATGGCCCATCTGCAATTGGACTGGAGATATCCATGTCAAGCTACTACTGCCCGATGAATAAACCATTCATGAGCTATTCTGTTGGCATGACTATCCAAATACTCCCACGTAAGGCCTTTTTCTGTGGCTATGGCGGGCTCGATGCAACAGAACATAGCGTGCGTCAGTAGAGGAATTACGTCTGGGGTTGTAAGAGGCTCAACGACGCCTCTCCCTTTAATCCACATTATTCGCATGACTAAAAAGTCTCAGATCGGATTGTAGTCCTCCTCCGTGGTGGATTGTAGATGGTCTGACCTGCGATATATTGCTGTGGATCCGGTCAGGACACCATGGCATTCCGACGAGGCGTTCTGCCAATGCGCTTGTATTTGGACGGTATGCTATTTCCGCGTCCTTCATACCTCCCATGTGCACAATATTATCCATGGATCTTATACTCCGAGGTGCCTGGCTGATGCTTGGCCAGGGCATTCACGTGATGTTCTCACCGACTAACCTCCAACTGATCCTCCCGATGCTTCCATCCCGCCCCCTTCTTACGATGCGGACTATCCCGCATCATTTCTTTAGGTATATTTCGACATTCACCGGCTGACTGCAACCTCCGTAATGGCGCCGGCTATCTCAAGCAACCAGCGGGTATGGTCGCGGAGGGAAATCGAAGGGTTGATCGCCGATGGCCGCAAGATCATCATCCTGCGGGATCAGGTCCTCAAGGTCGACGCTTGGCTTCCGTATCACCCAGGCGGTGATAAGTCCATCTTGCACATGGTCGGGCGGGATGCCACTGACGAAATCACCGCACTTCACTCCACAGAAGCCCAGGCTCTTATGCAGAGGTATGTGATTGGGAGAGTCCAAGGACGATGGGAGAACTTCCTGCCGCCCATCCAGGGAGGCACCTTTAGACCGCTGGCATCCGAGTCCGCCGAGGACGAAGGGCTATCAGCCGACGAAGAAGTCAGTTCGTCGGGAAGATCGACCCCATCATCCGTCTTTGATGCTAGGGACGAGGTTCGTCGACGTGCAGGCAACAATACGCCTCTCTCGCAAACTTCGTCCGGCTCATCCTCGCCGGAACGAGGACAGTTCAGGACCAAAGAAGCATCTATCGCGCACGCCATCTCATCCGACCTCTCCAAATATCCCTCGCTCGATCTAGGCTCTCAGGACCGGGTCATTGCCAAGTACCGACAGCTCGACCAGAACCTGCAGGCCGCTGGCCTCTACCAGTGCCCGTATAGCGCCTACGCTGTCGAGTTCACCCGATACTTGACCCTGTACACGCTCTTTCGGATGTGTTTACACTACCACCATTACGCTCTCTCCGGCCTGTTCCTGGGCTTACTCTGGCACCTGCTGTCTTTCGTCGTCCACGACGCGGGCCACCTCAGCATCACCCATGGCTTCCACACGGACAGCTGCATCGGGATCTTCGTTGCCGACTTCCTGGGCGGTCTTTCCGTCGGCTGGTGGAAGCGAAACCATAACGTCCATCACATCACCACCAACTCGCCCGAGCACGATCCCGACATTCAGCACATGCCCTTTTTTGCCATCTCGTCTCGATTCTTCAGCTCCCTACGCTCGACCTACTACAACCGCGAGATGAAGCTCGATGCCGCCGCGCGGTTCTTCATCAAATATCAGCATTACCTCTACTACCCCATCCTGCTCTTTGGCCGGTTCAACCTGTACCGCCTCGCATGGTCCTACCTCCTCGATCCGGCGCAGGCGCCGCGGAAAGGCCCCGCATGGTGGCATCGCTACCTGGAAATGGCTGGCCAGGTGGTTTTCTGGTATTGGTACGGCTACCGGACCCTCTACCTCTCAATCCCGACGTGGTCGTCCCGTGTGGCGTTTCTGTTGATCTCGCATATGGTCACGGCCCCGCTGCATGTCCAACTCACGCTCAGTCACTTTGCCATGTCGAGCGCCGACCTGGGCACGCACGAGTCTTTTGCGCAGAAGATGGTGCGCACGACCATGGATGTTGATTGCCCGCCCTGGCTGGATTTTGTGCATGGGGGACTCAACTACCAAGTCGTGCACCACTTATTCCCGCGCGTCCCGCGCCATAACCTCCGCCGGGCGCAGCCATTGGTCAAGGCGTTCTGCGCCGACGTCGGCATTCCGTACGTCATTTTTACTTTTACGCGGGGGAACCAGGAAGTTATCAGTCGACTGGGTGAGGTTGCGGACCAGCTGAAGGTGTTGGAGGAATGTCGGAAGGTCGCTGCGAAGGACTTGATCGAGGGCCGCCACAGCCATTGAATATTTGTCTTGGCTCCTCCCTGCATCATGCCATTGACTAGCGAGATACTCCTAGCCTAGGTTTAGGTACACATTCTACAATGAGGAACATCGGTCCTGATGCATAACTTTGCTGGTGAGACGTAGCATGCGCCAATTTCTTGATGTCAGCTGTTGGTATATTACAGAAGCGAACAGGGGCCTGTGGATGCTTGACTCCACCACCGTAATGAAGAAGAGGCGCAAGCTAAGGTCCCCAACGGTGGTCCGACTCTGAGTCGCGTAATTCACATGCTCGATCCAGCCATGAGGGGCTAAATCCTTCGGGGGCGGGTCGACTGCACTAATGCACGAGTACTATGCAGTGCTAGTTTGCTAACGCCAACTGCAAAAATACCAACACGATGGCTTGAACTAGTCTTGCACAGAGTGAGATGTTTCCGTACAGAGTACAGATATTATATGAACAAATGGACAGCCGGGTCTTCCCGGCTGTCTGTCATCACCACTGCTCCGTGATATCGCCATCATGACCATGACTACAAGCACGAATGAAGGCCCTAAGGTGGCCATCGTTGGCGGAGGCCTGATCGGCGTGATGCTCGGTCTCGGGCTCGCCCATCGCAACATCCCCTTTACAATCTACGAGCGAGCCGCGGATTGGCACGAGATCGGGGCCGGCGTCGCCTTGACCAGCGTCGCGCAGGCCAGCATGCGGCTCCTCCATCCGGAGGTGCTGCCGGCCCTGCGCCGCATCGCCAAAGCCAACCACTTCGGCTTCTGGGACGGATTCAATCCGTCGACCAAGGACGCCGCCCAGGCCAAGGACGCCCTGCACTTCTTGCTTGACGCCCCCGGCACCGACTACTGGTGCTGCATGCGGTCGCAGTTCCTCCGCGAGCTGGTTGCGCTGTTGCCCGCGGGCGCGACCTGTTTTAACAAGGAGCTCGAGAGCTATGAGGACGACGCAGACCGACCGCAGATGGTGCTGCGGTTTACGGACGGGACGATGGCTGAGGCGGATGTTTGTGAGTTTCGGCGCGCTTCCTCTACTCGTCGCATACTGACGGCACAGTGCTCGGCTGCGATGGCATCCATTCGCGCACTCGCCAGCTCCTCCTGGGCGAAGACAACCCTGCCGCCCACGCAAGCTTCACTCACCAAGTGGGTTATCGGACCGTGCTGCCCATCGCGGAGGCGATGGAGGCCCTCGGCGACGCCAAGGGCGGGAGCGACTTTTGCATCCATATCGGGCCGAATGCCTACGTGCCTTCTTATCCGGTGAGTTGGCAGCCCTACAACCAAGGCATATCAGAAAACTGACGGTGCTAGATGCTCAACGGAACCGAGACCGTCCTGAACCTGACGACAGTCATCTACAAACCCGAACCCTGGTCCCACGGCGAGAAGATGGTCGCGCCGGGTACCCACGACGAAGTTGCGCAGGTCTTCGCGGACTGGAGCCCGCCCGTCCGCGAGCTCATTGCCAAGTTCCCGCAGTCCCTCATGAAATGGGGCATCTTCGACATGGCCGATCACCCGGCGCCGACATACGCGCGTGGCCGCGTCGCCATCCTTGGCGACGCCGCGCACGCGAGCACCCCGTTCCTCGGGGCCGGCGGCGCCATGGGCATCGAGGATGCGCTGGCCATGGCGTCGGCTATGCAGCTGGTGCGGGAGGCGCCGTCGAGTGCAAAGGCGATTCCGGCCGCGCTGCAGGCGTTCAGTGCGGTGCGCATCGAGCGGTCCCAGTGGTTGGTGCAAAGCTCGCGCGAGATGGGCGTTATCTTCCAATGGCGGGACCCTGCCGCTGGGAACGATGGTGAGCGGTTTCGGGCTGAGGCGGAGTGGCGGACGAGGAAGATCTGGGAGTTTGATGCGAATGATATGGTGCGGCTCATTCGGGTGGAGTTTGAACAGCGGGCGTAGGACTGATCTGCGTGCTGTATAGAGTATAATGTTAGCATATGCTCGTTTTCATGTCTGACTGCATGCAACACCAAGGTACCCTGGAACTTACGCCCTGTAACGTATGTCGTACTGGAGCCTCACGGCAGTTGTCGGAACCCATTAAGCCTGAATGATTCAGACCACGATAGTCTTACGTACTCGCCAGATTAGCGCGAGATATCATGCAACCATCCTAATGCAGCGCACCATTTACGGCTTCACACCTGGCCGGACTGCCTTGGCCCGGGTTGCTGACACTGACACGGAGGATTATCCCGTGTATGTCTGTCTTATCTGCCCAGCTTATTATCCCAATCAAGAGCAGTGACAGCCTCGAAACTGACGGAGGCTCTCTATAGCGCCGTAATTATGCAGTGGGGGCGAGATGTGGGCCAGGCTCGTTACTACTAGTAAGTTAGTACCTCGATACCATGCATACTAGTCCTGCCATCAGAGTGGGAAAACGGAGGATTTAGTTGAAACCAACGGATGCAACGGACGCATCTAGTGCTGACGGGCCATGAGGTTGGATCGGAAATGCTCCAGCCTGTTGGCTTCTCTAATTATGAAGTCTTCGCTTAGTGCCCAAGGTGAATGGCTCGATAGTGTAGTAATCCTAATCTGTCCCGGTGGTGGACATAGTCGTCAGCATCAAGATACTATAAATGTCGCTGCAGATTAAGCACCGCACGTTGAAACATTCTCGGTCAATCTGCCACCATGGGAGCGTCTGGAAGTGAGCCAATTGCCATCATTGGCCTGAGTTGCAAGTTTGCCGGGGATGCAGCCAGTCCAGAAAAGCTCTGGAGATTGCTGGAAGAGGGACGCAGTGCATGGAGCGAGATTCCCCCGTCGCGGTTCAATCCCCAAGGGGCGTATCATCCGCGCCGTGAGAAATTGAGCACGGTAAGTAGGCTGGACGACTTCTTTCGCAGTCCTAATCACTGATGTAGTCACACGTTCGCGGCGGGCACTTTCTAGAAGAAGACTTGGGGTTGTTTGACGCGGCCTTTTTCAACTTTTCGACAGAGACTGCTTCGGTAAGAGCCCTGATGCAGCACAGCGCCCAAAGGAAGCGCTGACGGTGGTATAGACGTTGGACCCTCAGTTCCGCCTGCAATTGGAGTCCGTTTACGAGGCGCTCGAAAATGGTGCGTTCTTGTCTTTATCTCCATTGAAGCGCTTTTTTCCCGGTTTCTCGCTGACGGTGTGCAGCTGGCCTTCCACTCTCTCAAGTGGCCGGTTCCAACACCTCTGTGTTTGCCGGCACCTTCTTCCATGACTACAGAGATGCCTTGATCCGGGACGAGGATAACCTCCCGAGAACCTTCATCACAGGCATTGGCTCAGCCATGGCGTCGAATCGGATCTCGCACTTTTTCGACCTGCGAGGCGCCAGCATGACGATCGACACCGGGTGCTCGACAACGCTCGTGGCGCTCCACCAAGCAGTCGAGAATCTCCGAGCTAGAGGGAGTGACATGAGTATCGTGGGCGGCGCCAACGTGCTCTTGAACCCAGACAATTTCAAAGCCCTGGGATCCTTCGGGTAAGCCCGGTCCTTCGTACACTCATGACCACACTAACATTCATCAGATTCCTCTCGCCCGATGGAAAATGCTTTGCATTCGACGAACGCGCCAACGGCTACGGCCGCGGCGAGGGTGTGGCAACCGTCGTGCTGAAACGCCTCGACGACGCCCTCGCGGCAGGCGACCCCATCCGCGCCATCATCCGCGGGTCGGCGTCCAACCAAGATGGCAAGACCGAAACCCTCACGTCGCCCAGCCAGGCTGCGCAGGAAGCGCTCATGCGCGACTGCTATGCCAACGCAGGTCTCGACCCGCGCGAGACGCAGTATTTCGAGGCGCACGGCACAGGAACCGCCACGGGGGATCCGATTGAAATGGGCGCCATCACGTCTGTCTTTGAAAGCCATCGACGGAGTGTACAAGATGCCCTTCGCGTGGGTTCCGTCAAGACGAATATCGGTCACACCGAGGCGACGAGCGGGCTGGCCAGCGTCATCAAAGTCGTCCTGGCCATGGAGAACGGCGTGTTGCCGCCCTCTATCAACTTCGAGAGGCCCAACCCCAAGTTGGCCTTGGAGGACTGGCGACTCCAGGTCGTGACTGAGCTGCAGAAGTGGCCGGTGGCTCCGGGTCAGAGGATGCGAGCGTCCGTCAACAACTTCGGCTACGGAGGCGCCAACGCTCATATCATCATGGAAGATGCGAATGGAGTGGGACCTGGCATCGGAACTAAGCGCTCAATCAATGGAGTCAATGGGAAGGCCAATGGCGGCGCGAATGGCAGTGTCAATGGCGTACATGCTCATACTGCGCCTACGGATAGGTATCAACTATTGCTCGTCAGCGCCAGAGACGAGCGCGCCCTCGAAAACATGGCCGCCAGGCTCGCCGACTTCCTTCGGCAGAAGGAGACGCATAACGCGCAAGACACAGAGGCGTTTCTTCACAGCTTGGTATACACGTTGGGCCAGCGGCGCTCGATATTCCCGTGGGTGGCCGCTTACCCCGTTCTTATCACGCAGGGTCTGGATGGTGTTGCACGAGCCCTCGAAACACCCAAGTTCAGACCGTCGCGCTCCACTCAACGCCCTCGTATTGGCATGGTCTTTACCGGTCAAGGCGCACAATGGTTCGCCATGGGCCGAGAGTTGATTGCGGCGTACTCTGTGTTCAGCGCGTCTCTCGAGGAAGCGGACGATTACCTGCAAGAGCTTGGCGCTGACTGGTCGCTTATGGAGGAACTGGGCCGTGATGCCAAAGCAAGCAGGGTCAACCAGACGGCCTTTAGTATCCCCATTTGCGCCGCAGTGCAGATTGCCCTGGTCCGATTGCTGGAGACGTGGGGAGTCACCCCGGCCGCCGTGACAAGCCACTCGAGCGGAGAGATCGCCGCGGCATACACCGTAGGCGCGATCAGTCTCCGCCGCGCGATGGGGATTGCATACTACAGGAGCAAGTTGGCCGCTGGAATGACCGCGGACGGGCCCCTGAAGGGCGGCATGTTGGCAGTCGGTCTCGGTCATACGGAAGTGGAACGATATCTCGAGCAGCTTACGTGCGGATACCGCGCCGTGGTCGCCTGCATCAACAGTCCGTCCAGCACGACGGTGGCAGGCGACGTGGCGGCGATTGAGGAGCTCGAGACATTGCTCAACCAAGCTGAGAGCGTGTTTGTTCGCCGGCTTCGAGTCGACACGGCCTACCACTCGCACCACATGGAGCCCATCGCGGAGGCATACCGCCAGTCGCTCCGCAAGATGCCACGAGAAGAGCCCAAGACGGAGCGTCTCGAGTCGATTGCTTTTGCGTCTCCTGTGACCGGCTATCGCATGATGAGTACGCGCGAAATCGCTAATCCCGAGCACTGGGTGGGCAGTCTGCTGCGGCCCGTCCAGTTTGTAGACGCCTTCATCGAGATGGTCCAGGGAGACTTCTCTGCCGATGCAGCGAACCATAGCGTTGACATCATCGTCGAGATTGGCCCTCACGCCGCTCTCGGGGGACCCATCCAGGAGATTCTCACCCTGGAGGACTTTGACGGCCTGAAGCTGCCATACTATGGAAGTTTGGTGCGACACGCCCACGCGGTGGAGAGTCTCCAGATCCTGGCGTCGAACCTACTCAAGGAAGGATATTCGCTGAACATGGACGCAGTCAACTTCCCGTCAGGGCGCAGCCAGGACGTCCGCGTCTTAACCGATCTCCCCTCGTATCCCTGGAACCATCAGACCAGGCACTGGCTGGAACCGCGGTTCAATCTGGGCCTTCGCCAGAGAGACCAGCGTCCTCACGAGCTTCTGGGATCGCTGATCCCGGGGGCCAACCCCGAAGCACCGGTATGGCGACACATCCTCCGGGCTGCCGACTCGCCGTGGATGCAAGACCATGTCATCCAGTCCCAGATGCTCTATCCTGGTTGTGGGTTTATCTGTTTGGCTATCGAGGCTGCAACGCAGCAACTTGTTCTTTCTGAACAAGAGGAGAGAGAGATATTTGGCTACCAGATTCGCGACGTGAGCGTGCAGCAGGCACTTGTCATTCCAGACACCGCGGACGGAATCGAAATCCAAACGGTCCTCCGTCCGGTTAGCGACAGGGACATTGGCTTGCAGGGCTGGAAAGAGTTTGAGGTCTTTTCCATCACGGCAGAGAACAGATGGATGCGACATGCGCAGGGTCTCATTCTCGTCGAGTTTGAAGACTCCCCGAACCACATCCACTTCGACCAAGACGTACGAAACACACGACCAGTCGATGTCACCGATATGTGGAGCACACTGGAATCCATCGGTGTCCGGTATGGTCCGACTTTCAGGAACATCAGCGACATCCATCAGTCGCGGAAAGAACTTCGATCAAGCAGCATCATCACGGTGCCTGACACCACCGTGCCCAATGATCTCCCCCGCAACCATGTCATTCACCCTGCCACGCTCGATGCCGTGGCCCAAGCAGCTTTTACAGCTCTTCCCGGCACGGCTTTCCACCAAGCGAGCCCGCGGGTTTTCCATTCCATCGAGAGACTCTGGGTTTCGAGTAAGATCAGCCGTGACGCGGGCCAGGCCTTCCAATGCCGTACCAAGCTCGCCTATGCAGATATCAAAGGCATCAAGGCGGATGTTGTCCTTCTTGATCAAGACAGACCGGTGGTGGATGTCCAGGGGCTGCACCTTCGCTCCTTGGGTGGGAACGGCACACAAGCACTCCAAAGAGCACTCTGTGCGAAAGTGACCTGGGAGCGCGATGTCGATCTAAATCTTCGCTCTGATCTTGTCTTGCAGACGGATGAAGATGAGCAGCTTCGCCAGCTGTCTCTCTATTTCATGGAGGATGCTCTAGCCGACATCTCACCTTCCGAAGCAGGTGAGCTGCAGGGACATTACCGCAAGTTCTACACGTGGATGAAAGATCAACTACAGTCCGCCATGCCGGACGGTGCCCGGCCAGATCGGGCCCTTCTTACCCAAGGTCTCGCAGAGAGTCCAAGAGTGGAGATGTTGTGCCGTGTGGGCCAATCTTTGGCGGCTATTCTCCGCGGCCATAGAGAGGCCCTCGATGTCATGAACCAAGGTGGCTTATTTGAGAAGTGGTCCCCAAGCCACAATGATGCTGTTCAACAAGGAAGCAAGCTCCTGCGCCAGATCGTCCACAAGCGGCCGCATGCACGGATCCTCGAGATCGGTGCCCGATTAGACGGGTCGACGCGCGCCATGCTAGAAGGACTCAGTTCACTTGGCTCTGTGTATCACTTTTCTAACATCTCCGATGACGAATTCGAGCTCGCCACCCAGGAGCTTGCCAGATGGCGGGAGATTCTTCTATTCGACAAGTTGGACGTCACGACAGAGCCATCCTCTCAGGGATTCGACCTGGGTAGTTACGACGTCGTAATTGCATCTGATGTTGTTCAACCGTCGGCCCAGGTCCTGGCAAACATTCAAGCCCTCTTGAAGCCCGGTGGGAAGCTGTTAATGGTTCAGTTGCCTCAGTACGAGTTGGATCGACAGCTAGTACTCGGTCTTCTTGCTCAATCGTGGGACACTGAGAGCGACGGTTCGAAATCATCGTTATTGGATGCTGCCTCGTGGGAAGAGCTCCTGAAAGATGCGGGGTTTAGCGGCATTGATGTGGGTGGATCGGACTCTCAGGGCAATGCACGGCGGATAAGCACGATCATATCAACAGCGCCACAGGCTAATTCGGCCCAGCTGTCTCCCTCCGACAATATTGTCATCGTCACCAGTGACAAGTCCGGTGCTTGTCCATCAGAATGGCTGGACAGCCTGCGGCATACTTTTGCCAAAGAAGCCGCCGCAGACACCCCATCTCTGCCAGATGTGTACGTCCTCGAATCTACCTCGGCAGCATCCTATACCGGCAAAGTCTGTGTTTTCCTGGGCGAGGTCGAGGAGCCTATTCTCCGGGACATCGACACCACAGCATTCCAAGCCATCAAGGCTATGAGTACCCAGTGCAAATCGCTGCTGTGGGTTACACGTGGAGCGTCCGTCAACTGCGAAAGGCCCGACCTCGGGCTGGCAGCAGGATTCCTTCGCACCGCACGGAGCGAATATCTTGGGCGGTCGTATGTCACGCTGGATTTGGACCCGTCTGAATCGACCTGGTCGGAGGACAATGCTCAAGCAATTGTGCGGGTGTTGAAAGCGAGCTTTGATGATTCCCTTCCGAGCGAGTTCGAGTATGCCGTACGAGGTGGCGTGTTCAAGATCCCCCGAGTCCTCGACGATACCTCCCGCAATCACCTTGTCTCGCCCGATGCTGGGACCACAGAGGCCGTCACGCATGTGCCGCTACGCCAGGCAGACCGAGCTTTGAGTTTACAGGTTGATGTCCCCGGCCGACTCGACACCCTCGCCTTCGCAGAAGATGCGGCTCTGTCCAAGACAGATGCGCTTTCTCCTGAAATGGTCGAGATCGAGCCACGCGCGTACGGCGTTAACGCCCGCGATCTCATGGTCGCCACTGGACAGCTACATGGCGAATTCATGGGTCTCGAGTGCGCCGGTATCATCACCCGTACGGGCGCTGAAGCCGCCGCCCAAGGCTATGCCATCGGTGATCAAGTCTTTGGATTGCTGCCGCAAGGAAAGATTGGCAGCATCGTGCGCGCACCATGGACAAGCATGATGCATATGATTCCAGGCTTTAGCTTCGAGGAGTCTGCTGCGCTTCCTGTCGCTCTCTGTACCGCGTATATCTGTCTGACCGGCTTGGCGCGGTTGCAGCACGGCCAGACGGTGCTCATCCATGCCGCTGCAGAAAGCGTGGGACAGGCGGCTATCATGATAGCGCGTCATTTTGGGGCCAAGGTGTTTGTTACGGTTGGAAGTCCTGAAAAGCGGGAGCTGATGCAGGGGTGCGGTATCCGCGAAGAGCACATCTTCAGCAGTCGAGATGCGTCTTTTGTGGCGGGCGTGCTTAGTGCTACCCATGGCCAGGGTGTTGATGTTGTTCTCAATTCCTTATCCGGATCCCTTCGTCAGGAGAGCTTCAACGTCCTCTCTCCTTTTGGTCATCTGGTTGACATTGGTCAACGTGGTCTCGAGGCCAATGGCCAGCTAGCGATGCAGCCCTCCAAGCACCCTGTGTCTTTCTCGACGTTTTCGCTTCTTACGCTGGCCCAGGACCATCCTCTTCGGTTACATCGTGCCTTGGTTGAGATCATTCAGCTTCTTGGAGAGCGGAAGCTTTCCCTACCGCAACCTCTCACATGCTTCTCTATAAGCGACGTGTCCAAGGCGTTCCTCCAGCTGCAGACTGACAGCCATGTCGGAAAGGCTGTCCTAACTGTCCCACTAGACACTACAGTGCCGACGCTCCCACGTTCACTGACTCCAAAATTCTCGCCGGAAGCCTCCTACCTTCTTGTTGGTGGAGTGGGTGGAATCGGCTGCGCAATTGCGCGGTGGATGGCCGACGAAGGGGCCAAGAACATCATCGTGCTGTCGCGAAGTGCCGGACGCAGTGAGCAGGCAGCAGCGCTCGCCGACGAACTCGCTCAACTGGGCTGTCGAGTCAAGCCTGTGAGCTGTGATGTGTCCAGCGAAGCCAGTCTGGTAGAGTCTCTGCGCCACTGTCAGGAAGACGGTCTACCACCCATTCGTGGAGTGATTCAAGGGGCTATGGCTCTGAAGGTAAGTCCACCCCATAGTTGAAGCCATACCTTCGTTGCTAACAAAGACAGGATACACTCCTCGAGCGCATGACCCTAGCCGATTACCAAACGGCCATCCACCCCAAAGTCCACGGCACATGGAACCTACACACGCAGTTCGCGCAGGCCAATTCTCTGGACTTCTTTGTGATGCTGTCGTCGGCCGTGGCTGTCGCCGGTAACGCTAGCCAGGCCAACTACGCCGCCGGGGGCACCTACCAAGACGCACTCGCGCGCTGGCGCGTGTCGCATGGTCTGCCGGCCGTCTCCATCAACCTGGGGGCCGTCAAAGACGTCGGTGTCGCCGCCACGACCGGTGTGTTGGGTCACCTGCAGCGAGTAGGCTTTGCGCCCATCCACGAAGAGCAGGTTCTCTCCATCCTGCGCTCCGCCATTCTCCAACCGCACGATCCACAGGTGGTGGTTGGGCTGGACACGCTCCCTGGCTCGCACTGGGACGTCACGGGCGCGTCGCAGCTGGGCCGGGATATGCGGTTCGTTGCGCTCAAACCCCGAGAGGCTGATAGTGGACCGGGCACGAACCCGCCTGGCGGCCCGAACGCACTGGCCAGTAAGCTGGCGGCGACCAAGTCCGTCGAGCAAGCGGTGGAGTACATTGGCGTGGCGATTGCAGAGAAGATCTCGGATATCTTCATGATGCCGCTCGACGAGGTTGACTTGGCCAACAAGCCCGCTCATTATGGGATTGACTCGCTTGTTGCAGTTGAGCTGCGGAATATGCTCGTTCAGCAGGCGGCGGCGGAGGTGTCAATCTTTGATATCATGCAGAGCGTGTCGTTGGCTGCGCTGGCAGCGACCGTCGCTGCGAAAAGCGCATACACCAGCAAGTAGTAGACTCGATATAGATTATATGTTTTTTCAATCACCTTAGATTGGTACGAGCAATGACACAAATAGCTTCTTTGATGGACGGTGAATATATGTTCTAGTGAAAAGCGATGTGAGATAACAAGTTTCTCTGAAGTAATTAAGGCCTTATCCTAGTTGGCCCGTCGTAACAGCTCCCGGCCCTGGCGATCTATACCCAGAGCATTTCCTCTCAACAGTGATCGTGGTGGGCGGGAGCTTACTTATTGGCGGCGCGCACACTAAGCGACTAGACGCATGATCGGCATAGGAAAAAAGCGCGACAGCAACATTGCTGAATGGGGGCCAAAACTGGGCCATTCCCCTCTCCTGATGGCGCTGTATCAGGAGTCAACAACGGACTTGACTGTTGAGGGCTGCTTCCGTTGATCATGGTTGGTCGTCACCGCATATACATCTCTTGGTTGCCATTTGCTAACCGGCTGGGCCTACCGTATAGGAGCGCGCCTACGTTGAGGATGACCCTGCAAGCGCTCCACATGTTGCCTCGGCGCCTGCACAGTCCTCATTTGTCTATCCGACCAGCGACTACAAGGGCACCTATCCAGAGGCCCAGGAACAGGCCAGCTGGGTTCTTTCCCCCGCAGCGCCGTCCCCACAGACGACTCCTGTGAAGAAGAAGCGATGGATGTGGATCCTGGTCGGGCTCGCCGTGGTGGTCGTTGTGGTGGCGGCAGTGGTGGGAGGGGTCGTAGGCAGTCGGGCCGCGCACAAGAACGATGGCCAGAAGGCACTGTCGACAGGGAGCAATATTGCCAACACCATGACCATTACGACGACCGATCCCCCTACCGCCACGCAGACAGAAACCGCTCCAGCATCCGCTACTTCGTCCAGCACCCCCGACATCCTGGCGCGGTTCTACGAGTTCGCCCTCGACGATTGCAGCGGCGATTCCGATACCTACAATATTACCAGCCCGGGCAATCTGTGCTATCCGGTGTCCTCCAACAAACGGTCGATTTTTGTGAGCAAGAACAGGTACGTTTGGCTCCTCCGGTCGTGTCTGTCTATGAGGTCGCCTAACAGGACCTCCCCTCTAGTAACTGCATTGTTAGCACACGGAGCGGTACCGACTGTGGGGGGAAGTCATTTAAGGTCCCGGACACGGGAGAGTGCCATTCCGTGCTGTACGCAGCCGTGTCAGTTGTTTGCTAGCGCTAGAAAGTCTTCTTCAACAAGATTAATTGGATATATCGGTTGGATATAGCGCAGTCATGCGCAGCAATGGCCGGTTTGGGGTAATTGTTACCTATCATCAATTCGGAATGACTGTACTTTTTAATTTAACCATATATCTGCAGAATATGCAGGTGAACAGAGGTAACCCATCTTTGCTTGTCGGAGCCTGGAGAACCTGGACCAAGTCAGTACTAATGCGAATGAGATACATATATTCTGTGTGCGCAAGCAATATATAAGTACCAACGTGCCTGAAAGAAGACCAACAATCTGACTATACTGATACATGGTTGTCACTTGCGGTAGTAGAATCTGGACCTGGCCGTGTTGACAGCAATGGCTTTAACGTACATGACCCATCAAGCCTTCGTCTCAACAAAGAAGCGCCCCTGCAGCCTGAGATCTCTCGAGCTAGCTCCAACATACACTGTATACTCACCAGGCGCAACAGCCCACTGCTGCTTTATTACATCCCAATGCGAAATATCCCGTCTACGGAGCTCAAACTTGACACGTGCCTGCTCCTCCTGGGCAATCTCCACATTATCGAACCCACGGAGCTGGCGCACAGGCTGCTGCGCTGCTTCAGGATATCCAATGTACAGCTGTGGGATTTCCGTGCCGTCGACGCTCCCAGTGTTCTGAACAGTCACGCTAACCCGTGCAACAACATCCCAGAGATCATCGTACCCGCCTACCGACAGCTTTCCTGCGGGGTATCTCGATAGCGGTTTCGGACCATCAATCCGGAGACCGGAGTATGTAAAGTTAGTGTATGACAAGCCGTACCCGAACTCGTACCGCGGGGTGACGTTGTAGGCGTCGAAATACCGGTAATCGATATAGTTTCCTTCGGTAAAGTTGCACGCATGGGTATAGCAGATTCCGACGTTGTAGTCTGATTCGTTTTTCGCGATCGTGTAGATCAGCCGGCCGCTGGGGTTGAATTCGCCGTAGAGGACGTCCACGATGGAATGGCCTGATTCCTGGCCTAGCACGCTACCATACAACACCGCAGTCACGTTGTCGTGCTCGATCCAGCTGTCCACCAGACGGACGCCCACGGTGTTGATCACGACAATCGTGTTGGCGCAGTTCTCGGCAACCTCATTGACGAGCGCGTCTTGGTCGGTGTTGTACAGTTCCGTGCGATCCGCGCCCTCTCCAGCCAGCGCGTTCAGGAAAACAAGACACACGTCCATGTTCTCCGCGTAGGCGCCAATGGAAGGGTGATAGAAGTGGTGTCGGATCCCTTCATGACGAGCGTGGAGCCACTCGACGATGTGTATGTGTCGTTGGCTACCCACCGCAACATAGTGCCGTCCTGGCCGGCCTTGATGCTCAATGCGATCTCGGGCGTGATCAGGTACGGCAGGGAGGCTTGTCCGGATCCGGAGTCTGTTGCAAGGTGGCCGTCGTACGTGGGCCCGGAACCCTGCACGGTGAAGGCCATGTTAGGACCGGCGATGGCAGCGCGAGCGTGAGAGCCAAATATGGCCATCGTGTGAGGCTTCTTCACAGGGAGGGCGTTGTTCTTGTTCTTGAGGAGGACCATTGACTTTGCGCCGTGGGAACGGATAAGCTTCGCGTGGTTTGCCCGCACATCTACGTAGGCGTCTTGTTCAGAGGTGGACGGCTGGGTGCCGTTGTCGAGGTTCACGTAGTAGTATCCCATCAGGTTGCGGATCGCCATGTCATCCAGACGTGCTTTGGACAGGTTCTTCTGCTTGATGTAGCCTTCAATTGTGGATGTTGTCCACAGACTGGAAGAGCCATAGTCCAGTCCATTGGCTGCGGATGCTAGAGCGTGCTGCTGGCCGTTGGTGTCGGGGAAGACGAAGCCCGGGAAGCCCAGTTCCGTTTTCAATATATCCAGGAGGAGAGAAGGAGATTCGCATGAAAGAGTGTTGTTGACTTTTGTCATGGCGCACATCACGCCCCCCAGACCAGAGTAGACGGCATCGTAGAATGACCAGAGGTAGGTCTCGTGGAGAGTTTTGGAATCAGCGTTTGAAGAGTAGGGTGCGCCGGACGAGGCGTCAGATTCGGAGTCGGATGATGAGGAAGACAAAAACGAAGGGAACAATGAAGACGACGGGGACGAAGCAGGGCCAGCGGAAAGCGAAGCAGATGTAGTAGAGCTACCAGGGGCTCCCATACCTCCTCCCATTCCTCCACCCCCGCCGCCACCTGTGCGATTAGTCTCCTGCTCATTGAGGATAAAATGCTATCAAATAGGCCGTCATCAGTAAGTTGTCCCAACTAGGACCAAAAACCCAGTGGGAGAAGTACCTTGGCACCTGCAATGACACCCGCATCCTTGTATGCCTTCACTCCCAGACCAGTCGCAATGCCATTCAAGTATGGATCGGGCCCAAACGTCTCGACTAAACGACCACCCCATGGTGTACGACCCAGTGGTTGAGAAGTAGGTCCGTCAACCACTTGGATACCCTTGCCGTAGAACTCAGTGGCGACGGCCTTTGCTTGCGCGTACATCGCCTCCTTGTCCCAGGTCATGGCCAGAGCGGACAACAAACTGAACGCCGAGACATAGTAGTAGTCCTGGAGGCCCATGTCCCCGTCAAGGAATTGAAGGGCAGTAAATGTCTCTCCGTCCGTGGTGCTCACATCACTACCAGTGATGAGTTCGATCTTCTCGGTGGTGTTTAGTTTCGAGACAAATGCTGACGCTTTCCTATAGGCTTGCTGCCAGTCTCCCAGTGAGACTGCACGAGTCGTTAGTGGACAATCTTGAGTGCCGGGTTTACCTACCATCTCCACTGGAAAGAAGACCGCGGTCTGAGCTGCTTGACAACCCAAGGGCCGGGCCTATAGTGGCAAAAACCAGAGGGAACGAATGGACTTTCATCTGGCAGAGGTGAAAACTGATTGTATGAATCAAAAGAGTGACAGAACGAGGTTACAAGCCCCATGTCTACAGAGCGAGTCGCTCTGCCCTTATACAATTCCAGTCACCACACCGCGTTAGAATAACCTCCGTTAAGGTGCGAACAAAGTGGATATGCATTGCGTAGTTCGTCGATGCACATCAAACAAATTCTCCCGAAGATTACGCGGTCCGGATGTACCGGGTGATCCTATTCGGAAAACCCGAACCATGGCCTCCTGAAGGTGAATCGGCATGCCGTGCATTCAGAGGCAGGGAAATCATAGAAAGCCGGCTTTGTCATGATTCGGATCATGCATATAAGCTACCTTAAAAATGTGACATATGGGTAGTTGGAGATGGGTCTCCAAGTTGGGATTTCTCTCGGGTGACGCTCAAGACATGGATTGTTTGCAGTGCAAATATCGTGGACTTAACAAGGATCTTCCACCAATTCGGTCAATAGTGACCATACAGATTCTGCTACGTGTACAACGGGATAGATGCCATATAGATGAGATAGAAGCATGCTATCACGAATCCCAGACCTCCAATATCTGCCTTGGCCTCTTTTAGGAAGGCCAATCAGCCTTTACCTTGAATTCCAAGGCAGCATTGTTAGCGATATATACAGAGAACTAATCTTCTTTGATAGTGTAATTGTCTTAGACTGATTATCTTGGATAGACCCGGGCCTAGGACCAAGATTGACGATTATATTATGACATAAAACGCGAATTTCACGCCTGTTATCAAGATAAGGATACACATTTTTTGAAACGCAGACCTTTGACGCTGCTCAAACATACATTTTTCGCCTGGAATACTGTGAACTTTCACACCAGACCGGTAAGATCATCGCATCGGCTCGGATGGACATCCACCATTCACTTGCAGATGGACAATGGCAAGACTTATAGAGAAAATACACCCTTAGGTACAATGCAGTAATACGGAGTTTCGCCAGCATAGACAGTTGGTCTCTTTGTAAATGGTGTCTATGTACTTTTCCGTCGAATCAGCTGCCATGGCTAAACATAACTATAGCTTATTTGATTTCGGCCAGATGTGATGCGGCCTAGTGCCCGCAAAGCTATTTTCTTAGTCCCCGCTGCCGGTTCGTGCTTTGAATATCTGGGAATGTCGGGATATGTAGAACTGAGACACTTGTTGGCGTCGCCCGATGTTGAAACTCAGACAGTTACAACGCATGAGATCATCAGCAGATCGAATACCCGATAGTTCTTGTTTTGATCTTCAACCAACAAGTCTGCTGTTCATGAATGGTGAGGATTAGGCGAGAATCCGAGAGATTAGCCCCATTGCCAAGAGCAGCTACACTACCGGATGCACGGCCTCTTTAGCTCGAGTCAACGGATTGGAGAAAAATTTTACAGAAGGGATCTTCCATGGCCGTGGTAATTCCCAGCGATAGCTATCCGGACAAATACAAGGTAGTTGTGATATAACTACTGTGATTGAGCTACTTATTGCTAGCGGCGTGTTACATCCTATGCAGATGTATCATTGTGCAATGCTGCGAGTTCAATCTTCACGAATGAGGAATGACAGGAGAGATGAAGTCCATCTTGCTTTCAACTGGAATACAAATGTGAGACACTTGTACGTACACGACAACCAGCAGTAATCCAACCAAGCTCCACTAAAGAAGCACAACGTAGCCGTTTGTACGGAGTACTACTGTTACCATTGAAGACTCCCCGGGCAACATGCCCAGTGGGGACAAGGGAATTGAAGATCCGAGGGGCTGAATGAACAGACCCCTAATATCCAAGGCTAAGATTTAGGACATTCTCAGATGTAACGCCATCGACAACCGAGGTACTTAGGGCCAGGCGCACCATCAAAGCGCGGTGTAGTTCTGAACTGTCGGCCAATCCAAACTGCCGAAATCACCCACATATGCATGACAGCGGGCTGTTGAAGAGATCTATTCAGCTGGTGGAGCCCACTGCAAATGATAATGAGGCTTGAAAAACCCTAGTTGCCAGATGCATAGTTGGTGGGGAAATGATTCTTTCTTCGTTCCTCGCAGTTAAATACGTAGGCACACGACCCGTGCCGCTCCCAACCGCTCACAACTTCCTACATTCTGTAGCTATAGAGAATGCCTACGACCCTGCTAGTGAAGGCCATTCTGGTCATCAGCAGTTTGTATATTGTTAGAATATGGCTGTCTGGGAAGAGACACTCCCAACCCCTTCCACCTGGGCCTGCACCGAAACCCTTGATTGGCAATTTCCACGACCTACCACCTCATGGCGTCAAAGACTGGGAACATTGGCTGAGGCATAAGAAGCTATACGGTAAGTTGATTCTGGCATAGTTCAGAGACATACTAATCCCAATCACCAGGCCCGATCAGCTCTGTCACGGTCTTGGGACAGACGATCGTCGTGGTAAACGACGCGGAGTTGGCCGTTGATTTGCTCGAGAAGCAGTCTGCAGCCACGGCCTCGCGGCCTAGACTAGTCTTTGCCTCTGAATTGTTAGTGGCCTCGTGCAGATCGCTGTGCTTGTATACAACCCGGACTAAATAGATCAGGGCGGGATATGGCCTCTCGTTACCCATGCAGACCGATCTGCAGAGGACGCGCGCATACAGAAAAGCTATGCATCATGTCATTGGGAGCACTAAATCTATGACAGACTTCCACCCTCTGCTGGAAAGGGAGGTGCGGCGATTTCTGCTGCGGACACTGAGGAGCCCAAAGGAGTTGATTCAACACCTGCAGACGTGAGCACATTCATGCTTTTTTTTTCGTTAGAAGCATACTCCTAACGGCTGGACAGGCTGACAGGAGCTATCATCCTGGAAATCGGCTACGGATACACCGTCGAACCACACGGCCCCGACCCTTTCGTTGACCTTGCCAACAAAGTCATGGCAGAGTTCTCTGTTGCAACCCAACCGGGGACCTGGGCTCCTGATATCATCCCGGCTCGTGAGTTCATATTCCACATAACACCTGAGATGGCTAATAATCCATCAACTCAGTAAAATACATCCCTTCATGGTTCCCCGGCGTGGAATTCCAGCGCCTTGCAAAGACATTCAACTCACGGGTGAATGACTTCTCGAGCAAGCCGTACGCATTCGTGCAGAAGCAGATGGCTCGTGGATCCTACAAAACCTCCTATCTGTCTCGACTGCTGGAGAAAGACAATCCACAGCCTGGGTCGGAGGAGGAGCTCGTCGCAAGATGGTCTGCTGCGTCACTTTATGGAGGGGGTAGCGATACAGTGAGTGGTAGTCTCCGCTATTTGGATCCGAGGCACATCTAACCACTCACAGACCCTCTCCTCCCTCGGTTCCTTCTTCCTCGCAATGGCAATGTACCCCGAGATCCAACAAAAGGCCCAAGAGGAAATCGACTGCGTGGCAGGCAACAGACTCCCGACTTTTGAAGACCGCGCCGAACTGCCATATACAGAAGCCGTGGTGAAAGAGCTCCTCCGCTGGCTCCCCGTGGCACCCATGGCGCTCCCCCACCGCGCTACGGACGACAGAAGCTGCGGCGGGTACGTCGTTCCGAAGGATGCTCTTATCCTTCCGAATGTGTGGTAAGTTCTACCTTGGCATCTTCCGCACTGGAACGTCCAGCTAACAAGTCAGGGGCTTCCTGCACGACCCCGAGGTCTATCACGATCCGATGACCTTTAAACCAGAGCGCTTCCTGGGCAGTAACCCCGAGCCTGATCCGCGCAAGTTTGCGTTTGGGTTTGGACGACGCGTGTGTCCTGGCAAGGCGCTTGCGGACGCAAATGCCTTCCTTGCTGTCGCCATGTCGCTCGCAGTGTTCCGCATTCGGGACGCTAAACAGAATGGGCACAAGGTCGATGGATATCCGGATGTCACGGCTGGTGTTATCAGTCACCCGGTAGATTTTGAAGTGGAGATTAGTGCGCGCAGTGCGGCTCATGTGGCGCTGATTGAGTCGGTTGAAGAGGATTGTCCATGGCAGGAGGGGGATGGCAAAGAGTGCGATTTCTAGTCTGCATTGATATGGAACTATCTGGGTCAGCGAAGCAGTGATTCCTATATGCTACCACGCAGAGACGATCTTATTATTAGACGCCCTCAAGACGAGTATCTCGCTTCGATTCAATGAAACATGAGGCAAATCCACGGATTCGGCCGTCCAAGGTTGTATGGATATTGACTCGATATTTTGCAGTACAAAAACGGATATATTCACAACGCCATTCGATCAATCAAACACAACATTTGCGTTCATCAATGTGGCTGTGTCAAGAGGGCCAAAAAGCGGCCCACGGATCAAGAGGCTCATTCGGGCTAGGCTGCCGCAGGTCGCCAGCGATGGCGCCTGGAGATGCCTGAGCGATGCCTGAGCAATACGAGCCCCTAAATACCCCATGTTGCTCTCGCAACACCTTCGTTGTTCCATCCACACCAGCACGAGGATAATCAGCACATATCTGAAAATGGGCGCGAAACCAGCAACAATCAATCTCCCCGGCTTTAACCTGCCGTTGAACTACAGGCCGCCCACGGTATGACAGAGCACGTTTGATCGACACGACATGGACTGACAAAACCAGGAACATCGGTGGACGAATGTCTTGTTCTTCAACGCGTTGGATTATATCCAGATTGAAGGTGGCTATATCAGGTCAGTTGTACAGTAGTGGTTCTTTGTGAATTTGCTGACATTGTTGGTTAGTCGCGTCAAGACCACGAGAGAGATCGTGATGATGCGGGTGATGGACACCATCAGTGACAAGCCTGACTGGACCCGGAAGGTGAATCCGTTGCCTTCACCTACTGTCGTATGACGAGGTCTAATGAGTGCAGGTTTTTGACGAGGAGATCGTAGCCAGGTGGAGAGAAGAGCTCCTCGCATCCGGCCAAGATGTGACCCCCAAAATGCTCGACTGGATTATCAAAGAACTGCAATGGAAAGCGGAAAGCTTCCAGAAAACAGGAATCTTTGATGTCTTTGACGTGGGCGTTGTCAAGTCAGACACCGCCGTGTCAGAGGAACAGAAGCACGCCCTGCAGAAAGCAGTCGCCGTGTTGGAGAACGTCGAAGAAAGAGACTACCACCCTGGATCGGACAACAAAGTCGTCGACCTCGTGCACCCCTCTCTCTTCCCAGTCGTTTACGGCCGCACTCGGGTTCTCCCGGATCGCCTCATCGGGCTAGAGGATTGTCTCCAGAGCATCGGTCAGGGAGAAACACTCAAAGTACCGTCAGATGAAGAGGCCGCAGCTGCTGTCGCAGATGATTCATGGATGTCGGGCTACGGGCAGAGGCAACTCCGTGGCCTGAAGCCCTATAGCCAAAAGTTCCAGTGGCTGCCGTGCGATGTCAAGTTCACCGACGACGGATGCCGCATCGCGTCGTACATCAACAACCTGCATCCGTCGAAGCATCAACCGCTCTACGACGTGATCGAGAAGATCCTGGAGCAGACGATCCCGCTCTGGGATAAAACATTGACTGGTTCGTGGAATCGGGTCGGTGACAGGATCGTCTATAAAGACGTCGAGTATCTTGAGCATACGGAGCCCGAGCCAATCCCTGCGGAAGGAGAAGAGGAAGATGACGAGTTCTATGAGCGCCATGATGAGTGGGAAAGCACCCGTCCAGTCAAGAAGCCCGAGCCCGGGGAGTTCCAGCCGCCGGTCTTGGGGCATCCACGGGAGCCAATTGTTCTCCGTGAGGAGTTTCGTGACCAGGGGCTGCAGGTGATTGTGAAGCTGGCCAACATTGAGCTGGCCCCCGAGAAGCCCGAGTACGAGGGGGGCTCGTGGCATATCGAAGGACAGTTGGTACGGGACGCAACAACATTATATATCTGGCTTCTTGCTAACGATCTCTAGAATGAACGTATCTGCGCGACGGCCATTTATTACTATGACAGTGAGAACATAACCGAAAGCACTCTCGCTTTCCGCCAGCGGATCGACTCCGAGACGCTGGAGCATGTCGGCTATGAGCAGGACCGGCATCAATTTGTCAACGAGGTCTTCGGGTTTGCAGGAGGCTCCCAGGTCGACACGAACATCACGCAAGACCTAGGGAGCGTTGTGTGCCGAGAAGGTCGGTTGCTCACATTCCCGAACATCCTGCAGCACCGGGTTGCGCCATTTGCCCTGGCAGACCGCACTAAGCCGGGTCATCGCAAGATTCTGGCCTTTTTCCTGATCGACCCTCACCTGCGGATCATCTCCTCGGCCAATGTGCCTCCCCAACAGGAGGAATGGGCCAAGGAGACTCAGGCCACCATTGCACACGTGTTGGACAGGAAACTGCCCGCCGAGCTGAGAGAGATGGTCAAGGAGAACATTCCTAATGCATACATGACTTTCGAGGAGGCCAAGCAATACCGATTGGAACTGATGGAGGAGAGAAGCGCGCGCAGCGAACGACAGAATGCGCAATTTGAGGAGGGCTCGATCTCCCTTTGCGAGCACTGAGCTCGACCGTTTAGTCTTGACATCGTACAGTGGAATGTTACAGAGTAAGGAGATCGCTCCTGCAATGCAATGCCCATGAAAGGATAAACTAAAGCAAAAGTATCTGTGTTTTGTCGCGAGTGTATTTAGGGATGTCATCGTAGCCCGTGTTCAGGCCAAATTGGAATACAGCGTCCGCGTCCAAACATGCTCACCCATTCTGTTTGCACAAAATATGATGGATAGCATCTCGAGAATATAGACAATCCTGTCGGGTTTTCTCGTAGCGCAAAATATTTCTGTGGAACCTAATTATGCCATCAGAATGGACTGTGCGCGATGTAGATCATTCGAGAGCCCCCCTTGACTGCGAACCTACTTTCACAATCAATGAGCGGAAGGTATTCTGTCATGTTTACGACTACACATTCCGAAGGCGCATAATTAAGACTTGCTCCGTTGAGTGGCTAGTCAAACGAGAATGCACCATAACGAAGGCTACCAGCGTCCGACAATGTCCCAATCGACCGCCACGAAAGGATACACGTCCAATGGAACTTCTGGCCGTTGCCACGGCTTGCTTCATTGTGAGGGGGAAGGCAAAACGTGCACGCGAAACATGTTCGGTTGCCCGTCACCCCTTGTTACGCATAGCTTTACAGCAACCTCATAGTTGGACCATATTGCGTGTTGTACCCGTTCGTAGGAGAGGGAAAGATATAAATACCACCTCTAGCCCCGTCATGCTCGCAGGCTCACAGATCAAAACCAACCAACCCAAGTCAAAGCACACTTTATCTCATCACTAGAGATTTCCCGAAACCAAACATCCGCAATGAAGATCCCCGTCGTCCTTGCTGCTTTCCTTGCCTCCGTGGCCATTGCTACGCCCTCGGTAAGTCGCGACACTTTCCAGGAACACTTCAACAATATCCTAACTCTGCATCCTTAGGTCGAAAGCCGCGACAAGATGAAAGCCAGGGCTGGCGTCAAGGCTGGCGGCCATGGGTTCGGGCCGGGCATCAAACGCGATCCCCAGTTCCCTGGGCCCATTTTTGGGGCATACCCTGGCAAAGGACCTATTAGGGTCCCTGAGGAGAAGCATGGAGAGTATGCCGGCGAGGACGATGATGACCATGAGGGCCACGAAGGTCATGGCAAATTCCCTTGGGACTGGTATGAGGGCCATGAAGGTCATGAAGGCCATGAGGACCATGACGATCATGACGATCATGACGACCATAAAGGCCATGACGACCACAAAGGCCATGACGACCATAAAGGCCATGGCGACCATGATGACCATGATGACCACGAGGGCCATGGAGGCCATGAAGACCACCATGGAAAGAGATATTTGGGTTTCTCTGGAGAGGGACATGACGACTACCCGGGAAAGGGACACCATGACCACCATGACCACCATGAAGGACATGAGGGACACGAAGGTCACCACGGTCACTAAGCCTTTTTGATAGGAACATAGGGCGGGATGGTGGTGATGTGGAGTATGATCATCCTATCTGGGCTTCAGTTGTACTGTACTGCTATATAAAAGGCCGCATGATGACAAGGAATGAAAGGAGAATACGTTCACCGAATCGTTGTAGCAATTGTAGTCCTTTTGTTCAGGCTAGAGTAAGTCCCTACACAACATACAAAGCTATCTGCTTACTACCTATCGGGTGGAGTTGTTTTCATCTCTAGTTCTATCGCCTTCAAACACACGTGGCTAGATAGGAGCAATAGTGATGTGGATTAGTCCGACATATTCTGAGTTGAAATCTATATTGTGTGTTTGAAAGGGTCGCAAATATATACGGATCTGAACAATGTACATATAGGAGCGGCTACTGCCGGAACTGAGGAAAAATATATAACCACAAGGCCCAGATGTAGACGCAGTCATTATTGAAACTCACTCGTCTGGATACCGCGTAGTTATCTTACTCGGCATAACTCCGTTGACACTGTCACATCCATGAGACATTCTGTAGTAACTGCGGGGTGGTGATATACCGACAACAGGCCCTTCGGACCTGGATACACCGATCCCCTACGGAAAAATCCTCGGCACAATCCCCACCGAGGAGATATCTCCGAAATTCGCACGCCGCCATTATGGGTCTGATGGCGATGCAAAAAAGAAATGCAAAAAAGAATGCATCATCCGTGAATCGAACACGGGCCTCATCGATGGCAACGATGAATTCTACCACTAGACCAATGATGCTTCAGTTGAGAATTCTGATTCTTGATGGGTATAAGGCCTCAATGCTAATAGTAGCCACTATTTAGACATACATTCATTCGCCTCTTCCACCGAGCACCACCTAGTATCCATCTCTCTTACCTCCCTCACCAACCCCCTTCGCAGCCTCCAACTGCCGCATCATTCCAGCCTCCAGGCCACCCAGATCCGTAACGATCGAGACCATGTCGAAGCCTTGTTCCGCTCGCATCTTTGCCTGCGCGCCGTCGGTGCCTGCTTCGCATTAGCCACACTTCAACACGGCACTTCCCAAGCAAGGGTGTGGCATACAAAAGATAGCCGCGGTCTTGCCAGCCGCCTTGGTAGCCTTCAAAATCCGCTGGATAGCCGCCTCGTGCTCCTCGCCACCGCGCACGACGCCCATCTGCTTCGCGAGATCGAAGGGGCCTACCATAGTCAGTATATATCACTGGGTGCCCGTGGGCCACTTCGTCCACTGCACTCTTGACAGAGAAACTCACCAATCAGCAGCACATCCAGACCCTCCACCTTGGCAATCTCCTCGACATTATCCACTCCCGACTGCGACTCAATCTGCACCATCACCAGCAACTCCTTGTCGGCGTTGTTGTCGTAGTGGGCTCCCGGCGTGACCTTGGGCAGCGCGTGCGCCGCATACATGGGCCCGTAGCCGCGGCTGCCGAGGGGAGGGTATTTGCAGAAGCGGACGATTTTGCGGGCGTCCTCCTGAGAAAGTATTAACGTGAGTTTTAGTTTCCCGGGTGGTGGTTTCCGAATTTCTTGGGGTGAACACGCACAGCAGAATGACACATGGGCGTCAGGATACCATGCGCACCGGAGTCCAGGGCCCGCTTGATCATCCATTCCTCCGGCCAGGGGACGCGGATGATCGGGCTGGCGCCTTCGGAGCCAATTGCGGTCGCTAGCTGGACCTTGTTAGTGAAGTGTTGTTTGAGATGGGGTTCGGAGAAGTCCACATCATAGTATTCGCGGTCCGTGATCAGACCGTGCTCAGCATCGACGAGAACCCAGCTGTAACCGCCAATAGAGGAGCTAGCTGCACTGCGAAGAATCACACGAGCAGCTGGGGCGCTGGGCAGTCTGGAACGCCGGTGATGTTAGTGGATGGCTTTGCTGGGGTATAGAACGGGGTACGGACGTGAGCCAGAAGCCATAGGCTTTGGACTGGTTCTGGAGGGCGGCACGGAGAGGGAGTTCGAAGGACATGATGGTATCTAGAGTGTTGTTTGTTGTAGCATTATGACTGCGTGGGGGATGGGAAGTGCGGGCATCTTAAGGGACAACTCGCGCGGGGAATTATCCGAGGTGGGGGGTATGCGGAGTTGGTCCGACTATCCACTTCACTTTCACAACTTATATACATGCTCAGTGGGTAAACGTGTGCATTATGAGCTTCCTAACAGATTCCAGGTCTCCAATGTATGCCTGCTCCCAATCTCATTATCGAGCAGGTCCAAGTAACAACACCAGCACTCCCATCATTTAATCGGGTCCATCTCCACCAGCCGAACAAAACTATCTTCATCCCCGTGCTGCGGCTTTGTCCCGTAATCCACAGAATGTGCCACGGTCTTGACAATGCCACTCTTCGGGGCCCCCGTCGGCCGACTGTTTGCAAACGCGCCCCGTCCGGACGGCGTGGTCGGCTGGGGGTACGACGTCCCGGCTGAGCCACCGACGATACCGGGGAAGAGGTGAACGAGCATTGCACGCGTAGTGGGAAGGCAAGCACAGAGGACGGCGATCTGGACCTCGATGACGGACCAGTGGACGATCGGTTGGAGTTCGACTGTTTTCTTAGCTGGTGGGATCGGATGGAGGAAGTAGGGTACGTACCTGTAGGATTACTTCCCCAGCGGTTGAACCAAAACACGACTACACGGAGGATGGCGACAACCGTGAGACTGTCATCTGCATCAGCAAACATTCATTGAACCCATGCAGAAAGGTAAACGCACACAAGACCCATAGCAAACATAACACCAACACCCGCCTTCTTCCGCGCACTTAGATTCAGCTTCAGAATCTCATAGATCGGCATCAACACCATGACGGTGTCAACGCCGATGTTGACGAACGCGTTGACAAATGTCGCCGTCATAAAGTCGATGCACTTGCCGGGTTCCTCGCCCGCCCAGCCGGTCCACGCGAGCCGCGGAGGCATACAGCGCAGCGAGTCGGTCAGAATCCAGGTCACGGCGATGGCAGCGTTCAGGCCGATGATGATGAAGGTCGTGACGCGGAAGACGCGCGACTGGAAGATGCGGAGCAGGAAGAGACAGACCGAGATTTTGGCGAGGGAGATTTGCGCTTTGTACAGAAGGACGAAGCCGTAGAAGCGCTGGCACCTTTAGTTTCGGTTTGGGAGAACGGAATGGAGCGCAGGCATAGGCATACCTTGTAGAGTGCAGTGATGTTTTCCATCGGGACAATGTCCCACATGTTACTGCCGAAGCCGAAGTGGATCACTGGACGGTTAATTTATATTTTTGTGATAAGGTGATAGAGCGATGTCGTACTAGAGGCATTCAATGCAAAAAGGATGATCGCCAGGATCTGTCATGATCAGTTGACTGTTGAACGCGCACTGGTAACCAACTCACCTCCGCTATAATAATGGTATAATCGTCCGGTCCCCATCCGCCACCCAGACCGATGCTCTTGGCCACCATGCGGTTGGAAAACAGGAGCGTCGCCAGAATCAGCGGCACGAGCGTCGCCGCCTCGACTTCGGGATGGCCTTTGTGATACGGCACATTGCACGCGCGGGAGCTGGCACGTTTCGCCACTGGAGTCTATCAGACAGGGCTGGAGCGCGGCGAATGAATAGGACAAGACGTACCCAAAGCTTCTCTCCCCGTGCAGCCAGCTGTCACGCAGGTCGTGATGGCCGTCTGGACACTTTCATTGGCACATAGGCACGACTTTTCCGAAGAGCACGAGGCTGAATACTCCGCCAGGACCTGTTTCTGACAGACAACCTGCTCCAGTCAGCACCGCCACCCATCGCCGTCACCTGCAAAAAGACCTACCGCACACTGAGGCAGCTCTGGATGCGTAGAATCGGAGTTGGAATCGGCACCGACAACGCCCACTGCCAACCCCAGGATCCCGAACACCGCAACCCGGTGGAGCAACATTATATTGACAATATAGAGAGAGGGTCGACGAAGCAGCGGAACGAACTCGCGGAACTCGGAATCAGACCATTTTCCGTCCTCAACAGACCCTGACCCAGGGACAGCTGTCAAATATGGCGGAAAGGGAGTCCGTGTCTCAGGTGGTGAATTTTTTTTCCTCGCCATTTGCTGGCTGGCCCACCGCCGGACGTCTATCCAGTTGTAGAAGCTCCCATAGTTCGGTAAGTTTCCGCATCCACCATGCCAGGGCAGCTAATGCCAGTTGCATACAGCGATCGCCGTTTAGGGCTGCGCTTGACGAGATGATTCGCTTGGGCTGGGGATTGTGGATGTTCCAAGACGGATCCGCTGTCACGAAGTACCCGCTTTTAATCTGTTTATTTCTCTTCACGACCCCGTATTGCCCCTGGGCCAGGGGCTATTGCTGGCCAACTTGGCAGACGACCGTAATCCGCAAATCCGGTCCAGAATCCCGTCAATCGGGAATCAGACTTTGCCCAGGCAGATAGTCTTCGACTTGGCGAAGTTTGATTGTGGGACGAGGGTGTGTGCTGTGCTGGAGCCGTGATGGACCTCGGCATCCGAATTTAACAATTGAGCACGCTTGATCGACAGGATCTTCTCTCGGCATGTACCGGGGGGCCTCCTTTTAGATTGCGCCCAACGGGCCTAATGGATGGTGAAGGCACGGGCATGTGCTCTGCTCTGCGATATTATTAGCAAAAGATTCTCTCCATAGGGGTCTCCCGTGGCATATGCGTCAAGATCCTGTGCACAACAGGCGCTTACGGGCCTAACCAAGTATGCCTTTGGTCATAGCATCCATCTGGAAGAAAGAGCTGTGAACTATCTGCGTGGATCGCTATTTATTAGATGACAGCAGGTACTCCTCCGTAAGATATTAATCTCCACCTGGTCGGTGCTGCCAAGATGCCCCTTTAACTGTGGGTTCCAGACCTGCTCGGCTATCCACTCAGTGATCGGTTCAAGCCACTTAGGGTGATCTACTCGGTAAGCACAAACCGGCAACAGCCGAACAGTAGATAAGCAGAAAAAAAAAATGAATTGTATAAACCAAGTATCATGTATGTCCAGTGTTGCATGTGTACAGTTCTCACCCAAAGGCAAACGAACGCCTAGACGTTACTGTGCTGTGTGTGGTGCAGCTCGTAGGCGGTGCTTTCGGTGGAAAACCCCTTGTTGAGCAGCTCCTTGCTCGACTGTGCGGTTTCCTGGCGATGCAGACGGTCCTTGAATCGTCGCTGAGCCACGTTGAACAAAGGTCGAAGGTGCGCCAGACATGCGGCCGTAATGCCCGTCGCTGCCTGAATGCACGTCCAGACCACCATGGGAATTTGGTTATCTGAGGGTCAGTTAGATATATATCATAGAGCTGGGCAGAATGGAGCTTACAGGTGATGTCTGGGCCGGCTTTGGTCAGTTTGATCATCTCCACCAAGCGGACTATATCAAACACCCAAGACCTAAGAGCGTCAGTCAGTATCATTAAAGCCGAGGTTCAACAGCATATGCTACTCACAGTCCACCGACGATAAACACCCCGGACAGCAGCAGCCGCTGGTTCGTCGGGATCGGCAGAGCCCAGACCGTTCTCATCGGCATGGTGAGGACGATCAAGTCTGTGATGATGTTCGGGATCTGCATGCCATAGTAGAAGGGCGCTGGATCCATGCACGCCCCTTCGACGCTGCGGTCCCAAAACTTCCGGACGGGGATGCACTGCAGGGCTCCCACGATCCATATCGCCAGCATCCAGAGGAGGATGATGCCGGTGACGACATTGACGGCGATGACCATGCGTTTGGTGGAGAAGAGCCGCTTGTATAATGCGAGGATGGACAGCTTGATGAAGGCGACACAGCTCGTGTAGACGAAGGAATTGGACCATCCGATCTGCCATGTGTTAGAACACCACGTTCAATACAAAAGTAACATGACAAACCTTGAAATAAACCTCCAGGTTCTCTTTGGGAATCATTGTGATGTGCGATCCCAGACCGTTGAACAGCACTGCCCTAGTCAGCCACATCATCCTTCACCGCACGAGTTCCTCACGTACGTATGACAACTCCGATGGAACAACCATATTTGAATAGCTGCATCCGCGTTAGCAGTGGCCTTGTTCTTATGGTGATATCGCGTACCAAAGCGACAAGAATCAGATAGTCATCCAGGAACAGGCCCGTCCCATTTAGCCTCCTAGCAAGAAGCCGCACCCCGACAGCAGCAGTCGACAGAATAAAGGCAAAATAAAGCGCGATGATAATAGACCGACGAAGACTCTCGTTAGGATGCTCAAAATCGCCCGGAGTTCCGGCGCGTGGGATCTGGTCTGCAGACATGACAGCTACCAAATCCGATGCAGAAGCACGGAGCGTGGCGGCAGGAATTTGGAATCCAAAACTCTGGAAGTGCTGCAGCGCAGGAATAAATATTTCTAGACACACTGAACAAGAGCCCCTTTCGGTGTGTCAGATCCCCCTTCGTCGAGATAACGCTCAGCTTGTATGCATCACATTTCGGGCCTCGCCTGTGACGAGCATATCCAAAACGGAACGAAGGAAGTAGAAGTCTGCGGCCAGTGCGCCATGTGTTTGGCATTTACTGGTTTGATTGAGTTATGCGCAGCGCATTGCAGATCATGTTGCCCGATGTGGAAGAAGAAACCATATCGGGACTTTCTTGTCGACTTCCGCGCAGCAAGGCGATGGCAACCGCGGTAGCTGGGCGGTTATTGGGCAATTTATCGTGTATAGCGTACTGTTCATGCGTCCGTCCCTTGCTTGCGTCTTCAGGCTATTTTTCCGAGAACGTTAATGCAGCAACCGTGCTCATCGGATACATCACTTTTGGCCGCGACTAGTCCTGTGCCTTGCAGGGTTGGTAACAAAGGAATGTCTTAGCCTGCATGCCTTTTGTAGCTTCATTTTCGGGACCATCGAGTCTGAAGCGTAAGATATCAAGACTGGTTGCGATAGGCGACGATGCATCGAGTCCTGAGGGTGCCACTCAATATATAGTAGAGGGGCCAGGACAGAATCTGATAGCTTAGAAAAACAAAAATGATACGCCATCTGCGACCTGTCGACTCCACGAACTCGATCGCTTATGCACGACTTAATTTCCCGATCTGATCGTCCAATGGCGCTTGTAACCGCTACTCTATAGAGGTATCCGTAGACCGAGATCACTTTACATTTCCACATCTGTCCACAAGCTTGTTCTATATCGGTCATGAAGCTAAGCATCGGTGTCGAAGCCATCGGAGCAAAAATAGCGTGTATTGTGTGTTCCTTCAGGGGAAATATCGAACTTTATAAGACGACGTGTGACTTCGAGTGAGGTAAGGGTATTCCATAGTACTCAAAGACTACTGCTCAGCCAGACCATATGAGACACGTAAAGCCTATTCGACAAACGCTATAATTACTATCGTCTATAAGATTGCACAGAGCTACAAAGACAACCTGGCGCACATGTCGACTCCCTATTCATCGTAAATTCTTCTCCCACCATGCTACAACCCCTACTTCAAGCCCTTCAGAATCTTGGGAATGATCAGGTCATCATACTCCCACAGCGTCGTCTGGAAGTTCACGGAAAACGCACCCCCAGTCCACCAGGTGGACCGACCACCCTGCAGCGCAGTCAGCTTTTGGAAGAACCCGGCCTTGACATCAGCGACCGAGACGCGCGCGTGCATAGGGCCGTGGACTGAAAAGTCCACCCAGCTGACCGGCTCAGTCTTGTTGCTGGAGCTCTCCAGACGGCCTGCCCGGAGCAGCGTGTTGTAGTTATTCTGTACGAGCTGCTTCGCGCCGCGCGCATCGAGCGTCCCATCACCGACGATAGTCACGCGGAATAGATTATCGCCGCCGAAGTAGTCGATGCGGGCGTTGAACGGCGTGTCCGGGAGGACGAGTAAGTTGTCCGGAGCAGCGGCCGCAGGAAGGTTGAAGTACGACATGTTGGCAGCGAACGCGGCGTTGTTCACCAGCCCGGTGTACTCGTTGGAGTACGTGAACTTGGACAGGACGGCGCGTTCGTTGCGGTCGAGGTCAAAGGGCGCCATGTTGGCGTCGGTGGGCTCGATGGCAAGCAGCAGACGGCGCGCGTGGATGCGGGTGAGCTTGCCCGTCTTCGCGTTCTGCACAGTGAGGAACACGCCGCTCTTGCTGCGGCGGCTGTGCACCACCGTGCTGGAGTACAGCACGTCGTTGCCCAGGTGCTTTGCGACGGCGTCGTAGAGGTCCTGGTTGCGGCCCGACGCGGGCACAACCTGGCTCTGCTTGCCGACGAAAGCGCGCGCCATGGACGCGCCAAAGCCCTGTAGCACGAACATGGTCGTCTCTCGGGTCATGTTGCCCAGGCCCAGACCGGTGGACTGGTAGATCAGCGGGATGGCGGCCTCCAGGTTGTACTTGGTGATGAAGTCACCGAAGGGGATGAGGAGGTCCTCGGGGATGGCATCGGGCTGCGGGAAGTTGTCGTAACCGGGCTGCATGAGGTGCTCCCAGGGCTCGACGATCTCGAGGAATTTGGCTATTGCCGCTATCTGGTCTCCGATGGGGGGTAGCTCAAAGTCGACGAGCTCTCCGGTCTTGAAGTCGATGTACTCCGTCGTGACGGGGAGGTTAGTTGGGGTTTTGAGAGGAATGCTGAAGCGTTCGAAGAAACCTGTGGCGTTTCCGGCATCGAGGAAGGTCTTGACACCATAGTCGTAGGGAATGCCCGTCTTGGGGTCGACGTATGAGTCTACCATGCCGCCCTGCAGACCATCGCGTTAGTCGTATCTTTTGTGAGTGTGAAGCTCATGCGCCTACCAGGATATCTTGTTTCTCGATCAGGGCGATGCTCTTGCCAAAGTCGTCGCGAATGCGAACGGCAGCGTAGGCACCAGAAGCGCCGCCTCCGACAATCACGACATCTTTGTAGAGTTCGTGAGTGGCCGAGGTGGCTGAGACAGCCGCTGCAAGGCTGAGGAGTGCCGTAAGGGACCGCATATTTGCACTTTATGTGCCTGGATTCAATTGACAGTGAGAGTGCGAGCTTCTTGAGTGAGACGAGATCTTTTCTCAGCTGCTGCCGGCATCGTCGGATCTCATGGACCACTGATCCATTAAATAGGGAATCGAGACAGCTCCCGATTCAAGAGCCGGACATGAACTAGGCCATAGTGTGTCTTCAAGGGGGATAGCTCCCTGCATTGGAGGAGAGCACTCGGTGCTAAGAACGTCCCACCGGGGAATATGTGGCGAGGTGTTAGTATAAAAGTATGGCGCAACGATTGGAGAGGGCACGCATTCTTGATGAAGCCCAGCTCATCTAGTCGGTAGTGCGACACCGGTTCAGCGGGCTTATATGTTTAGGGCCTAGTGTCTGCAGGGATCTATCTCAGGCCACGTCTTCTAGCCATAAACAATCAATTGTACCCCCAGTTCAAGACACCTAGGGCCACGGAGCTGTCATCCGTTTGGTGGAGGCTGCTCCAGTTCGTAATCGTACGGAGAATCCTTGTGAGTTGGTCTGCCGTATATTGTGGAGGGTCTCCGGAGATGAACGGAACGTGTGGTGTTTCTCGATATTAAATACCGTGGGGCCCACACAACAAGCTGGCAGGAGGATTCACTATGCGTTGAAAAATCTCTTCCTGCTGATGCTCTACAACTAATTGGGGAGAATGGCTTATCGATCATGTTGGAGATGAAGCTGGACCTGTATGCTCTCTCACGGGCAGACTGAAGAATAGCTTGGGATTATGGCGAGAACTAGTGGTAAAAAGGGGAAAATAGATGATTGCATGAAGAAATAAAAATAACCGGCTATGAGGACAGCCGTGAATGCCGGTTAAATTGAGTCAGATGGTGGTGAAACTAGTGAGCAGCCCAGCTCATATAACACGGCTTGTAGCATCCTAAGTAAGACACTATATCGACTAGGATCTGACTCCAACCACGATGACAATGGCCTGCAAAGGAGATAGACCCTCGATTAGCTCATGGTATCGACTGTCATCCCTGTCATGTCATCTCCGACACGGACAATTCTGTTGATGTGGTAAAGCCTGGGTGGTGGCATTGCCCACGCTAGAATCCTGATGGATTTTTCTACCCAGAACCTAGGAACTCAGATTAAAAGTTCACTTCCAGCCTGAAAATGTGTTCTCTGCATGAATTTTGCCTCTCCAAATGACAAGATCGCGTTCTCTACCACGCAACGACACCCACCATTCAATGACCGATGCCCACAACGACAGGCAAAGCCTCGGAAGTCGAGAATGACAGTCACTTGGGTATTATTATAGGCGTACAGACGGCATTGACAGTCCTTGCTGTCATTGTAGTCTCCCTCCGTCTCTATGTTCGGATTAAGTTGGTCAGGAGTTCTGGGAGCGATGACTGGACGATGGCTGTTGCTGCTGTAAGACTGCCTATCCCTGAGTGAGCGGGAATTTGACATGGAGGCTGACACAGTGCAGCTTTGCTCTATAGGGGGCTGGATACTCTACATCTACAAAGCCTGTCACGGTCTCGGCCGGCATATTCAATTCATCGAGACTATAGATCGAATAGGAATGACCGAAGCGGCATTCTGGCAAGTCATCATCTGCTCAGCGACCGGAATGGCCTTTCTCAAAATATCCATTGCTTTGAATCTTTTACGGTTCAGCCCAGCGAGATGGTATGCGGTGTGTCTGTGGGCAAGCATTGGTAGGCCGACGATCCAATTGCTCAAAAAAGACAATAAACTGATGCAAGTATAGCATTCGTTGTGGCGTACAACTTCATGGCCGCTATGACTTTTTTCCTGCACTGCAGGCCTATGCAGGCGCATTGGGATACACGAATCAAAGATGCCAAGTGCTACTCATTGCACCTGTTTGTTGTTTTCGCTCTAATCAACACATGTATGCCCCCTGTCCGGAAACCAAAGTCTCACATCAAAACTAAAACGCATGCTATAGCGTTCAACATCTTCACAGACGTCCTCTTCGCCACGATCCCGATTCCGATCGTGTGGAACCTGCAAATGAAGCGGCGCGTCCGGTTCTACCTCATCGGCGTCTTCAGTCTCGGTTACATGTTCGCATCCCTCCCTCGTTTGTCGACATAGACATACTGACAGTGCCGTAGTGCCGTGGGAATGGGAGTTGTGAAGACGGTGTTCCAGCTTGCATATGCCAAGGACCGGGATTCATTCTTGTGTGTTCCAGTTCCAATAATTCCATCAAAGCGCACGCGCTAACAGCCCTTGTAGCAATGATTCTATACTATTCTGGGCACTGTAAGTTGTCTACTTACTCGTCCAAGTTTAACAGTCGTGCTAATTTCTGCGCACAGTGTCCAATTCAACATCGGAATCCTCGCCGCCTGCGTCCCGTCCCTCAAACCTCTCGTCAGCAAAGCGCTTAAACTGTCGGAATACACAAACTCCCGTTCCCGCTCGCGAGGACTCTACGGAAGCAGCGCGGGAGGTGCGTTCACAGCCAGCAGGAACAGCCGACGGGTTTGGTCCATGCAAAGGAGGGATCAATACGCTTTAGAAGAGCTACAGAGCAGTGATGCGTCAGGGCACCGGGACTCTGACGACGTACACTTGAACAGAGCATCGCATGGGCCTGGACCGACCTTTACGACGAAAGTAGATGCGGGGGTCGTGTTTGAGGAGGATGGGAGACAGTCGCCAGGACGCCATGTTGAGAAAGGGATTTTGAAAACGACGCAATGTACAGTTGTGAGTACGCGAGCGGTTGACTAGATACTTAATAGATTTCTATAGAAATGCTTTCTTGGAATACTTGTCCCCTTGATGACCGGAGAGAGACCGCCACACAAGCTAGCTTTGATAGACCAGACAAGTCACAAACCTGTATGGAGTAGCTCTTTGTGCTCCACCCATCTTTCACGTAATCGGAATGCATCTACACCGGACTAAGACTAGACTAGCAGCAACAGAAACGAATGGAATGATGAGAAATCAGCCCCCCGTCAGCACTAAATTGGGCCGAAACCCTCCTGGCGTCATAGTTGATTATCAATCCGTGTTTCCATGGCAGCTATATAATTCTCCTGGAGCTTTCTCCTGCTACAACACAACCAGATCAACCCTGTCCGGAACAAGCTTCTCTTACCACGAGAATGACGCTGAAATACCTCATCGTCGGTGCCACGGGCGGTCTTGGCGCCGAGGTTCTCAAGTACTTCATCAACAACGTCCCTGCGGCCGACTTCGCAGCGGGCTCGTCGCGAGAGTCGACACGCGCAGATTTCGAATCGCGCGGGATTGCTTTCAGACATGTGAGCTACGATGACCCAGCGACGCTGGAGGCGGCGTTTGCCGATGTCGAGAATGTGCTGTTTGTCAGCACACCCATCTTCGACATTGAACGGCGTAATAGACAGCACAAGAATTTCATCAATGCTGCGAAGAAGATGAATGTTAAACATGTACGTCTACTTGCACCATTATTCTAAAGGAATGAGCTAATGGGGCCTAGGTGTGGTATACCTCGCTTGCGTTTGGGGGTTTGACGAGCGATTCCAAAGCTCTGGTACAACAGTCCCACTATGCAACGGAGCAATGGCTGAAAGAGTGAGAAACCGCGCCTTCTATATCATTATAAAACCCTCTGCTAATTCTGCAGATCTGGAATAAACTTCACATCCATCCGCGAAGGCGCCTACATCGACGCCTTCCCCGTCTTCATCAACTGGTACCCCGAGAGCAAGCGGATTGCACTCCCTACCGATGGTCGCGTAGCATTTGCGCTGCGTAGCGAGCTGGGTGAGGCCACAGCACGCCTGATGATTCAAGGCGGGCATGATCGCGAAATCGTCCTCTTCACACCGAACGAGACTATCACATACTCGGAGCTCGTGTCTGTCATCAGCGAGACGACAGGCCGCCCGATCGAGTTTGAGGTCGTCTCGGGCGAAGAGTACGTCCGATGGGCGGCGGAGAAGGATCCAGGTGGAAAGGACGAGGCTTTCTTCCGTATGGTACTGACTTGGCACGAGTCTATTGCCGATGGGGATCTTGCGACGACGGATCCGTTGATGGGAGAAGTGTTGGGAAGAGAGGCAACTACGCCGAAGGATGCGGTGCGGAAATTGCTATTGGAAAACCCGAACTATACCTGGCATCAGAACTATCCAAGACGGAAGTAGGTATTAGGAGAAACAAGCTAAATATAATCCAATGAAATATGCTATGGCCTGTCTCACGGCCCCGAATGAATGAATGGACCCCAAAGCATAGGATGCACCCCGCGACGTCTCATCTCCCTGATCGCCTCATGCAGCACAAAGGGTGCCCTGGCAAAGTCTACATCATCCCGACCAGGCTCCTTCAGCTTTGCGTAGAACAGCCCAGCAAGCTCGGCGGAAACAGAATCTGAAACCTTCCACAAGGTCGAGATGACATGCGGTACACCGGCAATATGGAACCCACCTGCAATATGAATGCCCTCGTCACGGAGTCCGAGGTCCTTGCTTGCTCCAGATTCACAAGCGGACAAGTAGACAAGATCACAGTTCTGCAGGTTGAGTTTGAGAAGGCTTCGCACCGACAGCGGCGAGGGCTTGGTAGGAGTTTCCTGGAGCATTACGGCGCTCTTGGAAGGGTCCTTGCGATCGGCCTGAGCATGGCAGGCGAAGTGAGCTATCGTTGATGTCGACAGCTGCTGTATTACAGACGCAGAGTTAGGCTGGCTCAACAGTTTGATGTAGAACGAAGGGGTGAGTGCCTCTCCAATCGCACGTATTTCTGGCTCCACCTTCAGTTCGCCGTCCGGACCCAAGCCTGGTGTTGTTGCCATGGCCGCAATGAGTGCCTGCGGGTTGGACTTTGGCTGTGTTTCCAATCGACGAGCGCTCTGTCGGGTAAACTCAAGCGCTTTCAGCGAATTTGTGTACGAGGATACGGCGATATCATGCACAGACTTTGGCTCGCTGCTGTCAGACGGAGACTCGTAGTCTCCAGCAGCGTGAATAGGTAGAACGCTGATCCATCCAGTGGAGACCCATATAACGCGTGGCTTTCCAAAGGGCCCACGCTCATATTTACTCCAATCGATGCTGTCCACGATTGGCTTCGCAGCAGCGTCCCAAAGCCACTTCATCACCACCTGGTACTCGGACAGACACTTTGGTTGATCTTCTCCCTTAGACAAGGCATATTGTGCCATCAGTAATCGCGCAGTGTATACCTTGACCCTCTCCATGTCAAAGGCAGGAAGTGGCAGATGGTAAATATTATCTTTGGCAATGATTAATGCATCACTTCGGTATCCGCTGCAATTGATAAAGACAATAGGAGCCTCCGCAGCGTACGTCTGAAGATCAGGAGTAGTGTCTGGGGTCTTGAGAAACGATCCGAACTGCGGAAATGCCCTGATCTGTTCTAGGACCTGGCGATACGCGTCCGAGTCCTGCTGCCGCTGCAGCCGATTTGCATCATCGGGAGACATGGAAGTCAGATCAACGCTACCTAGTTGCCGAGCCGACCCACCGTGCTGGCCCAGTCGCTGTTGCAGTGTGCGAAACTTCCCGGCGAGTTCAGGGTTTGCGGCCTCAAGCTCGTCAAGCTGGGTTGGTCGTCCTTCAATGCGGTCCCAGATGAAAGCCCGTCCAGCTTCTAGCCGATCTATCACAATGTTTGGAGGATCTCCGGCGCCGATTGACAAAGCCGCGACGCTGCTCGGGACAAACTGGTATTCCCGCACGAACTTCAACTGCTCCAACCTGTTGGTATGCATGAGAATGGCTTCTGGGAGGAGACTGAGGCTCATGAGAATGTAGTCGCGGGCCTTGCCTCGGTCTCCGAGCATGTCGTTGTAAAGCTTAGCGACGAGGGATGCAACAGTAATGCGGATAGCTGGCGACAGTGCTTTTACCTGCACAATCTGTGTGTATGTATCAAGGGCTTTGAGTCCGTGGGCTTTGGCATCAGGGCCCAAGTTCCGCTCATACATAGAGTAGAACAGCTGGGCTTGGGTCGAGACACAGTCCCAGTAGTGCGGGTCTTCTCTGTTCAGGACTTGTTGGGCTTCGTCATATGCTCGTGCACTTGCTTCAAAGTCTGCCAGGTTTCCGGTGGTCTCTGCAATCTTCTTCAGACTGATAGCTTTGTTTGTCATGGCCATTCCACGAGATGCCGATGATGCGGCGCCGCCGACCGCGATAGCTCTGTTGTAGTAGTCAATCGCATTTTCGAGGTCTGACAACTGCTCGGTGGCCTTGAACGAGGTCAGATAGGCGTTGCCTACATGCGTGGCGAGTCCGGTTTTCAGGTCGTCACTGAGTGACACTGGTCCTTCGAGTGCGGTGGTGAGCATCCTCTGTGTTTCCTTAAGGTCTTCAAGCTGTCTCTTGATGTCAAAACGAAGCTGCAAGGCGTAACTAAGATTCCCAACACGTATAGCATATCGCGGATGGTGCTCGTCAATATGCAACAGGCTTTGCCGGTAGTATTTGACGGCCGATTCAATGTCGGCTTCGGACCTCCAGTGGATGTATCTTTGGATCATCACATACCCAAGTGCTGCATTTAGCATCAGGATATCAGCATGGTCGTAGCCCTTGTGCACTTGCTGCAGCACCTGTAACGCTTCCTTATAAGCCTCGATAGCCTTCTCAAGATGCTCCGGCAAAGCCTCATGGCTGAACAGTCGAGAATACGTATTCCCAAGGTCGTTCAGCACCAAAGCCCGAGACGAAAGATCCTTCTTCATGAGCTGACTCGCTTGTGCAAACGCGACCGTCACCTTCCTAAGTAACTCTGGCAGTTGCGTACTGTCGTACATTGCCCGAGTCGCTTTGCCCACGACCCACAGACAGTGACTCTGGTTCTCGTGCTCGTTGGGCCGACATTTGGAGAAAGAACTCATAGCGGCAGAGATACAAGCAAGCATGTCTTGTGGTTGCTTGAGACGTTCGTATCTCACAACCAAAATTTGGCCCAGCAGCCGATAGTAGTCCCATAAGTTCTCGTTTTTCTCGTCCTGTGTAGCCTGCTGTGCGCATTCCACAGCTCGGTTGATGTCGGATAGCTCGCCGGTAAATTCGTACATGCTGTAGTGCATGGAGGCGCAGCAGGCATAGGCCTGCCCTGGCGATGTATGACCAGGTGGTAGCGCTTTTACGGCGTCTTCAGCCAGAGCCACGGCCCGGCTTAGTGAATCCTGGGCAATAATGCGGTCTGAATATCGATCTGCCTTGTCGCGACAGAACTCGGCAAACTTGATCCTGAGTGTGATTGAAGTAGGGGCGCGTTCGATCGCTCTAAGCCATATTTCACGCCCCTTTTCCTCCTCCGCTACGTCGCCAGTAATCTGCGCATTCTTGCTGTGTGCAATGGCGAGCTCGCTTGTAAAAAGCTCCCATTCGTGACTTCCTGGATTTTCGTACGTGAGAGCTTTTTCAAAGAGCATGATTGACTTTTCGAAGTCCTCGGTATTCTTTTGTATGGTGAACCTTTCAAGATACGTTCGCGCAGCGTTGCGATGAATCATCCCGTAAGGGGCATGTGGCTTGGATGATAACCCTGGATTCTCGTCGCAGAAATCAATCGCTTGGTTGTGGCACGATATTGACTCAGTGAGTTGCAGAACCCTTTCCTCATCGCTGCCGGACACCGTGCGGTATAGAAACTCCCCCTTGTTCGAAAGGTGTCTGGCACGCGTTGCTGAGTGCCCAGCTAGCCCGATCGCTCTATCAAAATACAGACAGGCTTCCTCCTTGTCGCTGTCCTGATTTGTCTCTGAATACCGGTGCAGAGATACAACGGCAACATCACAGGCCCATTCACTCAGAACAGCGTCCGTCTCCACCCCAATATCTGCCGCCACTTTGTAATGTCTGATTGCCTCATTCAAATCAGCGACGTCTTTGTTTGTTTCCCACTTTCGCTGATACAACCGGCCCATGTGGTGGTTGGACTTGCCTCGACCGGGGTGTGCGGCAGGCACGTAGCGCAGAGACAGAGCCTCCAGAGCAAAGGCCATGGTTAGTTGCTCGTCGTCCGATGTGGCGATGTATTGGGCGAGGGCCAGATCGGACTGAATGTGGCACAGGCCGGGCCTGTCGGGGTGGTCACCGGCATGCTGGACCGCACATATCAGGGCTTTTGCTTTATGCGGGAGACTATCTAGATAATTTGGATCGTCGAAAAATGTCCCCGGCCGGAGATCATCAGTAAACGGTTTGTCTTTAGCAAACGCATCATTAGCAGCGTCTATGTAGGCCTGTGGGATTGTCGGCTGAGCGGGTTGAGCGGGTTGAGCAGGCTGAACAGGCTGAGCAGACTGAGTAGATTGAGCAGACTGAGTAGGTTGAGCAGACTGAGCAGGTTGAGCAGGCTGAGCAGGTTCGGTAGCCATGACTGTACAATGATCGATAGAAAGTCTGACAGTCGCTTCCTCTGCCCCGCAACAGGATGAAAGTCACTGGTAAAGGTCCCTCTACTCTGGGGCGTTCACCTTATATACCTATCATCATACCACCTCTGACCCTGGTATGCTGTAAGCCTTGGCTAGTAGACACAAACATTCGCCCATGCACATAAGCGAGGCGTTTCAGCCTGGAAAAGCAAGTACCATCACATTCAAGTCATTGCCGCAGCTGAGTGCGGGGCAAATCCACAGTCGTATTGCTAGTGATGTTGGGAATTCCAGACCAGGCCGTTTCCTCCAATCAACCCGTCGGCGTAGCGAATATAGCCCCGCGAGGCTGAATATTAGCGCCTCATCCCACCAGGTTGTCATCCTTTGTTCGTCGCCAGAAATCATCTTTCGTCGAACATAGCCGACTTCAAGTTCGGGGACACCATAGTCGAGTTCGGTAAACGTGTGTGGACGTATTTCGCTGAGGGAAGAGAAGCTTATCGATTCCAGACTGTCACTCGAAGTATCTAGTCCGGTCAGTAATTAAGACGCGGCAAGATGTCCAACCTGGGTGCCCTTTACCAGCAGTCCATGCTGAAGCACCCATATGGCTACGCGCTGTACGAACCAGAGTCGTCCAAAGCTCTCCAGCCCGGCTTCTGCGGCTACCTCACAGAGCTCGGACAGTGGACGCCGCTGCTGGGCGTAGGCAATCTGCCAATCAACCTTGGAGACCCATCATCTCTCAAGAGGAATGGTCTCACAGCATTTGAACAATTTCACCGCGCACCATCAGATAAACGAGCCTGGGGCCCGAAGCTGTGCGGACAAGTCAAGCAACGAAAGATCGACCTGGAAGCAGGCGCTTCCCTCATTCCGGCAGGCATCCCGGCAGATATCGGTGCTTTGTACCAGTACAGCAGCACGGGAGGCTTTGGCGCCGTTCTCATGACGCAGAGTCCGATCGTCAAAGAGTTCGTGTACGGTGCGACGGCGTTCCGCGTGTGGTGCAAGGAGAACTCTGCAGCGATCCTCCAGAAATGGCCGGATGTTAGAGAGCGCGGGCTCATCATTGTGACGTCTACCTATACGACGCCATTTGCAATGATGAATGCCTGGGTCGACAAAGAGAAGGAATTCTCCGTCGGGTTTAGAGCCGGCGTGGTGGAGATTGGGGAAGTCGGGCCTTCAACCACATGGTATACTTCCAATAGTGAGGGTGGATGGGTCTCTGCGGCGGCCAGCGGACCCGATGAGAGAAAGGTCGTCTTCTTCGGCGGTCTTTATTTCAAGTATCGCAGGCTAGCGGCTATACTGCCCCAGTCGCATGCTTTCAGTGCGGCTCCCGTTGAAAAAGCCAAGTTCCGTGATATCGATGCGCAAGGAAGGGAGTTTCAGATTGTCGATCAGGAAGGTGACGATTCGTTTGAGATGGTGGTTACATCGGAGGAGTGTGGTGAAATTGCTGAGCTGCCTGAAGAGGCGCCAGAGGACGAAGAAGATTTTTAACGTGTAACGTGTGAGTTGTCATATAAACTACGCAGCCTGCAGTGATAGAGATGCTTGCATTTGACATTGACAGCTTTCCGATGAAATCAGTCATTTAGATTGCTTATACATTCCGTCTATGGGATTATTCGGCACTTTTTGATCGAGAATCGTGCCATGTTGATCCATCATTATGCATTAAAAAAAACATTTGCCATTTAGATAACTGCCCTCAAGGCTAAGATTTTTGAATGGGGCAGCTATAAGCATCGTTAGATGCTGAAAGTCAGTGGCAGCTGTGATGCTCCTCACTCTGCGGCTTATATTGCGACCAGGCTAGTAAAGAAGCACAGATGACTGCGCGACGTATATTGCTGCCACTCAACCCGTCGCGTGCGATACTCCAGATCAAACTCAATATCGAAATTGCCATCAAGATCGGCTGCGTTTGATGCAAGACTGCGGTCATGGAGCCGGCAAAGAACAGCTCTAGGACGGACTATCAACAGTTAAACGGATTGATGACGTTCACGAGCTGAAAACACGTACCGGTAGCCAGCAACACGAACAGGACAACAACGCCGATCCTTCGGGGACTAAATTGGAGAGTCCACGATAGGAGTGGCCATTGACAGGCTGAGCAGTTGAAGGGCACTCGCTAGGAGATGGACACTTTTGGCATGACATCTTGGGTTGACGATAGTGGAGCACGTTGTAGAACGACAATTCTCAAAGGCGATCCAGAGTCGGAAAAGTCTTGAATGAGATGACTCTCAGAGGCTCGCGAAGTGTGGATTTGTTGTTTACATTCCTTGACCCTTGCTTCCGTGGAACCTGAACGACATGCCCTTCCGTCTTGTGTGCCCCAAGACAGATTGTCCAACTATGCCTGGTGGGATGGAAGGTGACCTCCAGTCAACTCGCACCGTCTGTGTCAGTGGAGTGGCAGATTGAAGGACGTAGTATGTATTGGAACTGAGAGTGCCTTGAAGATGGTGTGAACATAGCAATAAACAGCTTTTCCACCGCAAAATCTCTCCCTCTATAATCTCTCTATCTTTTTACTACTTATATATTTTTTAGGGGCGGTATTCCCGTAACTGGAAAAAGAAGGGCACCTCCTGTCTAATGCTAACTATCTATATTATTAGATATTGGTCGGGGGGTCCGACCCACTGGGTATAGATCGTATATTAGAATATTGTCAAAATATGGGAATCTGAATTACCGCGTATAATGCCGCTTAATCTGGACGGTTGCAAGGACTTAAATCTATCTAAATCTACCAAAAATATTGGCCATATTTATAATCAATCTCGACCGCTATTTCGTGGCTTCGGAGGTTGAGATCTGTGTCATTCTCCGGGCAATGGAATTGGAAGAGCAGACACAACGGCGAGGAGGGGTACCAGATATATGTCTTCAAGCCCAACTCCCCCCAGCCTCACGGATCATAATCTTTATCCTCATTACATATTTATCCATCTATCCATCCACGGAGTAACGATTGATATCTTGAGCTAGGATGCGCCCTACAAGCAGGAACGACTCTTAACGATCGCGTTCATCTCCGCACTTACTCCGGAGGCCGAAGCAGTTGGCGCCCTTTTCGATGAGACTGATGGCCGGCTGGGAAGATTTTATAGCAAACGTAGTTGGAGGCGCGGGTGTATTAGTACTATAACGCACTAAAGGGATGAAACTCCTTCGATCACTTATGTGAACGATCTGTTTAGTTCACTTGGTAGCAACAATAACCCCCTCGCCCTCTCCCGGCGGTTGATAGAATGCAAGCTCCGTCAAGCCGACGGAATTCAGCAGCTCGCGCCACTGCTGCTCCGTTCTTTCCAGCGCTCCCACTTGCACCATCATAAGGAGACTCAGACAGGCAGACGCATAGTCACAACCTTGATCGGGGATGATGTTCTCGTTAATCACCAGGCGCGAATACCCAGGTTCCATCGCCTCCACGATATGTCGGAGGATCTCGCGCGCCCGCTCATCCGCCCAGTCGTGTAGGACCCAATGCAAGTAGTATACCCGGGCGCCCTTGATGGGCTGTGGCGTGAAGAAGTCATGAGCCATTAATTCGGTTGCGTCGGGTGGATTGGCGAGATACGAGAATACATGCGGCAGGTCTTGCAAAATGCGTCGGCCCGGCGTGCGAGATGGAGGGCACTTGCGGTTGAATGCCTGTGTATACCGTCCCTCGCCGCCAGCGACATCGACGAACAAGACGGTCTCGTCGGTCGGATTTAACCCAGCCAGAAGAACGCGGTCAACATCGAACCAGTCGACCCATGATGGGGTCCTTTGCTGTTTGATGGACATGAATTGCTGGAAGTCTTTGGCCAGCGATGGGTTCTCACCGAGCCAGCTGAAGTAGCTGAGTTTGGTGTTCTTGGATAACTGAAAGGGCGTATCCTCGATCGATGTGGGGGCTTGGTTGTCGTTTCGGCGGAAGAATTCTGGAGCGTAGGTCACGCAAGCGTGCCCGATGTCGAAGCTGGAATTCTCGTTAGACTTGCACAATGGGCTAGTCTGCTCATCAAAAGAAGGAGACGCTCACGTTGCTCTCGTTGTGGCCTCCATGACTGGATCGGCCATGACCATGGTCAGAGCGGAGGGCGTGTAGAGCTGCACTCCGGCCTCCCGGACGTATCCGGTGGCTACGAGGACTTTCAAAACCTGGCCTAGAATCAGTGAGTCGAAGTTCGCCCGCCGTTCCAATCGACCTACTCAGAACACTCGGACTTGCACCGCACTTCGCTGCAATCTCCTGCGTGGTGATTCCCTGGCTCTTGTCGCGGATGGCTCGGAAAGCCCCCAACTGGACCCCCATGCGAAGGGCTAAGGGCACAGCCAGGCTCTGTCAGATGATGGTTCAGTTAGCATGTATGTTTCTCGCACTGGTATGCCATATCAGATCCCCACATACCAGGGACACATCCTGAATAGCCGTCTCGGGAGGAGACGACAGTGTCTGGACCAGCTCTCGAGCGGCGCTCAGCGCCTGAACCCGAGCGTTCTCATCCAAACACTCTCTGGCCAACCTCGCGGTCTTGGCGAGAGACACGATCTCGTCCTTGAATGATGAGCTCGACATTGCGATGCCGTTCAAAAGTGGCCAGTAGGTAGATTCGCAAAGCGAAACAAACACCAGGATGGCTCCGGACAAGCGACGATCAGTAGTTCATTTCACTCAGGGGATACAGGTGCATGGGATGATTGATTAACCGAAGTGTTAGACGAAGTGTTAGTCTGCGACTACCCTGCAACTTGGACGCCTCTGGACGGTCCATCCAAGACGGACGGTGTGGGCCAAGATCGATCTAGTTTAGTCCCCAACGCATCAATCAATGCGCGCCATCCGGCATCGGTTGGAACGGAGTCAACCCATGTCACACCCATGCCACTTTGAGATTATTTGAACACACAAATACTTAAGCGTGATCATGCCCAACTGCGGCTGGGGCTGGGTTCTACCCCGGGCCGACCATGGACGCTTCGTACTGTGGCGATTCGCTGCTGGGGGTGTGTATCGCCATTGTGCCCATCCAGATCATGCTGGTGGCGGCTCGGTTCTATACTCGTCATGCTCAACACATTGCATGTACGCTGGATGACTATTTCATTGTTCCTGCCTTGGTTGGTAGAATCCCCGCCAAGGTCATTCATCGCTAATCGGTCTGGTGCAGATTGGAAGTCTCGGACATTCGGCGCTGTATATAGTGTGTACGGGGTCATATCTGCCCCCACGAAGGCCTTCGACTGACCGGCAAAAGTACTCGAAGTTGGCGGATTAGGCTACAATCTGGAATATGTTCAGCGAACAGCGCCGGAGAAGCTGGTGCGCCTGCGAAAGGTTGCTTTCCTGACAATCCATGCCTGAAAGCTCGGATGGTGATTGATCCGTATGTACATCCAGGGCCTCTTCGCCTCGCAGATCATGTGTTACCCGATCATCGTGACGTTCGCGAAGCTTTCCATCCTGCTTTTCTATACCCGGATCTTTCGAACCCCCCAATTCCAGATCTTATCGTACGCCATCTGCTTCATTGTGGTGGGGCACCGGAATCGGTGTCCTCTTTGCAGCGATCTTCCAATGCTCTCCCGTGCCACTCGCCTGGGATGTATCACTTCGCGGTTCATGCACCAGCCAACAGGCTTTCTTCCGTTACGTGTCGATTCCACAGATTTTCACAGATTTTGTGATTTTGGTCATGCCGCTTCCGTATGTCTGGAAACTGCACACTCACTTGACCAACAAGCTGGCCCTAACGGGTGTGTTCTTGCTCGGAGGACTGTACGTACGGGATTGACTCGGCGAACGAGGCAATTTGATATACGTACGTGCAGGCTAATCTCCGGTTTGTTAGGGAACTTGTCGCAAGCATCCTCCGCATGACCATTTTCTTCCAGGAAGAGATTATGACGGACTCAACTTGTAGGCCTTCTCCCTCGGGCTACCTAGCCAAACGAACCCGAACTAACCATCCTCGAATGTCAAAAGGGGTCTCAGTCAACTTGGGCATCTGGTCCGTATTGGAAGGCGCCATCATTATCATCGCAGCCTGTCTTCCCCCCGTGTGGCCGTTACTCGTGCGGTTTCTCCCAGAAAAACTGAGACGGAAGAGCCGAAAAACGCCCAAGGACCAACCACAGTATGCTACTCGGAGGGATATTGAGCTGAAGAGGACCAGTAATGGATTTTCTCGGTTGGGAGATCAATGATCTGTCGTAGGGTGATACCTGTACAGTGGAGAAAATTGCTTTCTTTTGTCTGCTCTGTAGCACTATGCCTCTCATAGGAATTTATGCATGTCAACATGGATCTCACTTCCCTCTATACTGTAGAGATCAGACCCTCCCGACTAGATTTGCCACCACTGATCAATGCCGCATTCTAATTCGTGAACCTGATTGTTTTCCTTGCAATGCTGATCCTCAACATTGTATATTTGAATCGGGAATTATTCGGGCTGCTCCGGGGTATGCTCAAGACGTGCTCAAATCTAATTGGAAAACACATGGACCCTCAAAGTTCATCGGTGTTTCCTTTTCAAGGCTGGGCTTTTATCAGCCAAAAAGATCTATATATTATCACTACCTTTAGCACGGCTTCCTCTCGTAAGCGCTCTTCGCGCTAGCACAAAGCACGATATTTGGTTAGATTGGAAAAAGCATCATGATGATGATGGCAAATAGATCTACCACGTAACGAAGGCGAGATATAAATGGAGATATAATTGTCCGGGCGCGATAGAATGTTAATAGGACAAATCATCACCAAATACTAGACATTAGCCTGGTCATCCATGACTGCATCCCCATTCTCACTTCGAATACGGCGATTGCGTTTTGCTGTGAGTCGAGGCTCGATAAACTAAACGATGGAGCTTCATAAGCGGAATTTATTCCGTATACAGATTGATTTCCAATAAATCTCATATTCAGTATAAACACTCAATTTTTCAGATGTGAAGAAGAACAATGAATCTGCCTCGAATCACAACACGCTTGTAAGAACATGGTACGACCGTAGTAGCTCTAGAGCTATAACCCGAGTGGAGCCGGTGGCAGAACGGGAGTCAATCCAGCCAGTGCGTAACGGGTTGAACCTATTATTTTTTTTTTTTGGACATAATCGATAGCCGGGAAGAACACATGGTCGCGTTGCATGCCCAGGAAGCCCTCGCACTAGGAAAGCGGAACGAAAATGGCCAAGGAGAAGACGACATACTACCATATCTTCAAAATATTGGCACCAGTGAAAACCGTTTACTACATCCAAATCAAACTGTATCAATTCGCCTGGAGATTCGGGGAAAATGGAATTTTGTATAGAATGCCGCAATGGAAACGACGACGAACCAACCAATTGACTATTTGACCAGCCAAACTTTGCATCCCATGGTGTCAAGACACAGACGCTCTTCTGGGAAGCTCATTGTTACCGTGAAAGTACAGGTCACTAGCAGGCAGAAACTGGATCAATGAAAAAGATGTCCGAGCAACCATGATACTTTTAGATATCTAAAGAAAAATTTAACCGGTGGGTAGGTTGGGGTAATAGGTTTAAGTATCTATTACACAGCTGGGTGGGTAGCCTAGATGCCATTACACACAACCCACCCGTTTGCCAGTCTGAGTATAGCCTGCACATCACTTTACAAGGAGTCAGAGTAAATGAGAACATCATCATCAACTTCTCCCATACAATCTCCTCCTTACGATGCATTTGTAAAATAAAAGAGTCCCTAGTATATCACTTTTCTCAAGAATTTGCATTTCCCTGATTACAATAGACTGAAAATACCTATAACCCTTCCGGTACAACTCCCCTCATCCTCTCCAAAATCCCCATACTCCGTTCCCCTCCATCCTCCGGAACAACAAACCAAGCAGGCTTGGATTCTAAAAAGATATGCTCCACTGCCTTCTCCGGCACCCTATTCTTAGATTTACTCTCATCAACAGTAACAGCCACAATGCCCACCTCATCTGGTTTGGCATGGTAAACCATCGTCATGGGACTTCGGCATTCACCACAGATTGTGCGAGTTGCATACTTGCTAAGATTGATTTCGACAAGACGGTCTGACCTGGTCCAGTGGAAACGAGACGAATCCACGTTCGTGAATGCTGCAAAGGGAGAGCCGTGCAGGAGGCCGCACATGCGGCAGTAGCAGTATGTTAACCCGTGCAATGGGGCTGTTGTAGCATAGGCTGTTTTTTGACAGTAGCAGCTTCCATAGACGACGGGTTCTGTGGAGGGATTTGTGCCTAGGGTTTGCGAAGGTTGGTTGGTGGACGTTGACATGGTGTATTGTTCTGTGGAATGGCGCTATTTTTGACTCGTCGGGGTAAACAGGGTTATCATGCAGAGTATTGGCACTATGGAGAAATATTCTGAGGAATTCGCGTGATATCTCTTACGGTATAAGTAGAATCGTTCTCAGTTATAAATTGGTAAGCCAAGGGGGGGTGGTTGATTTACTATACGAAGTATGACATCATCGCACAGATACTGGTGGCATGGAAGGAGGGAGGAGGGAGGGGATTGGTCACCACAGAAGCAACGCGAGGCTGGTTTATAAACAGAATGATACACATAGGGGTAATCATGGCGGAATTCTTACTCGTCAACTTCAGGCTGAATTATAGACGTAGGTGATCGTATGAGCGTCTACAAACAAATCCTCAGCAAGGCGGCGATACATTGTTAGACGACCCATGGAGATGACAGGAAAGGGTAGAAGAAACTGGAAGAAAGGTGGGTTTGCGCCCACGAAGCCTTCTGACGCGATCTTGAATGAGGAAAATATCAGGACACACCTCGTTGCTAGATCATGTGACTGTCTAGATGTGCAGCGAGTTTAGTCCCAAGGGAAAAGCCGAGATACAGAGCCCCAGTTGGTTAAGTATCAAGCGTCGAGACGAAGTCAGTCTTAAGGATCGAAACCGTGAACTATGTGTTAGAGTAAGTGCATGTTGGCAGAAAGTTGACGTATTATGTTGGAAATCATCTACATTGAATGCTGAGCTCATTCATACTGCCCCGTCAAGCCCGCAGGATAATCAAGAAATAAAATGACTATATGAACATCCAATCTTCACCCCACTCATAGACATATTCGATCCAACGTTGAGATGACCCTTCCATAGCTCGACGAGCCCAAATCTTCTCAAGCACCTTCAAGGCATTCGTCACATTGTGACATCGCCATAATGTCCATAGATGACCGAACACATCAGTAATGAGTTCCCTTTGAGACATTGTTTGTGCCTCGGCGCCAATGACAAATGCAGGCCATATGATACCTTTGAGATGAACATCCGCCGGATCCACAGATTTGAGCTGGTGAAGAATCGAATCCAGTGAATTGTGGATCCTTCCTTCGCTGAAAACATCGCTTTCAGAAGGGACTGAGAGAACCTGCAGCACGTATATCTCGACCGCTGCTTGCCACACACAGGCAAGTTGATATCTTGGTTTCATGTAGTGGACTTCTGCACCCGCAACTGCCCACTTCATTGGAGAGAAGTTCTGTAGATGGGAGAAAATTTTGGCAATCAAATCCGATGGTATTTCGTGGGAGCTCGGAGCAGCCGCATTCGCGAGAGAAATCACGTAGAGAAGGGTTGAGGGGCACCCAGTCCATGTCTGGGACTCACAACGCTTCAAGATGTCAAGAGTAGGGGACATCGAGAAGAGCGGCTGATAAGGCTGTTTGGCTTTTACAAATGTCGACCCTATGATTTCAAAACTGTAACATTGACTTAGTGAATTGCTGTATGAAACCAGACTGGAACATACTTACATCGCATAGCTCGTGTCAAAGTATTCGGTTATTTGAGGCACATCAGCGGCCAATTCTCCATCCCTAAAGAGCGCAAGGGATAAGCCGCGTTTTGTCATCACTTCTCTCAGTCCACGAAGATGGTATCTCCAAGTATCTCGTCCAGAATCCATGAGCTCAAACCATATGGACAGTATCATAGATGCAATGACAGCGCCCGGATTACTGAAGCATGCCGCATATGCTTCGCTTCTCAAGAAGCTGAGCGTTTGCTGTTTGTGGTAAAGAGCATCGTGATACGCTGGGAGATGGTACAGATGGCGCACCTGATCACCCCATTGTGGTATTTGTACTTCACTTTGATTTGGCTTATATGTCTTAGTCGTTTCGTTGCATTGAGCTGATGCGATTCGGAAGGTTAAATGTAGAGCTGCCACTGACACCACCGCGTGGCATAATCCCCGACAAGATGGAATCAATTGCATAGATTCCTTGAAGAGATTTACCCGCTCAAAATCATAGAGCACGCATTCCTGGCAGCACTGTTGCTCAACTGATCTTCAATCAGCCAGTACTCAAATGGCTCAGGCACTCTGCTTACAATAAGCAATATAGTTTCGCATTGACGGAGACAGATCCTGCAAGCCAGGATCATTCAACACCCTGCGTATTGGGAGATGTTGCACTTGACATGGCACCTTCTTGCCCATTAATTTGCCGCGGCTTGCCACACTGTCTGTCCATCGCAGAGGCTTCTCTTTGCTGTATCCTAGACAGGGTCGCTATGAAGATGTGCATTTGCCACAGATAGGGAGTTCTCGGTCGCACTTGAGGCGTCGGCGACGGCAGGTCCAACATGGGACATCAGCACAGTTCGCAGCTGCGATGATCATACTCGTTGAATTCCAGAAGTCTTCTGGTGGTCGTAAGTAAAGTGAGAGTCCGAGTCCTTTGCAAGTACTCCGTAAGGGTTTCGATCATAGATCGCGCTATTCCTAAAAGGGAAGCCAAGATGCAATTGTCCACATCTGGCGAAAGAGGGCCCAATGGATACCCGGCAACCAATGGAATCACAAAAGGTCTCGATTGCTTACAGAGTAAGGTACTCCGTATGTACGGAGTACAAGCTCTCCAGGCTCCCATTTGAACGGGGTTGAGGGTTTACTTTATCCGGGCCCCGAGGAGCCTTGCACGTGACTAAGCTGAACGGTGCTTAGAAAACGCCAAGTTACGTGCAAAGCCTATCAGGGCTTAGACTACTCTATTAAAACTTTCTAAGCCCTGTTCAGCCCTTATTATAGATAGATAAGAATAGCACCCCAGAAAAGTTCATATGTGTCAAAGTATACCACTAGGCCAAAATGCGTGACGCTACACTAGCTGGTAGAAGTATAGTATGGAATAGTGGATCTGGGTCAAACCCTGCGATCCGCCGAACCTGCGACGCAGGAGCCATCGGGGTGTGGCCGTATCAAGCCCCCTTCAGAAACTCACCGGCTTGATGCGTTCTACCAAGAAAATGAACACAGAGGAAACGTCATCCATGTCCTCTTCCGAGAGGAAAAAGCTTCGGGATCGCCGGGCACAGCAAAACCTGCGGGACAAGAAGCTACGTTATACCACCCAGCTGGAGGGGCGAGTCGCGTACTGCGAGCGGCACCACGGCGATGAGGGAACTCAGCACCTATTGCAGCTTATTAAGGGACTGCGGAGTCAAAACGATTCACTTCTAAGGTGGAGGGAGAGATTGCTCTCTTTCGTCAATTCCTCGCCCGTAGATGCACCCGGGATATCCGGTGAGCACACAGCTGCGCATCATTGTACTGGGTTATCCTCTAGCCAAAGTCCTCATCTAGCGTCAGACCAATCCCGGATTTCCAACCTGTCAATATCTGATGCGTTTTGTGTGCCTTCTGATGGTCGCACGAATTTGGACCCGCCAGCCACGAATCGTCCACCAGTGACGCCGGTTCGACCATCCTTAGAACCTCATCTACCCAGTGTACATGACGCTTGGAAACGACTACCATTACACGAAGATGACTTTGCCGATCCCACCACAGTCTCTTGTCCGTGGCTTCTTCAATTGGAGCAGATCATTCCGTGCCCTGACATTCCGTCCTCGCCACTGGACATTCTCTATGGCTCTAAGACGAACGTCCTCGCAGACCTCATCAACAAAGCAACCAACAGACGTCCAATGCGCGACCCCGAACGACTTGCTCTCGGCTGGCTTGTGTATCTCCTCACCCGGTGGCTCATAGCACCTAGTCCTACCACATACGAAAACCTTCCAGTGTTCTTGCGCCCCACAACGGAGCAGCTGGAGATCGTACATCCGATGGCTCTAGATTTTCCTCCATGGCCGGGGTTCCGGGCAAATTTGGTCAAGCAATGGTACTCGTATCGGGACTTTCGCGACGACCTCTTCGGAATGCTTTCGTGCTGTTCCAAGGTGCGATGGCCCTGGGGCGAACCTATTTTGGAGCGAGACGAGGCAAACGAGCTCCGAATGAAACCGGAGTTCTATAAGACGTTTATGAGCGAGTCTGGCTGGGGGCTGACGCCCGAGTTTATCGCGCGGTATCCGCAGCTTTTGGTTGGGGTGGACGTACAGTCTGTAATCCATGAGGTTACTTGAAACGGGTCTATGCTGTCGTTGCGCATCCGGAAATCTGAACCCGTTTTATTTTCTATAATTCAATCTCTATTATCTGTATAATCATGTCGGCATGGTCGCCGTGGCGGGGATTTTCTTCGGTGTTGCGAGGAGCCCGTCTCAACACTAGAACGCAACAAGAAAGCAGCTCACAGACACCACAAGGTTACAGCTCAACCGGCCATTTCTTGCGGATCACCTTGCCGTACCGAGTAAAGAACAATGGAATGAGCACAAATGCCAGCGCCAGAAAGCCAAGCAGTGAATTTCCCCATCCAAGACCAAGGGTATCGAACATAGCCGGACCAGCGAGAGGGAGCAGGGCTCCTACCAGTGATCGTGTGGCTGTCAGGGTCGCATTCGCGGACGCAGCATACGCAGAATAGCAGTCAATAACGTACGCCTGAATGGGCAGATAGACGCCCATCATCCCAATGCCGAACGGCATCATACCGATAATCGGCACGATCCAATGAACGTGCTTGTCCACCGTCCAGCCGTACCAGAAGAAGCTAATTGGGAGAATGCATGAAAAGAATGTCATCAGCGGAAGTCGCATTTCCGGTTCGTATTTGCCTTTGCGGTTTGTCAATTTCACCACAATCCGGTCGTTGGTGGTGGCCACGAAGCCAAGGCCAAATATAAAACCAACGCCAATCCCAAGGTAAGCCAGCCCGGAGAGGCCCGTCGAGAAGCCATATTGAGTGGTGAACACGGTAGGTATAGTGGTGAAGAAGAGGTAAAGAAGGCCGTAGATGAGCGACTAAACTCTGACGGTTAGTGGAAGTAAGAGAGACATCCATCCAAACAACTCTTACCATATAAAGTGAAAGAAGCAGGACGATTGGCGATTTCACAAACAGCAAGATCGGCCTTTTTAGCCCTTGGATCAGAATCTGACGGGCAGACGCTTCCTCACGGTCAACGTCATACGCACTCCGCAAATCGCTTCTCCCCAGCTCCTTTGCCAGCTTTGCTGTTTTGCGCCGAATCAGCACTGGCGCATACGTCTCCTGGTTGAGAAGCTCTATCCCGAATGCCATAACTCCGCCCGCGATGAGAAGCACCCAGAATACCCATCTCCAACCGGCTTCTTGGCCCAAGAATCCGCCTGCAATCGGCCCAGCCACAGGCCCTATCAAGGGGCCTACGCCCCAGATAGATGTTGCCATTCCGCGTTTCTCGATCGGCATGAGGTCTGCAATGACACCGGCTCCCAGAGTTATACAAGCTGACCCTCCGATCCCGGCAAAGAACCGACATACGATGAGCGTTTCGATATTCTGCGCAAGAGCACACCCAATCTGCCAAACAACGAAGAACCAGTTTGCAGCTCCGAGAACGATCCGACGGCCGTATATTTCGCTCAGCGGGGCAAGGAGGAGAGGTCCGAACTAACGCAGGATTCACTGTAAGCATGGAACAGATGATGACCGACACAGACACTTACTGCATAACCCAAAATATAAATGCTAACGGTGAAAGACAGGATCGTCTGGTTTGTCTCCTTCAGATCCTCGGCCACATAACGCACTGCTGGGGAGAACATGCTCGATGCGAGTGGCGATATAAACGTGAACGCGCTGATCAGCGCTATAAGTCCCCATTTCCGGCCAGGAGAAAAGTTCTGTGGGTTGTTCGGGTCATCTTGTCCTTCCCATCCTACCACGCCGCGATGTAGATCAGTTTCAGGGAAGCGCTGCTGGACCAAGGTTGATGTCGCAGCACTTGCATATGTTGGCTTTCTCTCTATATCTGGTACTTCAGAAATCTGCTGGTTCTCGTCGGTGGTGGATGAGGAACTGGAAATGGATTTCTCCCGTTCAGGAGTAGCCATCATGATGGGAAGTGAATAGGGTCTACCTTGAGCGTTGTGTTCACGAGAGAACCCGTCTCTTCAGGAGCAAAAAATGGATGCGATCAGACGGTGCTGAACGGGAAACTTGAAATAATGCAAATTCTGCGAATTTAAGTAAGAGAGAGCCCCAGTAGAAACATGGTATAAATTGAAGAATTGTGAGGTCCAGCCTAATGACCAGTTATGAACCATTCATCTGTTCACGGTGGCCCTATGCTTTAAAAAGGGCTTTACTCTGCTTCGAACCGGCATTTGTGCGTCAATTTTTTTTGAATACAACAATCAATGCGTGACCATATTCTCGAGCTCAAAACGTCTATGCACAGCATAGTTCCCTGAGTCCGAGGCTGTGGACCCAGTGTTGATTCAATTCCCCACATTCATAGCCTGTCTACCAATTATGTAGCGGATAAGCTATGATAATGAAGGCGCTGAATCAGTGGGCCCACATATCTGAACCACGTCCATAAGGCTCTTATCCCATGTGATTCTGCATACGCTGGGCGGCGTCCACCGTATTTTGGCAAACTGAGCTCACGTATTCACAGTATTAAATGTTTCAATCTGATAGTACCAAGCTTTCAAGACTTCTTGCTATACTGCAGTAATCAACGGTCTATCAATTTCATCACTCAGCCGTAATCAGCCCAACTCCTGGAGCTGTTCGGCCGAGACGTCATTGTGTCATACTGCCAAACCATAGAAATGGACCGTAGAGAGCCTCATTAGTGTGTTCAGATTTTTGTGGCCTAGCGGTCATTTTTAGTTGACCCATACCATGGCTATCGTGTGATTGACCCTCTATACTTGGTTCTAGCCCAAGTGTAGCATTTTCGGCTTAACCGGTTATCCTGGAACCCTTCCACAAGCGAGAAGGCAGAGTATAGCTACCAGATGCTGCTTGGAAATCTGGGCCTGCCTCCTGTCAATGCTTCTCACGTCTTATCTCATAGTAGTTGATCGGGTGAGGGGTTGTATTGGAACATATCCGACGTCCATAGCCGGTTCGACATAACGTGGGACTTCCCCACTCTACGGATGGAACATCCGATCTATATCATCTGGTCATCACCAAACGAACATCAGAAGAAATGAAATAACAGAAAGAGAACTATCGTTAAGCTCTGACTTATTCCAGAAAATCCACAAGATCATGGGCTCTACCATTGACATCCCCCTCCAGCCGTTGCCTGTCCCTAGGGTAGAAACCCTTGCACCGGGCCTTTCCCTTATACCACCGCTTTCGCGGCGAGGCTCTGGTCCTGGGATGATCGTTCTTGTGCCTGATGGCGCTCCGCATGCAATCAGCATTAACCAGGGGGCACCATCCCCTGCATTGAAATGGGCGGAGGAAAGCTACACAGTCATTGAAATACGGGAGGTTGCACTTGTCAATGAAGACCTTCTTGGCCATGCAATTGAAGAGCTACATAAGTATGAAAATTGCACGCCAAAAGATACCGTTGGGCTTGTGGGTTAGTACACCTTACACTCCGGGGCAAACTCCACGCAGTGCTAATGGACTACTACAGCTTACAGTCCATCATTATGGGCAAAAGCTGCCTCGTCAAAATCAATTGGACAGATTACAGCAGCTTCTGTGTATGCGACAGTATCCGACTTTGAATCCATAACATCCACATCTATCCCGATTGTTCAGCATCTAGCAGGGGTAGCGCCTGGAAAATTGCAACGAACGTCAGAACTCTTCCAGTATGCCTACGAGGACATGGAGTCTCCAAGCTTCGCCATATCGAACTCAGCCGAGTTTCACTACGGGACTGAAGCTGTCTCCCATACACGAAACTTGACCTTCTTGAAGAAGCACATGAATGGGCCGTATTTTGATCTGGAGGCCATATGGGATGAGCACACCTATTTCGAATTCGATAACCGGTCCGTCGAGCACACGACGAGCACTATGGTTCAGGAGCCTTATGTTAACCACATTCCTACTGTTCGTATTTATTTCTTTCCATGGTATCGAATTATTCGCTCACTCAGTGCAGATCACAGGCGGAATAGGACGTGACCGGCTCACGGACTTCTACCGCCATCACTTCATCTTCAACAACCCCAAAGACACCAAGATGGAGCTCATTAGTCGGACCGTCGGTATTGACCGTGTTGTCGATGAGTTCATCATGACCTTTACTCATGACTCGGAGGTTGATTGGATGTAAGTGTTTAGCAGTTCCCGGCAGTAGCAGAATGCTCATTTGAATAGCCTTCCCAAGATTCCCCCGACCGGTCGCAAACTCGAGATTCCGCTTACAGCGGTGGTAAATGTCCGAGGTGACCGGCTGTATCATGAGCATATTTCGTGGGACCAGGCGACCGTCCTCGTGCAGCTGGGATTCTTACCGAAATATCTTCCGTATCCGTATCCCTTGCCGGATGGTCGGACTCCTGCACCAGGGAAGAGATTTGAAGTCTTGGGTCCTACTGCTGGTGTGGAGACTGTGAATAAGATGCGGGATAAGAATTCTGTTCCTTCGAATCAGTTGTTTGAAGGAGGTGTTCGCGAAGTATGATTTTTATACCTAGGGTTGATGTTCAGGAAGTTTAGATGCAGAATGGATATATTTCAGTGGATCTTACAAGATAGGACCCAATCCCCATGTTTCCAATAGAAAAAAAAAAAAACAAAACTAGGAAGTCTTGATTCACCCACAGCTTACTTCAACCTTTAAAAATGGACACCAATGCTATGATTGTCTCAGCTACTGCATGTTGTGGCTGTATGAAGGAACCACAATGGAGGCCTGGGGATACCTGAGGGTGTGAACAAAATTACATGTGTGATAATCTTCAAACAAATTCAATCAAACGGTGCTATCGTATTTAATGATTCCAATCTTCATCCACGGCTCGCCCATTCCCGATTAATCCCCCGATAGTCATGGATGGTATACCCTTCAAACACCTCCTTCCTCCATGTAGGCTTCCGCCTGCTCCTAACCCCCAAGTCCGAAAGAAGCATGTCCGCATATGGGATGGCATCGTAAACAAACTCCGGATACCAAGCCGAAAACCCGCAAGGATAGCGATGTTTACCAAAACGACTCATCAGGGCAGTTTGTCTGTGGACATCTCCCGTGTCAATCCGAAGCTTACCGTTCAAGTAAGCATACACCCACAGCGCCTGGGTCTCGGCAATGATCACATTGCTGGTACTATGTACCATCTTCACATACGCGAGAGAATAGTCGCCTTCCGTCGTGAGGTTGGGCGGAGCAATGCCTCGGTAGAGTCGGAAGGGGGTGACATTCTGCTTGTAGGGGATCCTGGAGGGTGGGTTTCGAAGGTATGGGAATCGACCGAAGATTTCCTTATCTGCCGCAGAGTCTAGTTGCTCCCAGAATGCGGTCTCTTTCGCGTCAGAATGACTGCTGGGAATGCCGAGTCGGGCATCCAAGCCGTCAGGTTTGTATTTCAGTGTCGATCCTAGCTTCCAGCCGGTTATAGCAACCAATGCGTCTGTCTGGATGCTGGTGCCGTCGGAGAAAGTCACAACTCCCGGATCTGACAAGTGATCGATATCCTTGTGGGTGATCTTGACCTGACCGGACCTGAGATAATCGTGGATGTCGGACGGGTAGTTGAGGATGCCAACTCTGGCGGACCAGAATAAACTGCAAAAAGTCAGTATATAACTGGACGCTCTGGATCGCGGTACATACCTCTCGGGCGGCTCTAGATGTTTCAGGCATTCCTCCTTGCGATACCCATTGGCATCAATGACATCCATCCGCATGTTCTCCCAGAACCTATGCACGAACCATCTTCCGATGCGCGTTTGATGCAGAGCTCTGCGGATCCAGGAGAACCCGTCAAAACTACCCCATATGCAAGGACTGAACCATGTAAAGTACCGCATGGTTGCGAGGAGCTCGAGTTTTGTGATCGCTCCTGCAAACGGCACCCAAGGAGAAGTCATCCAGACACCACCGCCGCCAGACTCGCGAATGATCCAGTCCACCTTTTTGCCATTCGACGCCATCAGATGGACCACATCGTATCCAGTTTTTGATGCGCCTACGACAGTCACTGACTTGACGGCCGGGTCTTGTGCTATCCTGGCACCTTCAGACCGTAATTGGGTGTGATCGATAATGGGTCGATTGAAATCTTCCTTTCCTTTGATGTTGACAGAATTGGGGGTGGATGATAGGCCACTGCTGACTATGAGCTTGTCGCAGGTATACTGAATTGAACGTGGGTTCCCTGCTTCAGTTACGGTCTCCGCGTACAGTCTCCATCCATTGTCGAGTTTCTCTGCTTCCAGGATGCGCGTGTTAAAGTGCATCCGCCGACGCAAACCAAAGTGATCCGCAAAGTCGTTCAGATACCGGTGGAGAGTGTATCCAGGTATATGACCGTCCTCATTGACACCGTACTTCTCTCCCATAGGGAAATCGCTGAACTCATACGTTCCCCCAAGATTGTTAGTCTTGAGGCCTTCGTAGCAGTTTTCTTCTGCCCAGACGCCGCCCAAAGTTGGTCGCTGCGAATGTTAGAGCCGTTGAATAGCTGAAAATGCAGTACATTCATACTAACCTTCTCGATCATTAACAGGTTAATTTCCGGTGACAGTTCAAGATATGTCTTTGCTGCGGCGAGACCTCCAATGCCGGTCCCAACCACAATCATCTCGGCATATTCGGCGTGCACCATGGTTCATTCCACTCCATTTAACTGAGGAGAGGGATACGAGGCATAAAAACATCAAGGTTTGGAGGCATCCTGATAATATACTTCATCCGCATTTTCCCTCAACAAGCTTCCCCATCCTTCTTAACGGCCGACCCGAGATACACGGGACACGAAGTAATAGGCAAAGCTCTCACTGAGAGATAGCACGCTCAGATATCAATCTTGCGTGGGGAGAGTGGGGATGGCGGGGACATAAAAGGGAGAATCAACAGGATGGGACTAATAACTGCGCTAAGGACTGTAGCGCAATGTCCCAAGGGTGCAGCTTCCGGTCTTATCATCCAGCGTCCGTATCTTATCTGAAGTGTATCCCTTGGGGTCTTCTAATCTTCTAGTCTTCGACGGCTAAGGGGTCTGAACCCCGCAGCACCGGAGAAGTGCCCGGACAGTGATCCTGCTCTTATGCTTACACTTGCACGTTCGTAGCAATATCCCACCGTATGACGACCACACAAAAGCTCAACGGTTCTAATAATGACCACAGATAGAGAAACATCGAAAAGCCCCAATGCCCGTAACAAGCGTCATCGGTGTACGATCCCGGGCTGTGGAAAGGCCTTCACCCGGCTGTCCCACCTTCAGCGACATGCGCTGAACCACTCTACAACGCAATGGGTCTGTAGTCGATGCAATGCAGCATTCAAGAGGTTGGACCTATTAGGTAAGTAGTCCCGAGCACCGGCACTCGGCTGATGGATGTATCTGATCCTCTCTGTAGAGCGTCATAAGGCTCGGCATGTTGTTAAAGATAGTCTGGCAGGTGGTGCAGGGCTGGGTATACTACACACTCGTCGAAAGACCATATCTGGGGTACAAATCCCCGACACTCCTCGCCCGATTTCTGGATCGGAGCTAGATGGGCTAGATGGTGTTGGCGTACAGCGAACGACCCTCAGTCCTTCCTTTTTGAGGAGTAGTGGAACAACGTCAGGTGCTGTCAATCAGGCACACTTCCCGGAAGGAGAGTCCAGTCATGATTGTCCTACGGTACCCGGATCCTCACTGGATCTCATTAACATTACAAATCGAGGAAGCCCCTTAGTGGACATATGCGAGCTCGGCAGTATGTACTATGACACGAGCTTCAATTCGGTCCATTTCGACGTGATGGGGTTTAACGGCTCCCCCCCTTGTCCTTCTCCTGGCTTTCTGCACATGCCGCAACATGATGAGGACAATAGATACCCAGGAGAGAGTCCGCTGGCACCTTACTCGCCACGTAGTATGGATTGGGTTGGGTTTGACTCAACCAACCAGACGACGGGACAGGGAGAGCCACCAGCCATGAATAACGCCACGGTAGGTCCAATGATTACAAGCACAATACGTTAGCGCTGAGCAATGAACCTTTGGGCAGTGCATTGAAACATTGATCCACGATATTGTCGACCAGACGTCCGACAACCAGAGGGACACAGTTTGGAGCCATACTCAATCGGAGAATGTCATACTTACCAACACTAAACGTTACGATATCCTCCGTCTCCTGGCGGACACTCGCCCCGTCTCGCGTGATGGCACGCTTGTTGACGGTAACATACCCCTCCTGTCGCTTGATAGTATGCAGGAATATCTAGATCTATTTCTGCGCTATTTCAATACCTCCTATCCCGTGGTCCATGTTGCTACGTTACAAATCAGCAGCGCCGACCCAATGTTCATCCTGTCAATGATTATCCTGGGAGCGACATATAAAAACAAAGACTCTCATCAATTGTCGGTTACTCTCTACGACGCGGTGGTGCCGTATATCCTTAGTGGCCTCATAACTATCCCGCTCCCGGACCTGTCCACGCTGCAGGCTTTGCTAATCCTCGAATGTTACGGGATGTACCGGGCTGGTCCATATCAACGGGAGAATGCAATGTTGATTCACACTCTCCTGTTCAGTGTGAGTGCCTTCACGCAGGTTTCGACTTCGTTCTGACCGTCATAGGCGATACGGAGAGTCTCCAGATATCATGTGCGCGGAGGAATCATGCTGCCAGACCACTTAGCTCGCCACGACGGCCGCTGGAAGGGGTTTGCACAAGCGGAGCAGTATAAAAGGTACTCCGGCCTTATCTGCAACATGGTTTCTGTGTACCTAACACATAGCAGGCTGATATTATTCGTGTTCATGTGGGATACCCAGAACGTATCCTGCTACTCCGTGATGCCCAATATGTCAACTCAGACCATCCAAGTCCCTCTCCCATGTGCAAATGAGGTATGGGAAGCGACCACGGAAGCTGCATGGGAAAAGGCCCAAGCATCGCATGCAGAGCCTCCCAACTTCCACGACACAGTGAAATCCCTTGTTGAGGAGCGCGGCAGTTACCACCGTGACCCAATGGACCGCCTTTCCCTGGCACTCTTGCTGCACGGTCTGATGTCCATGTGCAACGACATCGCCCACTTCGACAACCGCTCAATATACCTCAGCGACATGGACCACGGTGAAGTATCATGGACACCATGGCGCCGCCGTATGACCCACGCCCTCGAGACGTGGAAAGCACGGTATGATGCGTACGCCATGGCGTCTGTCCACCACCCAGACATGCGCGCGGCGCCAAACCACCGTGAAGAGGGAATCGCTCTGCTTACGCTGTATCATACGGCGCATATTGTAATCAACTCCGATATTCGTCATCTGCAGGCTGCGGCCGGTGCAAAGGGCATCTTTGGCCATATTGTTATGCCTGAAGATCGACAGGAGAGCGCAAAGTGGGTAAAGCACTGGGTGCACGGGCAGACAGCGGCTGCGGATCATGCTGCTTGGCATGCGGCACAGATGCTGCGAGAGGGTATTCTACATCTGACGAACTGGGATGTCAATGGGGTGTTCCATTATCCGTGGTGTCTTGTTATTGCGACGCTGACCTGTTGGGCCTTCCATACTTTTGGGTCGTCTTCAGAAGAAGAGAGGATAAGATGTAGTCATGGAGATGCATTGCATACTGATCAGAGAGAGTCCCGGGAGGGGATGAATCATATGGTTTCGCTAATGGCATCGGTGTCGCCGAGCAATATCAGGCGTACGCTGGAAAGGTGTTGCATCCATGGGCTCACTATAGAGGTAGCTCGGTATCTGAACGGGGTACGATGGACAGCTGCATTTGAGGCTATGAAGCTGTTAGACAAGTTATCTAGAGAGTCATAGACACTCAATGTGACTGTTCAAAACACTGATTAATGTAGGCCTGAATTCAGAGGCGGACTTCCATGGGCAAATGAAGTCATGAAACGTGTCTCCACTAATCAACAGTGTCAAAAGTGGAGAAGTGGAGCCATAATCAACATGAGTCATCGTGAATCACTTTCGATCAATCAACCGTCAATCGTGAAGTCATGTTGATAGCCAACAACTATATAAATCACCGTGTTATAGCCTTTTAAAGCATCAAGCATCCCTCTTAGAGATAAAGTATCAATTCTATCACCATTCCTCCTCTACACACTTCCATACCACCCACCATGCCAACAACATCAAGTCCCATCGTTTTCTACGACATCGCCATGCGGCCCCCCACAGAGAAAACCTGCTGCTCTCCAAACCCGTGGAAAAGCCGGTTAGCCCTCAATTTCAAGGCTCGCCCATACACAACGACATGGGTGCCTCTACCAGACGTTAGCAAAGTCCGCCGCAGCCTCAAAGTCCCCGCTTGCCGCAAATTCGCCGACGGCACGGACTTCTTCACCCTACCGATCATCGAGGACCCCGCCACGAACTCTTCAGTCGGCGACTCCTTCGACATCGCCGTCTATCTCCAGAATACGTACCCTGACTCAGGCGCAGGCGACCTGTTCCCCCCGCAGAACCTCGACTACGTCTGTACGCCTGAAATCGCATCGCTTATTCCGCTATCGGACTGCTCCGATAGCCAGTATCCTGAGTACGCCAAGTTTAATGTCAACGTCGACGCGGCCTTCACCGCACATGTGCAGCTGACGCTGGAGAACTTCCCGTTTGACCCTGCTACGGTGGAAGCCAGCAAGGCGGAGTTTGTGCGCCGCGCAGGGATGAAGAGCTGGGATGACTTCGCGCTAGTGGGCGAGGCACGGGAGAAAGTGAAGGAATCGTTCCGGAATACGCTCGGGGATCTGGCCAAGCTGTTCGCGAAGGATGATAGTGGGCCGTTCCTTCTTGGAACGAAGGCTAGCTATGCGGATATGATTGTTGGTGCGTGGCTGCGGATGATGCATGCGACTCTACCGGAGAGTGAATGGGAGGAAGTGAGGAGTTGGCATCAGGGGATTTTTGGCCGGTTACATGATGCGTTGAATGTGTATGCGGAGGTGAAGTAGCTATGTGTTCGGGTATATGGTACTGGCTCGCATCAGGATCACTTCGCATCAATTACACCGCGGTAATGGCGGACAAAAGTCCGCTTTACCCAGAGATCCAAGCGGACACTATGAAAATGGCAAATCGTGATTAGATCACGATAGCGGACTTGTGTAGCGGAATACGCAATGGCTATTACACCACGTCTTAGAGATGGTCATAAGAGGTCTCCAGTCTAGGCAGAAATAGTGAACGAGGTACTCCGTTTGTACTAGTGCTTGTAAACACCATTCACTGTTGAGATACTGCATTATACATGCCAAAGAATTACTTAGTCACATATCGCTTCCCTGAGGCTGATTCCGCGTTCCGGTACAGTTCCGCACTCGATGCCACATAATCAGATGGGATAAAACATGTCAACTCTATTATGAATTCTGGGATAATTTCCTGCTCAATCAGTAACATTTCTCTGTGTTAGAGGTAGAAACTCAGCTAGTCCCCATTACTAGACATATCTCCGCAAGAGATCTTCTTTCTAGATTAGCATGCCCCATAGAATAGAAATAGGCTAAGGAGAAGATCCATTATATCCACTGCCCATCCTCTAGCAAGTGAGGCGGTGGAGGATTGGCATTTTGGGTGCCTCAGATACAACTTATCTTACATCTTACCTATCTCCATCATACACCAAGCGAGACTAGGGATGCAAATTGAATGTACCTTCCCAATTATTTCTAGTGATATGTAAGAACGAATGGTAGTTGGATAACGGGGGGATAGCATACAAGGACCAAGACCAACCATCGGCAATTAGGCCAGTGAACAGTCGCGAACTGAGCGGGTCTGATTCCTTTGCCTCGTTGTCAATCCCCGGCAATCAATTCTACCCCCGAAGACATGCGAGCTCAGTAGTCCGTGGGGTTTGTTCGGGTTCGGTCCCTAGAAGTAGGTGATATCAACTGTCTTCAGCTACCCCAGGATTCCTTCACCTCATATGCCGGGATTGGTAAATCAGATACAATGATTGAAACGCGGGGTGGGTGGAGTCTATGATAATTTACAGGGTATTAAAGCAGTTAGCAACTCCTGTGTAGAGAGGTGTCACTATCTGTCCTTAAGCAAGCGGCAAGATGACACTGGCAAAAGACGAGAGCCACGTCCCGGCCCATAAGCTAGAAGCTGGACAGACTAGTCTAGATGACGACGAAGAATACTCCTACGTTGCGCAGAGGAAAATAGTGCACCGTATTGATCGAAGACTCGTCTCCGTTGCGGGGATCGGCTACTGTATCAGCTTAATGGACAGATCCAATATCTCAACGGCATCAATTGCAGGGTATGTCACCCAAAACAAGTCATTGGTATAAATAACTAAGCCTGACAGTATGAATGAGGACTTGGGAATGACAAAGGGATATCGATATGTACGTTACGCGCTACTGACAGATCGGGGTATCACTGACATTCATGGCCAGTCTTTGGTTATGCTTATTTTCTTCGTACCATACGTGCTGTTCCAGCCCTTGGTCACTGCTACTATCCGCAAATTTGGTCCAAGAAACTTCCTCTCTACGATGATCCTGTGCTGGGCAGGAATCACCATCGTGAGTTGTTGGCCATATTAAAGTAAGTCATGCTAACACTGCAACTAGGGCATCGGATTCACCAAGACATGGAAGCATATACTAATTGCACGGACCTTTCTGGGCATGTTTGAGAGTGGCTACTTCCCCGGAGTGGTTTACTTGTTGTCATGCTGGTATTCCAGATGTAGGTGTACCATGACCGTCGAATATCTAGATGGGTGCTAACTACAACAATAGATGACATGCACAAACGATTCTCCATGTTCTACTCCATTGGCCTATTTTCTCAAGCGATCGCAAACATTCTCGCATATGGACTGACCCATATGGACGGGCTTGAAAACATACGGGGATGGAGATGGATTTTTATCGTCGAGGGTGTGGTGAGTTTGTAGAAATATCTGTGCACATATAGATAAGCTTATTCAGTATTCTCCCAGATCACAGGATGCATCGGTTTGGCCGCCTTCTTCATGCTTGTTGACTTCCCCGACAAAGCACACCGCTCGTGGAGGTTTCTCAATGAGAAGGAATGCGCTTTTATCATTCGCCGCGTCAATAGGGATAGAGGCGATGCGGAGCCAGAGGAATTCACAGTCAAGAACTTCCTCCGCCATGCGCTGGACATTCGCCTTTGGTGCTATGGCCTGATTTTCTGGTATCCAGATCCCTCCCAATCCCATTACAATATAGTCATCTGACAGACGGCAGCTGTCTAATGGCCGTGACCTACGGCATCGGATACTTCCTCCCATTGATTCTGCGCAATGGAATGGGTTTCAGCGTCGGCGAATCCCAATACCTGAGTGCGCCGCCATACGTTTTGGCCTGCATCCTCATGATCGTCGAAGGCTTCATCGGGGATAAGTACCGCATCCGCGGCCCTATTCTTATCGTCAACGCATTACTGTCTATCGTCGGGGTTTCCCTTATGGGGCTGGCGAACGGAAACGCCGTGCGATATTTCGGCGTCTTCTTGGTGACTGCCGGAGTGAACGCGAGCGCACCCACCGCGCTCGCATACCAGGCGGGAAATATCCGCGGCCAATGGAAACGAGCACTGGGCAGTTCTATCATGATTGGCATGGGTGGAATTGGCGGAATCGCGGGCTCGCTGGTTTTTCGATCCCAGGATGCGCCGCAGTACTACCCCGGCATTTATGCTAGTCTCACGTAAGTACATCCTTGCGGGTGTTCTTGGGCAAAAACTGACTGTTTGGCTATAGAGGGTCTGTCCTGGTTATTCTTTTGGTCATGGCTCTGAGTGCTTACTTTTACTTTGCCAATCGGAGAGCTGATAGAGGCCTGAAGGTCCTCGAAGGATCTCCGGAGTTTAGATACACGTTCTAGTATGAGCGCCGTGGAGTATTTTGAGGAAGCAGAAGGCCTTATATATTTCCTTGTGAGGGTCTACTTTATGTAGTTCGAATGTTCCCATGCAACATTTCACGAATACTTAGTTTCAATGGTGGACAGGACTGGTCTATATATATCAAAGGCTTGGCTGATCATAGGAACCTTCCATTGTTCATCCTGAATGGAATGACATAGGGGTCTCGAGACTTGCACATCATAGGACTGTCACTGGACATGGAACCAGAGCCAGCCCAGATAACATGCACAGGGCAAATTCAAGGTGGCGTGCCATGGGAAGACGTAACGCGTGCTGTAACTATGCCAATCACGCCGTCTCAACATGTTCAGCCCTTGGCCCAGCCGTAGTCTTCGCGTCGTACCTCTCGACCTGAATCGCGTCACGGGATGGGTAGGCCACCTCATGTACAGTATACCAAGGCCGCTGAAACAGACTATCAAGCGCCTCCAATGACCTTCCAGTGGTGTCCTGTGCGTAGTTAGTTCTGCCCTCTCAATACATACCACAACACACTTACAGGCATGGCAAAGAAAACGTATATGAGGCTAATCAAGCAAATGCATCCAAAGAAGACGAAGGCGCCCCACTTATCAGTAGCAGCCAGCAGACTAGGCATCGCGCGTGAGCATCCGAAGTAGAACGCCCAATGGAACGCCATCGAGATGGACACGTTCAACGACCGGATTCTGATAGGGAATATCTCAGATCCGACAAGGTAGGGGATACTGAACCATCCAATGCTCCATGCAGTCGCATGCAGGTAGATCGCAACGATAGCTGCCATCGATGCGCGCGAGGCACTGGGCGTATCGTGGATATGCTCCGGTGTCATGTCTTTAGTCGCACCAAGATACGCCCCAACGAATATAAGTGTGACCAGTTGTAGGCAGATGCCCGTCATGAGAGACCGGCGACGGCCGATGAAATCGACAATGAAGAGGGCAAAGGCAAGGGTGCTGACAAACTTGACTACTCCATAGATCCCCGTCGCTAGGAACTTTGATTCATCGCCGACGATGCCGAGATAGCCGAAAATTGTTGGAGAGTACTGGGTGATAGCATTGGCGCCGGACCATTGAGAGAGCAGGGTTGCCATGAAGATGAGGAAGAACCGACGTCTGTTCTCGACGGGAACAAGTGTCTCTTTGAGAAGATCCCATAAAGATGCTCCCTTGGTAGATTCAGTCTCGAGAAGAAGCTGAGCATCCATGCCTGCCAACTCGGCTACGACGATGGGGTGGTCAAGTGGCAAATGGCGAAGTTTGGACATTGTTGTTGCTGCTTGATTCCTTTTCCCTTTGTATAGGAGCCATCGAGGCGACTCACAGCACAAGAAGGACCCAAGTAGCCAGATAGCAGCAGGAAGAAGTTGCAGCAGCGTAGGGATCATCCACTGCTTGTCACCACCATGATAGCTTTTTGTCACGCCATAGTTGATGAAGAACCCGAATACGACACCCAACTGCTGGCATGCAGCGTACTGTAGTGTCAAGAGACCACGTATCATTTTAGGAGCGATCTTAAGTCGTCAGCATAGCACACATTCCCGCCTTGCAGATTCGTACCTCTGTGATGTAAATAGGTGGCACGATGGTAAGCACGCCCATACCCAGTCCTGCAATAAACCTGGAAGCGTACAACCCGGACAGGTTTCCATTGCATAAACCTTGTCCCAAGATTCCGGCCATGTATAGTACTGTTGAGAGCCGGAGATTCCACCGTCGTCCGAGACCGTCGTTGATTCGAGGACACTGTACTTGGCGTCAGTGCAGCTGGATGCATGTATTTGAGTGGGACCTACACCAAGGCATCCAAAGACAGCACCGGCAGTGGTGATAGAAACAATCCATCCCTTCGTATTTGCATATTCATCTTCCGATAGGTGGTCGATCCCAAATTTCGATTTGAAATGAGCCTGCGTGACCAGAGAAGCGATATTTCCTATCACCGATAGATCAGGATCACATCTGTCGGCTATCGAAATGCTATCTCACCTTCATCAAAGCCTTTGGCGACACCTGCGAATGCAAATACGCATGTGCACATCAACACATAGGCGTTGAACATCCCCTTGGGGGCGTCCTGAATGGCTTTTTTGGTCTCGGCAATCAGTCCCATCTTGTCACTTGGCAGATGCTTAAGCTTGTTGCACTACTCTGGGCATTTCTGGGGATTCCCCGGGATTTCAACATTATAAATCATTGCCAGGCTTATCTCGTCCATGTAGACTGGGGTACTGAGCTCAACCAGATTTCGGGAAAAATCCGACCCCGTATCGGAGTCTGTCCTGTCGAAAGATCCGCAATATATAAGCGATCTATGGGAGTGAACGGGACGGCCGAATGAAAACTTCTGCTCTCATCTATCTCCTTTAAGCAATGAACTTCTACCCTGTTCCCCCGGTGATTCAAGCGGAGATCTATGTGCGCATCCCCGACTCCCTGAGATGTACCAGTCAGTCCACGGAGTGGCGCAGTGGATCGGCACTTCCAACCTCTGATATTTTTCTGGAAGGCCCAACGTACACAATAAACGGGGATCTCTACGTGGTGGATATTCCATACGGAAGAATTCTCAAAATTGACAGCCAGAAGGAAGTCACAGAATGTGTCCGGTATGACGGGGAGCCAAATGGGTTGGTGGTCCGCGAAGATGGTTGTCTTGTCATTGCGGATTACAAACAGGTATGGGCATCAACGAAGGCCGCGATATGGCCAATCGTTACAGTACCTGACAGATGTATTCCAGGGAATCCTTTTGTTTGACCCAGAAAGTGGCAAAGTGTCACCATTGTTGACTCGCCGCAACCTTGAACGGTTCAAAGGGCCGAACGACTTGATAATCTCGTCACAAAACGACATTTATTTTACCGATCAAGGCCAGACGGGGATGACCGATCAGTCCGGATGTGTATATCGGCTATCTCCTAGCGGGAAGCTAGACTGCTTGGTGTCTAACGGTACTTCTCCGAACGGATTGGTCCTATCCCCAGACGAGCGATTCCTCTATGTAGCCATGACTCGCCAGAATTCTGTCTGGAGGCTTCCGCTGCATGCAGATGGGACTACTTCCAAGGTTGGAATATTCTTTCAGTCGTTCGGATGTTCTGGTCCCGATGGTTTGGCCATGGATGAGGAAGGCAATCTGTTCATCTGTCATCCTAGTCTGGGGTCTATTTTTGTGGTTGATGCAGACGGCGTTCCGAAGGCAAGGATCGTGACGGCACCCGGTGGTGGGAGGAATTTGACCAACTGTACATTTGGAGGTGAAGATGGGAAAACACTCTTCATCACGGATAGCATGAAGGGCAATGTGCAGTACGTGAAGTGGCATTGCAAAGGAGTACCCGGGGCAATGACCATCGAATCCAGAAAGCTGTAATATATACAAAACAAGAATAGCCACAAAACAGTTTATTCGGAATATACTATCAATGTATCAAATCCCAGACAGGTAATTGTGCAGATTGTCAATCGCTGCTGTAGCGCTGGCCAACTGCGCTCTAGAGGTGGCCGCTCCAATATGCGGCGTGCTGATGACATTCAAATTCTCCCACAGTAACCCGTACTTCTCATGACTAGGAGGCTCCTGCTCGTGACAATCCAGTCCAGCACCCCATAGATAGCCTTCAGATAGTGCTCGGGTAAGATCCTGTTCATTCACAATACCTCCCCGAGCTGCATTGATGAGAATCGCGTCGGACTTCATCGTGCGAATACGGTCATAGGTAATCATGTCTCGCGTGTCTTTGGTAAGTGGTACATGAACAGAGAGAATATCCGCCTGTAAAAGGACTTCTTCAATGTTTCTCGCTCTGACATGCGGGATATGCGGCCAAACATTGTCCGGCATGTATGCATCATAAGCCACGATGTCAGCCGCAAAGCCGGCCTGAAAGATTTCTGCAACGGTCCGTCCGATATTCCCCATCCCTATAATTCCGATTGTCTTCTGATACAGAGTCAACCCATTGCAGGTTTCCTTGGGCACAGGCTTCAACATCTGGCGCGTCGTGATGGATCGGATGCCGCGTGCAACTGACAGGGCGAGGGTGACAACAAGTTCAGCCACGTCGCGCGCGTTCGCCCCCGGCGTGTTGAGAATCTTGATCCCTCTCTTTGCACAGGCATCCTGGTCGATCTTGTCGATTCCTACCCCGTGCTTGCCAATGGCGATGAGGCTGGGGCAACTGGCGATGTCTTCGGCGGTAAGGTACGAGCTTCGAATCAACAAGGCGCGAGCATTCGCTCTCCAGTGTTGAAAGGCTTCATCGTGTGGCTGAATGATATTGAAAAGTGTTTTTGCGTGCTCGATGGCCTTCGGGGGGAATTTGTCCAGGACATAGACAGTTGGTTTATGAGGGCTGGCTGGTTGACCGGTTGACAATAGGTCATCAGCTCTGCTGGGTGACATCTTGCAGTTGTCGGATAAGTCAAATTGGCGCTTGAAAATCCACAACACTGCTGGATTGTCTGCTATGGGCATTTAATCGAGATCAATGCGCATAATATATGCCCGGACGTGGCGGATTTTGTCCGCCGGGCATTGTCCGAGGTGGGAATGACATTAGTGATACACAAGATAAGTTATCACATAGGACGTCGATTTCGGACACACTCCTTCATCATTTTCTGAATAGTATGCGGAACTAGGTCCGGTAATTGGTTGATAATCTGCTTCCCATGATGTCAGGCTCCCAGGTCTTCTGATATCAACCTATGACAGAACATGTCCGAACTTACCGTGTCGTCTGTCGACTCCTGAAGACGCCAAAGTACTTTGCAGAGACTTTTAAGACCGGAGAATCTCTCTCCAAGGATGGTCAAAAGTGCAGTGCATCTGCTCAGAACACTTCCTTCACTCGGTGATCCTGAGAATGACGACGACCTCCCCAAGATACTAAACACCACCCCTGCTGCGAATATATCAAAAGCATCAATGAATGAGCCAGAGAAGTTCCCATTCTCCGAAGCATCGTATTCACCATTGATATACTCTCTGCAGGCGGCCATTACATCCTGTTGGATAGATTGGGTAGGCCCGAAGATGCTCGTTGTCATCTGCCCAAGACTACTGGTTCGTGCCATGTAGACCAATGCCCTACAGGTGAGGTTTCGTACTGCGCGAATGGTGCTCGATGGCTGGCTTGAGCTTTTTACACCCTTAGGTATATCTCTCCAATAGCAAAGTGCTCCATAATGGAAGATGGGCCTAGTCGCGGGGGAGCCGCGTATATTGGACATGAGTCTAGCATGCATAAGAACGTGCGCCCTAAAGTGGAGCGACTCTGACGGGCAACTCTCCACATCTGATGGAAGCTTTATATGATGAGCGAATCCTCTTTGGTTTTGATTGGGATCTTACCCGCAGCGAAATATCCCCATCTTCAATGCTGAACGGTCGGTCCAGTGCGCAGCTAACGGCCCTGCAGAATGTGAGTCATTGGTTTACAGCACGTGCAAGGGGAGCAAACCTATCAATAATGTACAAGTTCCAGAAAATACGCCTCCTCTGCTCGACTTTGTCTTCAGATACACCACTATCAGGAAGGGGCTCTTTGTTAAATCTATACGATATGGCCTTCTTCATGGCAAGTCCAAGCAAGTGCCATGTGGATCCTCCGGTCGAAGTAAACATGGAGTATATGATCAAAAGTAGTATGCTGTGCAGCACTTTCACATCATCGTTGCAATCAAGTATCGAAGGGAATCTTTGCATCGCAGTGGTGTGCAGATTGCTTGAGAACAACTCGGCTCCGGACTCAAGAGACAGGAAGGTCCCGATAGCGGCTGTCATGTACACATTGAAGTCCCTGAAGACTATGTTCAGGTCTTTTGCGGATTCATTCGGATGAAAGAAGGCGTCACAGCAATCTATCATCTCCCCCTCATTAAGATATGGACAAATGGTTTTGGTCCGTTCGAACAAGCGGTCCAGGCATTCCGTCATGAAGTCTCTGCTGACCTCGGGGGCTTGTTGCACCATGGCCATATATCTCGATTTCTGAGATGAATGAGGTAAGGACTGTGTTGGGTCGCTCCCAGAAATAGCTAGGGAAGCCCTAATCATGCTTCCTATGGCCAGCTCCTGGGGAAAGCCGCTAGCCTGGTCGCGCGGCTCTGCCATAGCATTACGGGATAAGAAACCAATTTCTCCCATAGCTGCCTGTACCGACCTCTCTGTGAGACTAGATTGCTCACTTAGCGGCGTAGGATGAGATATCTGCGGACTACCCTGTGTCTCATCTGCCGGGTTGGCGTGTGACAGCGAGGTCGCGGCACCCTCGCTTGCGAGACGTAGGCGCTGACGCCGAGTAAGATCTTCCAAATCCTCTGCCTTTCTTTTCAGGGATTCGACATAACTGGATAATTTTAGCTGATCACACCTATGAGGGACTAGACAGATACTGGTATAACTCTTACTCTGGCAGCGCTGCATTGGAGAGTGCACTTGCATCTTCAGCGGCAGGTCCCGAAGGGATGCTTCGTGGGCAGCACTTGGCCTTCGCCTCAACGCACGCCGTGCATACTGGCAATAACCTGTCACACTGGCTCTTGTGTTAACATGGGTGTTGTCAAATCTGGCTACAGTGAGTCACTTCACCTTTTGCTTTCGTTTCCAGCATCTTTCACAAGCCTGGAGCCTTCGTTGCGCTCTGAGGGTCCCCGGTGTCGCAGCCTTCCGATGATTTTGCTCCATGTTTCGATGTCCGAACTGGCAGCGTTGGAGCACTCACGGTGCGTCGGACACCCCCGGGCTATATGACCAGGGGGTGGTGGAACAGTCTTCTTGATGTGGGGAAGTTTCTTAGCCGACATGTCCCCGTTTCCAATATTACGCGAATTGTCTGATCCCTCGGGTATTGTCCGGTAGAAGATGGCCAATCGTCGTTGCCGTCAGCAGTTCAATCTTACGGACTATGAACTGCCATGTTTCAATTGGCATATCACACGAACAATGCACCAATGCTCATCAGTAGATTGCTTAACCTGCTACTCATAGACTGTAAAATCATGCCGATGCACACCCTTACCCGCGGCTAATCACCACGGGGGCCCACTGGGACTGTTCGGGTTGTCATTTGCTTCCCCACATCTTTTTTGCCGAGCGTGGGGTCCCTCGGGGATATGATACACGATCCAATGTCAACTTGGGAGGGGTTGTGGACCGACTTCGAGTATTATAGAGCTGGCCTCAATGGGGTCTGGACAAAGAAGTATGGGTGATAGTAGCGAAAACAAGTTATTGCCTCGACTACCAGCCTGTCAATCGTGCTATACCAAGAAGGCCAAGGTGACTCAGCATACCCCCTACAATTTTGGGAAATGTAGAGTTCCTGACAGTGATTCATTAACAGTGTGACAATGCTCGCCCTAAATGCACACCATGTACGAGGAACGGTCATGCCTGTCTGACTGTGAGCCTTGACGGAAGTGAGTCAGTTTCAAGAGAGTAAGTCTTGTCGCCCTATGCTCCTCAATCCAAGTACTGATCAAGCAGGTATATATATGCGCTAGAGCAGCAGGTCCAAACACTACAAGAGGACCTCTCTTCATCGCCAAATCCAGTCATAGACTCTGGGCATGCATCTCAGACCAATCCAGATACAGTCTCTCAGGCTGCGGACGCGCCGAGGAATGACATGAGTCTATCTCCGAATTTTACGGAGGGCGCTGGAATTAGGTAGTGTCTCCTTTGTCGGATCTGTTGAGGCCTATTCTTAACGCAAAGAAACAGTTTTATGAGCTTTCTGTTCACAGACGCCAGATGGAGAGAGCAAAATCAAAAACTCCTAAATAATTTATCCAAGAGGGGTAGTGTCTTAGAGACTGGGGTGCAACAAAATTCGTTGCCAGCAGCAGAAGAAGCACTACTTGTGTTTAATAGCTAGTAAGGCATTCCCATCTCGCGTGTTGCATCATAATTTAACGCGGTACGACGCAGCCTGAGCGGATCTCATGTTCAGACCCCATTCTTGCTGAGCAGCTATGTTCAAGGGCTATACCAACACATATTCTCGGGAAACTTGGATAGCCAAAATCAACATCCCGGTGGGGGTCAGATATCGCAGCATCAGCTGTTTCGTGCATTCATGATTCTGGCTATTGGATCCATCCCATTATACCGAGCGAGCAAACATCGATACCATCCATATGGATATTTCCTTGCAGCCATGAAACATCTAGAGATGGACTTCCTGTCGAAGGGTTTGGACTCTGTCCAGGATCTTCTGTTGGTCAGTCGATTTGGCATATATTATCATATTGGTAGGTTCCATGCTGGGCAGCTAAATAGACAGAGTTAATGTCGATTATGGTCAGGTACATCCATATGGGAATTGATTCAGTTGAGCACTAGGATGTGTATCGAACAGGGTCTGCATAGATACCGCACATCTGCAAACATGAGCGGAAAACACCTTCTCGACGAGCAATTGCGGAGACGGGTCTTTTGGCAGTGCTACATGATGGACAGATACACCTCTGTGATGCTTGACCGTCCTCCTGCAATCTCCGACAGAGACATTGAAATCGGATTTCCCGCCAACGCTAATGACGAGGAACTCAACATCGCTGGCGCATCAGCTGCATTCCCGGATCTGGACTCTTTCCATCGCACATCCGCTCCACAGGCCGATCCCACCGAGACGACAGAGATGTCCGTCTTCTTTCTGTGTCTACGCCTTCGTAAGATCACTTCAATGATACATGCCAAGTTTCAGCAAAAAGGCAGCGCGGCTGCAGAACGCGAGACGTCGCACATCGATTTAGCCAGTGCCAGTGGAACGATCTACGCGGATCTCGACGAGCTACTGCTGGAGCTACAACATTGGCGACGGTTGGCACCTGTATTTCCTAGCCCCAAGTGTTTATACGAAAGACAGGAATGGTACGATCTGCTTCTCATGCGGGAGAGGTTACTTCTTATACGCAAAACGATCGACCTTGTGCCTAAGAGAAATAATGTACCGCCGCGAGACCTTCTCTGCATCTGCCTTGAGTATGCTGTCGGGACAATCAAGACCTTTTGCGCCTTGTTTGATCAGAACTTGGTGACGTATACCCGCAGTTACTTCCAGACTCTTTTTACGGCGGGCTTGTCCGTGATGTTTTGTGTCTCGGTGGTGGTGGATCTTGATTCTCTGGCTCTGGTGAACGCCACTGGAGCTGTGAACGAGGCTGAAAAGACCCTGAAGCAAATGGCACAGGAGCTCCCGGACTCTATTCACTACGTTGCAGTCTACGAGGCATTACGTATAGACATCTTGCGCAAGCTGAAGAACTTCCAACGGCCCGACGGCTTCTCCGGCAGCAGCCAGGCCGAGCAAGGCAATAACTGTGATGCTGTATTCCAAAAGACCGACAGCCAATGCGAAAATCTGACAGAATTTGGTGTGAATCCTCGGGGAACCTCGGGTATGCAAGAGATAAGTGCTCAGCTAAACTCCCAGTGGTCAGCCCCTACATATGATCGGACGGAAAACCAGATCCTTTCCATGCAACCTCAGGAAGCCATGATCGAAACCTCATTATTATCATGGGACATCTTTGGAGATAACATCTTCTGGAGCATGGAGGCCGACATGTTGGGGGAATACGTATATGGAAAGTCGGGCGCTGCCCCGTTTATTGACGACGATGTTTGAAACAAGTGTATAACTTCCTAGGATGCTCTAAGATACATTCTACAATAACAATGCCCTATTGCGTCTGCATCCTCTCGCTGATTGCCGCATAATTCTGGCTGATTTGCTTCAGCCCTGCCTGCAAAATAGATCCGTCCTGTCCACTCAGCGACCACGTCGCACCCATACTAAACCACTTCTCCAAGATATCCAATCTACCTCCAATTCCCCCAATACCGATGGGCTTACCTGCCTTCTTGCCAGCCTTGATAATCTTTGCAACCGCATCTTGATACAACGGGCTATCGTACTTTCCAGGGATGCCAAGGTCCGTACACAGATCGTTCGAGCCAACCAGGACCCCATCGACACCCTCGACCGCAAAGATCTCTTCAGCAAGATCTACCGCCGCCGGCGTCTCAATCATGGGAATAAGCATGGTCTGCGAGTTCAACACCTCATTCTGCACCAGCGTCGGTACATGCTGGAAGTTAAACGCCGCCTGGTTGTTTGTACACCCGCGGGTTCCCAGAGGAGCAAACTTGGCATGCTTGACAATATCCTTCACTTCCTGGACGGTCTCCACGTGTGGAATGACAACCGCAGAAGCTCCTGCGTCGAGGATGCGGCTGATGTGCCAGTGAGACTTGGATGGCGACCGGACGACGGGTGATACGCCGGCGTAGTTGCAGGCGAGAATGAGTTGAGACACTGTGCGCATATCGAGGGCGGAATGTTCCATGTCGATGAACACGGCGTGAACGCCAGCCATCTTGCACATCATGGGGATTTCATTGCCAGTGAAGAATTTGATGGACATCAGAGGGGTGACTTGGCCATTGAGGACTCTGGTCCGGAAGGGGTTGGAAATCGTGTAAGAGTGTTCGATAGAACCCATTTTGAGACTGAGACGATTTTCCGGTATAGATCAAAGGGGATCGAATTCGCGATTTATAATTGGAGTCGTTGGGAGCATTGTGTCGATGGAACATACCACCAGGCCTTTATATACTGTCCGATTATCCTGCCCCTCCGGAATACACCATCCCTCAAACTATTGGTGGCCGGAGAATATCCGATCGACTCTAGCCTCGCTTCGGCCTTCGGAAATTCACCTTTAGGACGAAAGACGGTTTTAGTAATGGTGCACTCTCCCTTTATGGTCACCATGTGGATTTTGTGAATTTATTTTGTGATATCACATAGGCCGAAAGAGCGACACATATAGAAGTGGTCGGGTAGATAGTCCAAATGTCTGCTGTATAACCATGACTACCCTCACTATATTTCGATGTATCTCACAAGGACTAACTAGTAGAGACGTCTTCGAACAGTGTCGGACCAGCTTGTAAGATGAGTACGAAGCAGTCAAAGAGAAGCAAATCACAGATTCCATCAAATCCACGTGATCCTCCACTATGGACAAGCACCCCCTTAGACTGCATATCTCCATTCAGTTACATTCCCACTCACTGCCTCTGCCTCATCCAGTGCCTTATTTTTCCTGGTGCACCACCACCTAGTAGCCAAGCAAAGGATCACCGTGAGTCCACAGCCTGCAATGATGATGCCGCCTCCAGTCTCATAACGTGGTTCTTGAGAAGTGAGGAAGAAGTAAGGCGTGAACCAGTGAGATACTGATGACACACAATTTGCAATTGCAACCAAGGCGGCCCTTTTTGTACGTGGGCGTGGGACGACCGTGGTCTCCCATGAGATTTGTATCTAGACACCGCGTGAATTCTTTGATCCTCAAACGATATAATCCGAACACTTACGTTCAGGCCAACAAATGGACCAGTGCAAAGCAAGATCAGGCTAAAGTAGCGCGCACCAATATTCAACGTTGAGATCATTAACACTGCTCCCGCGAGAGTGACTAGAATTGGCACGACAATGTGCCAGCAGTGCTCCAAAAACCGGCCGGAAGACCACGAGACAACAAGAGTTACGATGTATGCGATCAGATATGGAGGTGCCTGGACAAGGTAGGTCACAACATCTGTGAACTCGAGTGTTGCAACGATCTTTTTATAATTAGCCTTGGCACAATGATGCGGGGTGTCTCCTTACCGAAGGGAAGAAGTCCTTGAATGACTGAGCAATGATGAGCGAGAAATGGATCCCAGCAAAGAGCCACGTGAATGGATCTTTAACTGCCAGCCATACTCCTTTCCAGCGACCTTCCTCGTCGTCTTCATGGATCCCTCCCGCAGAGACGAACTGTCTGTATTGCGCCATGGCAGCCTCCTCTTCAGTGAACCACCGGCGGCTCGTATTGCTCGGAAAGTTCGGAATGAACCAAAACGCGATGCAGGCCACCAAGATACTCACTATCCCCTCCAGCAAAATAAACCACTGCCAAGCATGAAGACCTGCAATGCCGTCCATGTTGGTCAGGATGCCTGCTGCCAGGAGCCCGGAGAATATATTCGAGACAATATTTCCGGCGTGCCATATGCCCATACGCAGTGGGGATTCTTTTTTTGTGTACCATGACGAAGTCATCAGCGAGACGGCTGGGACGAATGGACCTTCCGCAACGCCAACCAGGAAACGGCAGAGACAAAAACCCCAAGCAGAGGTCAGGGCGGGCATGCAGATGGTCACAGCGGACCATGCAAGCATGATACATGGAAATATGATGCTCGGTTTGCCTTTTGCGATGAACACGCTGGCTGGGACTTGGGAGGTGATGTAACCGACATAGAACAGGGAGATGCCTGCGGACCACTCGGTGTCCGACATGTGTAGGTCGCTCTGCATGCCAGCAAGGCGGGCATTAGATACATTAATGCGGTCCAGGTAGCTGATGAGATATCAACATTGTTAGTATTCCTGCCGGTCTGGGAAAAGGGGGTGCGTGCCAACCTCATGAGCAGCATCATCGTCACACAGGGAAGAAAATAGTAGTCCAACTTCGTGAGCACAGCCTTGTTCAGAGCCTTCAGTTCAGCAGGGGTCTTTCCCTGGAGTAAGGGAAACGCAGCCAGCGACTGTTCGGCATGGACATCCTCGACATTCTCTGTGACGATTTTGGATTCTGTGTCGTCGAAAGATTTCTTATCATTTGGGAATGCCATTTTGAAAGAATGTGGTATGGGAGGATGGATGGAGAAATCTTCGAATCGTCCATCATACAGGGACCTTATATACAAAGTGCCGATAGTGCCATGGGATGTACCTACCCCAGACTGACAAAATCCGGGGTTGTTGATCGCTGTGGGAACTCCTCGGGCATCGGACACGTCCGCCTTGGTGAGACGCTGTCGGACTGGATCCGGACTACTAGCGAGTCCAAGGTGCGCTCCCTTGTAATGTAGAGCCTCTTATTTTTGGCTCGAAACAACTCTATGTTTTTCTGTAATGGTGTTACGATCATCTGTATTGGTGACATCTAGATGGCAAGTTCTGCGTAGTTTTCATAGATTTATATCGATAGCAAATGCCCTGCCTCATATTCTGACCCAAATTCTATCCGCAACTCCTCGACAAAGATATCAGCGTTTCATGAATACTCCAGTCAAGATTTACTACCAAAAGAACTGGGGAAATGGCATTTTATATACGAGAGAAGGCCGTCAGAGGACTGTTTTTACCATATATAGAGAGGCATGGTGGTCCGGACCTGTAGATAAATAGTTTGTGTGATACGTCTTCTGATTCAATGATAATGGTCCCGTGCAATACATGCCAACTTCCTGGAACTGCAGCAAATCCCAGCACCGACTGCTGTGGTATATAAAATTGAGCAGACTCGGGCTTTGTGCTACGAGAGGCACTCTATGGCGTTGTACCGGAGCTGGAAATATCCGTGGTCTTTTTCTGACCCCTTGCGTTTTGGAGGGATTTAAAAGACACTCGCCATCCCTTCTTTCACTGTCGTGATGACATGTTCTTCATCGACTCGTAATGGGTGTCAAGGATACCATGCCTGATATTTGCCATGAAGAGTCCAATCATGGATCTCTCACGCAGGAAGAAGCGGCTATAGAGAAACAGCTGCGACGAAAGATTGATCTGATGATCTTTCCAGTTATCGCCTTCACATATTTTATGAACTTAACTGATCGGTGAGCAAAGACACCAGCAAGTCATCATCATATCTCTGCTGACTGGAACAGAACAACTCTAGCATCTGCCCGACTACAGGGGCTTGAAAGTAGTTTAAAACTGGAGAATAACCAATTCCAGATCTGTGAGTCTTCATTCCCTTTGCTACAAAATGATTTATACTAGAATTTTGTGTCGACCAGGCGTTTCGATCTTCTACGTTGGTTACCTTCTCGGACAAGTCCCGTCAAATCTCTTCCTCGCATCTATTCGCCGACCCTCTCTCTTCCTAGGCGGCTTCATTGTCCTCTGGGGCACCGTTTCGGCCCTCACTTCGCTTGTACGGAACTACGAACAGATGCTTGCGTGTAGATTTCTACTTGGAATTGCCGGTAAGTATTCGCATTGGGCTTGCAAATCCATTCAGCTCTCTATACTAATGTTGTGCCCTCCACAGAGACGCCGTTCTACCCTGGAATGATATTCTACCTATCACAGTGGTATAAAAAGAGCGAGCTCAACTTTCGTATAAGTATCCTGGCTGGGACTGGGTTACTCAGCGGCGCATTTGGAAGCCTCCTCGCAGTGGGAACGCTGGAAAATCTTGAGGGCGTCCGTGGACTGAGCTCATGGCAAGTCTTCCTAGTCGACCGTGTTATCTTCACTTTTGTTAACTGTGCTGTCCTCTCAGGAGATGGCTGTATATCATTGAGGGTTCGATGACAGGTAGGGTGTCCATTCCCTCCATCATGCTGATCCCGTCGACATGCCATGGAATATATCATTGACGGGATCATAGTTTTTATTGGGATTTTGCTATCCATAATCTTACCCGATTTTCCTGAAACTTGGACCGCGCTTTCTTCCGAGCTGCGGCATGTTGCCATCAAGCGCCTGAAACTAGAGTCAAACCACTCCGAGTCAAAGCCTCAAAAATGGAGAGATTATGTAGGAGCAGTTGCGCTGGCTTTTCGAGACCCGCGGCTTTATGTGTTTGGACTTGGCCACATGACGACTTCGGTAGCGATGGGAATCCAGAACTTTTTGCCCACCTTGACAAAGACGTTGGGTTATAGCAACATCGTGTCACTATTGCTTGTGGCACCGCCTTATGTATTTGTTTTTGTCTACATGCTCGGACACGGCGCGCTATGTGACCGCGGACGATCACGCTTCCTCTTTTATGTCTATCCTCTGCCGCTTTCTGCAGCCGGGTTCATCATGATCATGACGCTTCGGTCATTTGCTGGCCGCTACGTGGGACTGTTCCTGGCCATGCTTGTATTCCCCACAGCCACTACTTTGCTGGCTTGGGCCACCGACACGATCTCCTATCCTGCATCCAAGAGGGCCGTGGCATTCGCTGGGATTAACGTGCTTGGGAATTCAGCAAGTATATGGACTCCAATGACGTATAGAGATGAGGACTCCCCACAGTATCAGCTAGCCTTAGGTATCTGTGCTGGAATGGTTGCTCTTATGGCTCTGTGTGGTGTAATCATTCGTTGGCTGGAGGCTAAAAAGGATGAAAGTGACGCTGGTTTCGTCGTTACCAGTGGTGCGCCTGTGACTGGCTCGGGAAAGGAAAGTCCAATGAGATGATATTAGTTTAGAGTACCACTCGAAGTCTCGTCTGCTAAAAATTTGGCTAAAATTCATAATCGTGTCATCTATATCCTGCATATTGCATGTGGTGTCCCTACCTGTACGGTCAACCTCGAATGGTCTTACCGTTTCCAACTAGAAAGGTTTTCATTATTTCATTGTTGCTCTCTTCCTTCTTCTATTCGCTTTTAGATATCTGCGTCTCGTGGTCCACATCTTCTCCTTCTGGTTTCTCTACAAACCTATCCCGGTTCCTCGTCAACCCACATACTCCCCTAGAGACTGTTCTATTATCCTCCCCACTGTTGATCCAAACAACCCTGACTTCGAGGAGTGCCTTGTTTCCTGCCTTCGGAATGGACCAGGTGCAATTATCATTGTCACTGTGGGTGAGAAACTTACAAATTTGACAAAGACACTGGTCTCCCCAATCCAGGCTCTATTTCCTGATACAAAAATCACTGTTGAAGCAAGTAATGTTGCTAACAAACGATTGCAAGTTTCCCATGGTCTCCAGTTTGTTAAGACCAAAATCACTGTCCTTCTAGACGATCACGTCTTTTGGCCATCAACGAAGTTCCTACCGACAACCCTTGCCCCCTTCGAACACCCCAGGGTTGGTGTAGTTGGCACTAACAAGCGCGTCCGTCGCACCGATAAAGGCTTCAACATCAAGTCTTTCTGGAATATGCTTGGCGCTTTGTATTTGGAACGACACAACTTCGAGATTCGCGCAACTAACGCGATTGATGGTGGCGTTTTTGTTATCTCTGGAAGCACTTCTGCTCATCGATCGGGGATCATTCAGGATCCCTCTTTCATCGAGGGCTTTACTAACGAGAGGTTCTTCTTCGGAAAGTTTGGCCCCCTCAATGCTGACGATGATAACTTCATTACCCGTTGGGCAGTACGACATGGATGGGAAGTTAAGATCCAGTACTGCCCTGAAGCATTGATTGAAACCACTCTAGGAACTTACCCCAAGTTCCTGTCTCAGTGCTTGCGCTGGGTGCGTTCTACTTGGCGGAGCAATTCGGCCAGCCTGTTCACAGACCGTACCGTCTGGCACAGACAGCCCTGGTGCGTGTATGCGGTGTACCTGACTTCGTTCGTTAACTTTGCGCTGTTCTACGACGGAGCCCTTGTCTACACCCTGGTTCACAGTTCGTGGGCTCGCCAGAGGTGGCTTGCGTGCTTGGTTGTATGGATTTTCTTTACTAAACTGACCAAGCTCATCCCATACTTCATCCGTGAGCCTCTGGATTTGGTTATGTTGCCAGGCTATCTTGCATTCGCCTACTTTCACAGCCTCATCAAGCTCTACGCGGGTTTGACTTTCTGGGTTACTGCGTGGGGCGGTAGAGACCTAGATGCCGTCAGCCAGAAGTAGTCCATAGTGCTGGCGCTTATGATTATTCTGGATGCTGAGCTGATCGCTAATAACCTCCCAAGGATTAAGTCCTTCTCAATATCTCCAAACTTGGCCCGAGACCCTTAAAATGTGGGTATACAGTTACGAAACAACAAAATTTGGCCTCCCTCTACCGTTGATGTTTTCATTTTTTTTTTCTTCTTTCTGGTTTAAGCTTCGGGTCCATAGACATCTGGAAATGTTTTTCTTTTAATTCGGAATTTGATTTATCTGGCGTGAACATGATGCAGAGCAAGCACCTGAGGCTATGGTCATACAAGGAAAGAAAATTGTACATCACTCATCCATCTTTTGACGATTACAATGTGCAAAGCCATGTAGCTTGTAGCTTCTGGTATCGAATCAAATTTTTGACTCAATATATAGTCGGTTAGTGCCAGCACCGCACCGACGAAGACCGATGCGGCCAAAGACTTGAACCAACTGGGCGTCATCTGGGGAGAGAAGTGCGGCGTGACATACCTCGAATTCCAGCACGGTGTTTTAAGCGCGGGCATGGAATGCATTACTGACCCACCCTGCGATACGCTGCGGATGCCCGATTAGTATGCGCCTATCACTCGAAAAATAATACGTAACCGACGTCGTTCAATCCATAGGAGCAAGTGTAGCAGCCTGGTCTGTCATTAGAGTCCTCGATCATTCTACTCATGCCACTGATGACCGCTGACGATTAAGCATAGTCAAACACATTGACGTTTGGCGATCCCGGTAGCCAGCCTTAAAATGTATATTCACCAGGTATCAGTTGACATGCAAAGGATTCTGTATGGCACCTCGTCACGGCGAATTACGTCATACTAACGGCATAAGGATGGAATTCGGGAACGCCTTGCCCTCTGTAAGCATGGAGGTCTGCTGGAGAAGTGGTGGCTGGATAAAGTCAGAAAGTCATCCCTTGTTTCGGACCGGATGATGCAGAGAGCCCATTTATGCATCAGCAATGTCTCAGACATGATACAATATCTGCATAAATCAGGGCTGCCAGCACAACTCAGACTTTCCACCCATTTCCAGGCATGAGGAGTTTCTTATGTCGAACCATTCTCTGACAGCATTCCTACCAGCCCACCATCTTGATGTGCAATTTGCCTCAACCAAGTATGTAAAGTTGTCATCAAATCACAGCACCTACTTCTACATCACACTAGGTTGCAGTTCAACACACTTGAAGCTTGTCGTATGTTCATTATCGCAAAATTGTGGCATTTACAGATGACGGTCAAGTGTCTCCTCCAACCCCTTCTCCTGAGGCGAAATGCACACCCCGCCTTATCTTCCGGGGGGCAGGCGCTGGAATGTACATCATTGCTGCAAAAGTTGCTCCCTTGCCTCCCCGGAATGTTGCATATATCGGTCCAAAGTACCCCGCGGCAGGGACTGGTGGCAAATGGAAGCTATCAATCTATCTCACCTGGTATTGTCATGCGGGCAAGGTTTGTCGGAGAAATGGCTGCAGCGGGCTGGGTGAGACATGATGCATCTACTGACGTGCTTCGACATGCTCATCTGTTTTATTTGCGGCTCGCCCCACGGGCTCCCCTCCTGTTCTTCATGCAAACCCACTCACCTAGCTCTGGCCGGTCTATCTAGTTGAAAGCCATAGAACCAATCATCATACCATTTATACTCTTATGATCACCATCACCCGTATCAGCACAGAGTCGGTAACGACCTCACGACTCCCTCTGGTTGAAATGGAGACAACCATCCCAGTCATCGAACGACCCACGGGCTGGGGCAACACCTTCGGTGATCCACAGACGTCTAACTTGACGAACACAAGCCATACTCGTGGATTTCGACGGTCATTCCGGCGTCTCTTCCGACATAACGGAAAAAATGAAATGACTCGCAGCGAGTTTGTGAGCCTCGCCGCAGGCAAGTCATCGAGTAGCAGCATTGCTGGTGAGCACCTGACACAAAGTGTGTTAAATAAACATTAGCTAATCATCGGTGCAGGCCTGAAATTGAAGTCTGTCATGTCTCTCAATCATATCCGCCGGAGATCGGCCGCAGATAAGATCATACAGCAATCTTACGAAGAAGAACCTGCGTGGTGGGAGGATGGCATGGATGAGGCTGTTGATCAGTTACCTCTGCTTGGCGCGGCCACGCGTTCGTGGATGACATGATTGCTAGACGGCAAATTCGCTGTTTGAGCTGGACTCTGCAGAGATTTATGTCTTGGCCTCTTCTTTTGCGCGGCAGTGGCGTATGGAGTTGTGAATATGACGATTTCTGACTTCGTTTCTCTTGGGTTGGGGGTTTATATTAGGGAGGCTTGAATTGATAGTCCTTGAGATGGTACCATCGTTTCCCGACTGAAAAAAAAAGGTCCACCTAGTACAGTGAAAGGTTTTCGTATGACGTTGGTTGCACAGAAGGCATCTAGATAGTTGCTATTTCTATACTGGAGCACTTAACCCGCGATATATATAATTCACACCATCTGCATTTAACAGTGCTGTTGATGCTATTAGAACACTGCATCTATCGTTTCCCTCTCAGCAGAACGACACATCCAGTATTCAAGGTCACTTATTCCATTGCTTACCAAGCCCAGAGGTGGTATGCTTGTCTACAGAATCCTGGTCAAACCATAGACAATCATACCCTAACGTGTCTCAGGGACCGGTTTTGATTGGCCATGAAACGATATATAATCCGAGCAAGTACTGCAACAATTCGGGCCATTCACCCCATATAAGATGCCCGTCAGTCTAGCGAGGCCATCTTATATGGCTAAGATGTTCTTGTGGCTCACAGACGATAGTGGCGGATAAGAGAACGAAAAAAGCGGATTTACCTGATTCACCCCACAACCCGCTTTCACTCACCGACCTACCACCACAATCTTAAAAGTAGGCATTATTCCACTCATTGTGAATTCATGAAGCCATACACATCCGGCATCGAACCCATCCATTACAAACAACATGCCTGATAAGGACGCTGGAACGCCCCGCGTGTTTCTCTACCGACATGGTACGCACCAACACCCAGACCCACATATTTCATCATCATGCTAGAGCCCTAACTGCTCCCAGGAGAGACGGAGTGGTCAAAAAGCGGTCGGTATACCGGCATCAGCGAGCTCGAGTTGACAGAACACGGCACCAAACAGGTCCTTGCGTCAGGCAAGATCCTAGTGGGAGCCGGGAGATTCATTGACCCCCAGAAACTTGCACATGTCTACATCAGTCCCCGCCGGCGGGCGGCGCAAACCTTTGAGTTGGCCTTCAATGACGCCGACAAGCAGCAGCTCAAGGATGCGCAAAAGGTGTCGGAGACTGAGCGTCTCGCCGAGTGGGGTTATGGCCAGTACGAAGGCCTGCTGACCAAGGAGATTCGGTCGTTGAGAGCGGAACATGGTCTGGATAAGACCCGGCCTTGGGATATCTGGACGGATGGTTGTGAGGACGGAGAGTAAGTTGCATGCACATATAATCTATCTCACTGAGCAAAACTGACCGTGCCTGTAGATCCCCGGAGCAAGTGGCTGCCCGCATCGACAGCCTGATAGCCGAGATTCGTTCCATTCACGAAGGTAACATGCATGGAGAGAACCCCAGCGATGTACTTCTCGTGGCCCATGGGCATACGCTGCGCGCATTCACCAAGCGCTGGCTTGGCTATCCGATGGACTTTCCGCTGTCCATGATGCTGGAGCCTGGGGCAGTTGGAGTTCTAAGGTAAGTCCGGTTGAAATTGGTATACTGGACCATACTTACTCCATTCCAGTTACCAGCACCATAGCATCGATGAGCCTGCCTTCCTCGTTGGATACGGATTTCCCCTGCAAGAGTAATGGGCCCGCCGTTTCATACGCGTCGCACCGTGAATTACTCGAGTCCCAATTGTATGGTACATGATTTCTAGACTGCGCAGAATATTAGAATTCCTACACGGCCGCTGCAGAACATGCCATTTACTTCTGATATATCCATCCTCCCAGCAACAAATATGTGGGTATCGCTGACGCCCCACTGACGGTAGCCAAAGCCCATGACATAGTTTTCCATCCAGCGTACTCTCGAATGAAACCAGCAAACAGAGGACCAACTATGCCCCCGAGAGCATAACTGCCGGTACATAGGCCATATGCCTGCGCCACAGCACCACACCGGCCAAAGACGCCAGGTGCCTCGTCTTCCTTCTCTTTGACCACACGATTAACCTCCAACATCGCAGGAATCTGAACAAATGATGAGATGAACCCCACAAGTGACAGCAGAACACAAAGCAGTACTTTATGTTCAATGGTGTTGTGCACCACAAACCTCAAAGAGACCAGCACAGGCATAGAGGCTACAAGGCCTGCAGATGACATGTAGCGCATTGCTCTGGGCCATCTGTCACACATAATCCCCGTGACTGGATCGAAAAAGAGAGGCAACGTCAAGGTGAGGAAGACCAGGCCCGATCCCATTTGGGACCAGTGGAACACATCACGGACGTATATAGGGAGTACCGCGTCGAAAGCGGTGGACAGAACAGCTGTCAGGCAATAGTTCCACATGCAGATCAGGATTCGTGGACTTGTTATGAGAGACAGTGTAGCTGGTAAGCGGGGATTTCCGCCAGCCTCATTAATATCTGGCAAGCCGGTGTTCATGTGGACACTGCAACATTTGCCAAAGCGCCCATCGTTAGGTCCAACCATTTCGAAGCAGTCCTGAGTTGCCTTCATCTCGAGCTCTATTTCACCGACTTGCTCAACATGTCTCTTCTTAATCACACCGGCACATAGGATAGCGTCCACTCCGATGAGCGCGAATGCAATGATAAACACACTGTAGTACCCAGCCTTTTCATAAAGTATCCCACCAAGCAACGGCCCCGTGGGCATACCAGCGGCCAACCCAAAGGACAGGTATCCCAGGTACTGACCGAGACTCTCGCTGCCGACCGTATCTACCAGCAACACGACACCGATCGTATTGACAAATGCAGTACCTGCTCCTTGCAGCATTCGCCCTATCATCCACAAAGCCAGCTTGTCCCCAACACAAAGCAGCGCTGTGCCGGTAGCAGAGAGCGCTAGCGCACCTAATAACGGCCGTCGGCGCGAGAGTGTCCTATCGGCCAAGTATCCGACGATTGCTGCAGAAGTAAGCGATTCGGATTGAATGAAGAATGGAGAGACCGCGTACGACACATGGCTGATGTGGTTGCCGCTTGGACAGCAACCACGGTTGAGTTCCATACTTGTACTACTGCAGCATTCAGAGACATGTTCTAGTTGAGGTGGCCATTTTGTACGTACCATCCTCGGAAAACAGTCCGACCCTGTCAGTCAAGGCTGTAGGTGTTACAGGGACGAACTAATATCACCTGTTATCACCTGTCATAACAACTGAGATGAGATTTCATACCAGTCCGTAGAGAAATGAGTCCTACAAATGGAATTAGTTATTGTGATACGCATCGCGGAAGCATGGGCATTACTGTGAAGGTTGCAAACGCGACAACTGAAGTAATAAAGAGACTAGAGCATCTTTGATCGGCGAGAATACCGTTCCATCGCAGGGTCTGTGATCTTGAGATAAACATTTCCGGATAAGCGGGCACGCTTCGTATATCGAACGACCTTGCAAGATTCATTGAAGAGTGGACGAGAGCCTCAGACCAAACCAGCTTTCGAAGGAGGCTCCCTCTGACCCTCGCATTCCAGAAATGTCCCTTGCGTCGAGAGTCCGCCTTTTGAGTTGCGATGCATACTAGGACATCAACCATCTTGCTGAAACATCTGTGTCTGCAAATACATAGCGTGTTTAGTATATTCATAAAGATTGGAAGTCCTAGTTCTGCAGATGCCGTAGTTGTTGATATTGGGGCTTTGATATGGAGTATGTTTTAACCAGGGCCAAAAAAAATCGTCTGAAAATAACGACGCACTTGACTATTCCGGTCCCAGTAAAAGGAACACCAGCTAAATGTCCGTCTTATGCCTTCATGGGATCCATTTTTGCTCCCTAGGACCAAGTCTAGCATTCCTCTTCCGATAGAACCACCACAGATACAGGGATAGCACCAACCCCAGACACTGACTGGCACAATTTACTCCATGACCAAGTTGATATCGAGGCACTTGCTGATCTTTGTATATCCACACTCCGATGATCTGTCCCGGACCCGAGAACGCAACGTTCAGCCCACTTGCCAGTGATGCTGCAGTCGTGTTACGGACGTTATCCGATACCCAGGCACAAAGCGAAGGGAGAGATCCGAACACGCCGCATGCCGACAGCACAAGCATTGCGTAGCGGAGTTTGAGTGACGGAGTAGGGACGCATGCTAATTCATCGTTAGTCTTTGTAGGTAGATTAGAGAATATGAGACTCACCAGGGATAAGGAAAGTGAGCATTCCCAATAGGAAGAAAATTGCTGCCACCAAGCCGCGGGAATTATACTTGTCCGACATGTACGCTGCTGCCAGAGTCACCACATACGCACATGCGTACGGAGGGATGACAAAAAGCTGGGCCTCTAACCCGGTGTAACCGATTCCAGCCACGATCGAAGGAGAGAAGAGAGACAGCGATGATACTCCGATCTCAGCGCAGAGGTATATGATGTAGTGCATCCACAAACGCGGCTCTTTGAGTGTGTTCTTTGCGTCATGCCAGTTGAGTTTATCACCTCTGTCGAAGACGAACGTTAGACTTGAACAAGTAATATCAATGGGGCCGCTTACCCCCGGGGAATGTTGGTGCTAAACGACCCCTGTAAAATCTCCTTTTCTTCCGCGCTGAGCCATTTGGCTTTTTCTGGATAGCTCGGCAGGAAGAGCAGCCAGAAGCAGACACGGCAGACCCTCAATTATGAACAGCCAGCGCCAAGCTTGCAGTCCTCCCACCATGTTCATATGCCCTATCCCATAAGCAATAGCGCCTTGACTGCGTGTTACTAATTATCACAAACAAATGTGGCAGAGTGATACTAACCGCCAAAAGCCCCTGCCAGTGTGGCACTACAGAGGAAGATGGCAATCCGGATACTCGATATTCTGAATCCGTCATCTGTATAGACTCCATGAGATCGTCGAACGTGTCTTCATTGAGGACCTTTGCATTGCCTGTCGACACTTAGTGATGGAAAGAGTATCATTGTCGGTATGCTGACCAATGTTCGATCTATCGAGGTAGCAGAGGAGATAGATAACTGCAACGAAGGGTAGGATCCGCCGGTCAATCTTCCTATATATCCTATAGGCGGTCAGTTGTCCCTTCTCCCTCGATGTTATGAAGGGGCATCTACCGTGCAACTGCAGCATTGTCCAGAGGATCGCCTCTGACTTTGGTTTCTTCCACATGGATACAGTCTTCAGCGGACTTTTCCATATCCATAAGTTCCGTCATTGAGAGAGGTAAATTTCTATTGCCGCGGCTGGACTGAATTCCTAAATATTGGAAGCAATCCAACATGAGGGGTAAGCTTAGCAAACAAGGGATGGCGATCCTATTTATGCATGCTAGGTTGTACAGGATGAGGAGTTCCGACCTGTTCCCCGCAATGCCATTCACTGCTGTTTTGCCGGGGCCCCGCATTGCTTCTTACGATAGACAGTATCGAGTCATTAGGGTGGCAAACATATGCGAGGGGTATGTCGAGGTGGATATGCGAGGAGAGATTGCATCTGGGATGGATGCGATGTTCCCGGATGGCCATGTTAAGAAGCCACCTGGAACATGACGGCTCAGCTGTCCGGTTATTTGCCGGATAGGGAGCTTCAAGAAACAGATTTCATTAGCCGTGGACTTGCAAGCCTGATTGAGACCCTTTTGGTCCCTCTGAATAGCGTGGAGCGAGTCAAAATTGACTCAAGCATCAGCTATACCCTGCTGTATGGCATCTCTTTTCTTCATATGTACTTCCTTAGAAACAGAGCTAATTACATAAATTCAATGCTGAGCTCTATTATATGAATATCCAACAATTCTTCTCTAATTACATTAATCTAAAACCCTCAATGTGCAAATCTAAGTCCTGGATGAATGTTCTATCCCCTCTTCCCTGGTCAAGCCGCCGCCTGAACCTGCTCGAATTCTTTGCTAAAAGCATAATCCGTGTATCCCTTCGACGCCTGTGAGTACAAGGTCGCAGGATTCAATTGCTCAAACGGGATCCCCGCCTTGACTCGGAATGGTAAATCGGGGTTCGCAATATACGGCCGGCCAAAGGCAACTGCCACGTCGTGCCCGGCATATTCCTCATCAATAGCCTTCTTCGCGGACTCGGGTGTGTAGTTATTAGCCACGATCACTGGGCTCGCACCGCCATATGCCTCAAAAAGCCATTGCAAACTATCACCGCTAGTCTTGGAGTCGGATTCGCACGCGTGCAAGTACGCCAGCTTGTACTTTGCAAGCTTCTTGACAACATCGCTGAACTGGGGAACGGGGTCCTCCATCCGCATGCCCTGGTATGTATTCCACGGGCTAAGACGGATGGCAGTACGATCGGTTCCGACAGCGTCGACGACAGCTTTGACAACTTCCTCCGCGAGTCTCGAGCGATTCTCAATGTTTCCGCCCCATCTATCAGTCCGTCGGTTGCTCACGTCCTGGATGAACTGGTCGATGAGATACCCATTGGCGCCGTGGATTTCCACCCCGTCAAACCCAGCTCTGATTGCATTCTTTGCTGCGGTGGCGAAATCGGCAATTGCCTCTTGGATCTCAGCTTCTGTCGCGGGTCGGGGGTAGTGGGTTTCGTCGCTGAATGCACTCTTCATCGGGACATCACTGGCGGATAGCAGGTCAAACCCGTGTTGCTGCTGGTAACTGGGGTTGGCGGTTCTCCCGAGTGCCCACAGCTGCATGTAGATGTAGGACCCGCTTTCGTGGACGGCTTGGGTGACTTCTTTCCATGCGGCTATCTGGGTGTCGTTGTAGATGCCTGGGACGTTGGCGTACCCGCCGAACTTGGGGCTAATCACTGTTGCTTCTGTGATGAGGAGCGATCCAGGCACGGAGGCGCGTTGCTTGTAGTACTCTTTCACGGAGGTAAGAGGGACATGATTGGTGTCGGCGCGCATTCGGGTCATTGGGGCCATGGCGATGCGCTGGCTGAGCTCCATACGCCCGACCTTTAGGGTTTCAAACAAACGAGACATGGTTATGGACAATGCTGTGTGTGTAGGATCTGACAATGCTTCGGGAGTCACACAGTTCAACGGAGAGGAAAATTTATATGCTAGGCCCTCTCCGGAGTTGAATGGAGATTACATCTAAGCAATTATTCCACCGGTCTCCGACGTCTTTTCCATCTATCTCGGACGTCTGTGTTGGTCAGCATTTCGGCGGAGATCGTCAACGGACCGAGCCATACCGGTGATATCATTGGTTAACCAGTCTTTTCTTCGGGCCTATACCGGCATTAGTAATATTTCCAGCGTGCATTTGTCAGATCCTTCAAATGATGCTTCTATCCATCTGGTAAGAGAATAACTATAGTCTTGTCGGTACTGGGTAGAGACTGATGCTCTGTAAGCGCTGACGGAGGCCTGATCCGATTGGGTAGAGCTCTGCAAGATGCATCTCGGCTGTTTCTCCGCACTGTTGCACATAACCACCCGAGTACATCATCCAAATCCACTGCCCTAAGTATGAGTGCACAACCAAACCCAAACACGCCCATCAAGCAAATAGGTCTAAGGGAAGTCTACGAAGGCAACGGCCGTCACTTCCAGCGAAGAGTCGGCACCGAGAAGTGGACTGAAGTCCATCCCCAACACACTCAAATCCCGCCATCCCCCACAGAAGACGATCCTCTCTATATCTCCCTTGTCCGCGAGAAGCAGGAAGAAGGCGAACCAAAACACTGGTCCATATTCGTTCACCGTGAAAACCAGGACGGGTGGTTGTATCAGGTGACTGGTGATGCGGAATGCATGCAATACGCACATTCTCCTGAACCGGTCAACATTGTGAATTTGGAAGCCTTTTTCGATATCTATCACTTAGCGAGTGCTAGTGAGGATCAGGTTGCTACGCTTCGGCAAATTGTGGCTAGCGAGCCACCGCCCAGAGCGGAAAGTCGTGCCTTGGTGATGGAGAATTGTCAGGGATGGGCAGTACGGGTAGTCTCGAGACTGGTTGAGAGGGGAATTGTACAGGTGCAGAAGCTGGAGATGGCGAGGTCGATGCTGGAATCTGTCTGAGCTTCGATTACTGTCTCAAACGATCAGCAATTCAATAGAGGTTTTCGACGGTACTTGATATATTGTCCCATCCACTCGTGGCATCTTCTACACACCACTACGGATGTTGATACCTTGGCCACTGCAAAGTTTTTTTTTACAGTAGTGTAATAGAGGGACTGATCCTATGGATCACGACATAAATCAGACCCATCGTGGTCTATTTATTTGATCATGTCCTATAATGTTCAAAAACAGGTCAGGAAGTCCATCTCCACCCAGCGCTGTACTCCCCATGAGGGCACTGGTAAAGCATAAGCAATGATAGATATATGTACAATATATAACCTCCTGTACGATAATCATCTTCTACACTCAATTAACCAGCCCTTCCAGGATGGTGTTCAAATCCCCCGTTATTCCAACGGCCAGATCCTGTTCTTCCAGTTCCCATGGCACGCACCCAGCGACCCCCAATCCAGCTCTGATCAGCCGATATCCACCAGTACGCGACTGTGCGACTAGGTCTTCGTTCGGCCATCTCAAAACCCCCGGTGTGTTCAACCCCACCCCTAGCTCAAGGATTACTGCTGTGGGCCCTGAGGGGGATGTCTCGACTTGCTGCGATACTTCATCGGCGAAGCGAGTCCATTCTCTTTCCTGTGCTCTGAAGGGGGAAGGGTTGAAGTAGTCTCCTCCGCGGACGCACAGGGTCAGTTCGCCACCGCAATACTTGCATCGGGGCACTTTAGATTCGTCTTGGAGGGTCTGTGTCTTTTCGTCGATAAACGGGAGCGCTGCGTCCACGAAAGGACCGGATGGGAACACCGCATCCGGTCGACACTTGGCATAGCACTGCAGGAACTGATACTGGCCCTGTGGCGTGGATATACGTTCGGGGAGGAATCCATTGTTGACGAATTGGCCATCTGCGTTTGATGTCCGCACGAAGTATTTGGACGTGGGGAAGCGGTTGGCGAGTGTACGTAAAGTGGTGTAGAGCTGCGATGCTGGCCATTTTTGAACCATGTCCAAGTGGAGGAAGTAGTACCCCCATTTCTGTCCTAGGCTTTCCCATCCTGTGAATCCAAAGACATCGTATAGGCGGTTGAGTCCGAGGTTCGTAAAAGCTGGAAAATGCTTTTGGAATAATTCCCGGGATGTGTAATCAAGGCCGATGGCAGCGGAGAGTCCTGCGCCTGCGGTAATAATCAAGAAGTCCGCTTCTTTGAGCCAGTTGCGGGCCGTCAATATCATCGGGGAGGTTATGGCGGCAGGGCTTTCGAGTTTTGGCGTTGGTTGTCGAACAGTGGCCCCCTTAGGATCTTGGAGCTGTGTGAGCTGGTTGACATAGAGTTCGTAGTCTCTTTGTAGAAAGGTGTCGAATATGATGTCCGTCAAGGTGACGGATGGGTTCTCCTGTATCCATTGGGCAACAGTTTGTACGGCGATTTTTGCGGCCTCGGCGGGCGGAAATGCGAACAACCCCGTTGAAATGCAACAGAAAACTAGAACTTTTCTTCCGTCCGGGAGGGCAGGAAGAGAATTGGCGGATTCGAGACACGATATATAGCACTTTGATAATTGTTCCCTATGCACCAATTCCGGTTTTTGTCCATGGCCCAGCTGCGGCCCGACGGTATGCAACACATATTGAGACGGGAGGTTGAACCCTGGTGTCACTTTGGCAGCTCCCGCCGGCTCTGGATATCCCTGTTCTAGCATAATGGTATGACATGCATGACGCAGGCGAGGTCCAGCTGCTGAATGGATGACATTGTCGATACAGCGGTGTTCCGGACGGAAGCATCCAAGTAAACCAGAATTTGCTGCATTAACAATGGCTGTCACATCTGTCAGGGTGGTTATGTCGCCTTTCCACAGTGAAAGCCTGACTATCTTTGGTTTCTCTTCTCCTGAGACAGGATGCTCAGTCACGACTTGTGGAGTTATAGATGCGGAAGAAGTTGTGATGTTGTGGTTGTTGTGATACTTGATCGCAGCATCGATGTTTTCCAAAATGTCGGTAGGTATTGGGGTAGTTGGAGGTCGTTGACAGAGTAGTTGCCGCATCACTTCTAGTTGTCCCCAGGTGTCTAGTTGGGGGACCCAGTGTGGATCGGCGTGGTGATGACACCTAGGATGTGATTTGGGATATTGAGCCTCCTTAGCCAGAAACTGGACTGCTTTGGTAAGGCGAGAAGAAGTTAGTGTAGACATAGTAAGTACACAGTAACGAGAAGATATATATCTCGCGTTCACTGTTCGGCAAGCCTTGACTTGGGAAAAGTATTAATTAACGCGGGAGTACCAATTTGAAGTCTGACAAAAGACAAAGACATTTACTTGTGCACTTTTATCATTGGAGGGGTTTATATCAATAAAATCCTGGCAATCTTCAGCGAAGTACAACAAGCCTGCCGCCAATCACAGCTCAATCATTCCATGCAAACACCAGCCACAGCAGTTTGATCCGTTTGACGTGTTTTGTTCAGGAGAGTCATTGCCACTTCTGGTTAGACCATCCAGAGAGACGAGTTTGCCCAGTTTGTCATGTTTGACACCACATTCTTCGCCATTCCAAGCGACTCCAACTCAACAAGCCTCTGAACATCAACGTAAAGCACACTAGCTCGTGCTTTGCCCCTGTGGTCTCTAGAGCCTGATTGGAGCATGCTAGACCTAGTTGACTTAACTCATCAATATTCTGTGCTAACGTATGTCCTGGAGCACAGCAAGCAGACTGCCATGTTCCAACTTTAAACCTCAGAAGCCGCAGTCGAAGCCTCCTGCTCTTCTAATAACATACGAAGATACCCTCTAGCTGCCGATATTACCATCACGAGCAACAATACAATGCCGTGCACAATATAGCTGAGCCTGAGGCACCAACGTATATTGCCATGAGACCTGCATACCCCATCCGGAAAGTCGATGAAGAGGACTAGGATGATGCAGGTTCTCCATAAGATTAGCCTATGAAAACAAAACCATCCTTCAGGACGCAAGGGAAGCGTGCCAAGGCAATACGCCAGGGCCGGATGAGTACCCACGATGCCGGTCGAATACTTACATGATGAAATATTTGCAAATGGTTCGCTCAGCGAAGGCATCGATAGCAAGACACCAGGAGCGCAGGCGCGAGGTCGATTGCGGCCCGTGAGACACCTCATTGTCCTCGGGAGGTGGTAGAGGTATCGTGGAGACGATAGGGTCCTTTTTCTCCTCCATCTTGCGAAGCAGGTGATGGAGATAGTTGTACCTACTCAGTGTCAAGATGGTCGAGGAACCATTGAAGGGGAGGAGCAGCGTGTTTGATGAAATAGCAGTGCTGGATTGACGAGGCTGTGTCATCAAATGGAGTATGATCTCACGCTAATAAGCACTAACAGCCCTAGGATGGGTCGTAGACCCAATGCGGTAACATGTCTCACTGCGGATGGAGGCGAGACTCAGAGCAACGAATTGATTGAGGCCACAGCCACTATGCTAATATAGTGATGCAACGTCCCTCAGGCATGTCCAGAGGCTGTTATGCGCAAGGACCCCACTTCAGTAATTGAATTGCATTTTCTTTGAGGAGGACCAACTTATGGACATGCATAAGGGGGCAGCTGAATCGGTTAAGATGCAGTAGTATCATTTCAGGAGCAATTACGCCAGGAAGAACGTCCATCTTTGCTGCCCTTCACATTCTTTGGGCAGACCCTCCAAGTTCCAAATTTCTCCGTTAAGCATCCCCAGGAGCGAGAGAAGATGGTTGTGTAGTTCTGTAGAATCAACAGGGCGAGCGAATTTAGCAGGGACACACATACTGTATCCTGGTTGCGGAAGCCATACTTCCCATCCTATCGAGTCTCCAATAGCAGCGAAATGGCTATTCCAGAGCTATTCCAATATCTCCTCGCACCTTCCCACCCCAACCCAGGCGTTCCTGTTCGTTATGTACTTGAGTCTCATGATCTCATGGCTTCGTCGTGTTCTTCGTACCACTTGATCCAGCCGGATCGGACGAGCAGGATGTCACCTGTTTGGAATGTGATGCGTTCTTCCTTGACTGTGACGAGCAGCTCTGTGAGGGCGATTGAATGTCTTGACATTGGAGAACACTTGATTCCCTTGTGTTCAGTCGGAGGTTGCTGGCCTGGTGGCTTTTTTGCTCAGTGATGATGCGAGCTTCATCACGGGGACTTGTATCCAGTGTTGACGGGAGGGTATCTTCTTGATTAATTTACATTGAGCATCAGAATAGGAATGCTTGCCAGTACAATATAATTCGGAGTAGTTGACAATGTTTTCGCGGCTCATACAATCTCCAACAGGCTGTGTAAAGATTTCCTGCACTGTTACCCGTATCGTTTAGTCCAGGCAGCATAGAGTTAGTAAGCCGCCCTATATCTGCCTTGAGATCCACCGTACAGTCTAATTGGGGCTGTGTGATCGCATTCTTAAATCTTGGATCGTCCCTGAAATCGGGTATACAATCTTGAACATGCCATTGTGAAACATGGCACGCACAAGTCAAACTGCCCGGAAACGCACAGGGCCTCCTTGCCCTCGCAATATAATCCACCATTTTACCGACCACTCCAACCAGACATACACTGTCGTTGATCCCTTTCAGCGGCGTTGTCCAAACCCCCATGTGATAACCAAGCTCAGCATTCACCTCTACTGTCTCGGACCGCACCAAACAAGCCCCGAAGCCATCGGGCAGGAGCTGCTGAAATCAGACGACATCATTGACTGGGCCACCGCTCGCAACTGGTGGCCCCGCGTGGATGTGTACTCCCCGCTGGAGAGCATCGAAGCATGCATTGAGCATCACCGGCGCGAGAAGAAGTTTCGCAAAGACGCTAAAGAGGAGATGCATCGCGCTGCGGCTGCCACGGCCGCAAACGAAGAAGAAGCCGCGGAAGCAGTACGCAAGCTGCGTGGCAAGGAGCCGCTGCCTCATATTGTTCCTACATGGTGTCGTCGTCGGACGGCCTATACTCTCTATCGCACCACGCCGGCGATCTATCGAAGCTTTATCTTGGTAGTTCCGGCCGAGTGTACGACGTGGGGCGATATTGAGGAGAAAGGGCTGTGGATGGTGAGGTTTGATCAGGATATACCTGGGGAGTTGACAGTGACGATGTATAACGATGATGCGAGTACGCAGCAGTCGTTGATCGACGATGGCCAGGGTTGGGTGCACGTCGATAGATATACTAACTGGGGACCGCCGCATCGTGTCAAACGTGTGTCGGTTAATAGTCTGAACGTCGATGATTCGTCCCTGACCCTGACCACCTTATACGACGAATGGGCATCGCTTGTCTCGGAGCTGTATAGTTGCACGTATCGTCCTTACTCCTGTAACGGGTGTGACGAGGATGAGCCGCATGAAAATTGCGAGGCTGAGATGTGAGTGTCGCTTCATGGAGAATATTTCATCAACTGACCGTCTTTAGGTCAGAGCACTTTTTTGACGAGGATGGAGACTGTGTGGCATGTCGCAGAGCTACTGAACAATCGTAGTAGGAGAATAGCGCACAATCACTAGGCTCTCTAGAATGACATCTAGTTGTGCATTACTATGGACTGCCTGGTTTGTTTTCCCTGACCCAGTCTCTAATTGAGTTTAATTCAAAAACCTTGGTCATGGAGAGACACGAAGTCACGAAGTTAAGTATTGATTTGCATTCTATTTTCCATTCCTTTCAGGTCAATGTACCTCGAAGGCTTGGGATCATCATACAGAAGCACATGAGACGTGTTGTAGCAACCAGTACTTGGGATAGGGACTAGGATACTCAGCTAGTGGGAGTGTGGTTACAGATCGGTTGGAAAAGTCTGAGTTTGACCCGTGGGTCCGCGACTTGTTAACGTGACCTGTTATAGTATCTCCGATATAGGGCCTTGATGACTATCTCGTCCCCAAGCCGCATAGCATGCCCAATTGGAGTATAGCCGTCCTTGTCACCATGGGTGGTATCCGCCCCAGCATCGACAAGCACAGTGACCCCTTCAATATTCCCTGCGATCACAGCCCAAGTTAATGGAGTCCGTCCCTGAACGTCAGGCAGGTTAGGATCGGCCCCTCGGTCCAGCAGGGACTGCATAGTACTTCCGCCCTTGACCTCTGCAGCGTATGAAAGTGCACTTCGGCCTTTGATATCGACATGATCAATATCTGCCCCATGAAGAGCATCGATAACCTCCGCATGCCCGGTCTTGGCCGCCATGATCAATGGCGTCTGTAGCATGCTATTGGTCAGGTCGACTGGCACGCCGTGCTCGACAAGCATCTTCACAATATCAGTGTGTCCATGGGATGCAGCAACGGCGATGTTTGGCCGGCCGTGGTATTGAGCGTATGGATCGGCCTCGTGGGCAAGCAGCATTGTTGCCAGGCGTTCTAATCCCATTTCACAGGCAATCATCAGCGGTTTCCGTTTGGAAGGAGCCTTCTTGGCCTCGATGTCTGCGCCGCGTTTCAGAAGCCCCTCAGCCACCTCGACGCGGTTCTGCTGGCAAGCGACTATCAACGGGGTTTCGCCGAGGGAGTTGAGAAATTCAATGTCCGGCACTCTGTCGTAGAAGAGGTCAATCATTTCAAGCTTGGCCGAGCACATTCCCATGGCGTGCGGCGTCAACCGAGCCGTGTCTTCGGTCATGAAATCCAGGCCTTTGTCCAGCAACAGGGCGACATTGTCGTCCCTTTCTCCAATCACGGCATAATGCAGTGCTGTCCGGCCTAATGTATCACGCGCATGGATGTCCCTACACTTCACCAGGATCAGAGAAACTGTTTCTGCGCTCATGGATTCCGCCGCAAACATCAACGCAGTCCGACCGCGCGAGTCTGTAGCCTCCACGCCGTTCCTCGTCGCCCTCTCCAGCACCAACCGAAGAGACTCCTCCGACCCAATGCGCGCAGCCTCTGTGACGGCGGACCCGTGCATTCGGCTTTTCCAGTCAATATCGGTCACGAGTGGCAGAACCATCTTCAGCAGCGCTTCGCGCCCGCTCGCCACGGCCCGGAATATCACCTTGGTGGCACTTCGCTGGGCGCTGATGCAGTCCGCTTCGACGTTGCCGCCATGTTCTATGTACCGCTTAACGATACCGTCGTAGCCCAATCTCGCCGCCCAATAAAACAGAGCAGGCGTATAGTGAGGCGCGTAGTCCGCTGCACCATAGTCAATCAGATGCTGGATGCTTGGCCGTGGCTCCCTGGTACTCTGCATCGCGTTCAGCAACGGGGTCGTACCAAAGCGGCCTCCTATGGCACTCCAGGCGGCCCCGACTTCAAGCAACGCCAGGACGATATCACCCTTGCCGCCGTCCGAGGTGGTCGCCACATGCAGTGGCGTCTTGCCGTCGGGGCATCGTTCGTTGGGATCCGCCCCATGCTCCACGAGAAGCTTGACAACCGCAGCGGTATTTGTCTCCCTGTTCTCGACTGCGAGAGAAAGCGGCGTGGCTCCACCATTGTCGACCTTAGCGATATTCGCGCCACGTCGCAGCAGCATCTCGATCGTGTCGTAATGTCCCTGCTCGATAGCCAAACACAGCGGCGTTCGTCCTTCCGCGTCGCGCGCGTCAATCTCCGCCCCGACATCGAGCATGAGCTCCGCCAGGTCCGCTCTGCCGGCCCCGGCTACAGCGTAGAGCAGTGTGGTAAAATGAGCGGTCGGGTACCTCCTTTTTTCAAGCAGCATTTGGACCAAGGCCATACTCGGATGGTGCGTCCGCACCATTGCTGCGTTGAGCGGGCAGTCTCTCACATCCTCAGGAGGACCGAGTTGCACCCCGGTCGCTAACAACATCTCCACAATATCAACATGATTATTTTCCGCGGCCGCGAAAATCGGTCTACATGCGATGGGACTCCCGGATGGTCTGTCGGGATCGACACCCGCATCAAGCAGATAGCGCACTACGGCGCTGTGGCCATGTGCTGCCGCCTCACGCAAACATGTGGCCCGGAATACCTGGCCGTCTTCATTGTCTAGTGGCTGGTGTTCCATGCAGTGATGTACTGCGCTTAGACTCCCAATGCGACCGATCATACTAGCAAGGGACAGTTGTCCATTAGATCGGCGGCGGGGATCGTCTCGCACCGCTCGGGCGTAGAGCTGGTGGGTGAGGCTCTTGTATGCGCGGCGGCATGTTTTGTTCAGCGAAATTAGTGTGGGAAGTGAGAGATCTTGGGCGATTTGCAGCAGTAGTTCATTCGGCAGCTGGAGAATGTGTGGTGCTGTACTTGGCTTAGTCATTGGGGAAAATGTTGGAGGTGGTTGTTTTGGGATGATGTTGATTTGGCTTATCCGACATGTTGATCTTTTGGGGCTGTGCTTCCACCGCCTATTCAGCAGTACACTGCTGCTTAGAGTATTCTTGTCCTGCTATTTGCGTCGGTGTAGCCGCTGTATCTGGCGGCATATGTGGAATTTGAATGCATCATTCATCATTCACTTAAAGCTCATGTTATATATGGCAATGCTCAAGGGTCCCAGCTGCACTATGAGCCATCACTTGGACATTAATATATGCGCTTCAAATAGCACTGTACATTGTGAGTGATGTCCTTGGGGTAGTATTGATTTATAGTGAGTAAGGTGACTCTATAGGCCAGCAACAACCAAACCGCCCGAAATCTGTCGATACGCTTGACGTAGACGACCATATGTATGATAGAAGACAACGGAAGCAGACAGTAAAATTACAGCTCGTCATTGCTACACCTTCACTAGCCACCGAAGATTCAATAGAACGCCGGTTATTGTGTTGAGTGGACTGCCAAAGTAATCTGAAACGTCGCTACTACTCTCTTCTACCAAGAAACATCTCCCACCTGTGACCCAGACTCCCCATCTACATCCGGACTAAACACCAGCCGTACCTGGCACGGGTCACTAACTCCGTCCTCGGGGTGAACTACCTCGTAAATACGAGCATACTCGGGCACATCCAAGTCGCTCTCCACTGGACCGGGACAGAGACCCTCCTCAGACTGTACCACGAGTTTCGCAATGGCAACAGACCGCCTCGCAATCCACATGCCCTCTTGTTTGGAGTAGTCATCGAGAATGGCGATTGCTTGGCGGCGGACATAAGGACTGAGCTGCAAAAGGTCAGTTAGTGCTCAGACCTAGTGCCACTGAGCCCGGATAGCCGGATCACTGAAATGCCCCAATATGGGCCTTCTCCTACCCGACACCTTTATCCACCTCTATCCATTTTCTTTGGTATTCTGAACCAGGATGGTTTCCATGAGGACCACCAGGCATCATAAAAGCTCGCGTTTGAGAGCGTCGAAGCATCGACTTCAGCCGAGTGGATTGCAAACACTTGCCGAGAAACCTATCCGAACCCAGACCAAGCCCGAGAAACCGAGGCCAGTTTAAGTCCGCGTCACATACGCCGGCGTGACGCTCACCGAGATGCCACGACCTTTTAATCCCGGCGAATTTGATTCCTCCCCGGTAACATTGCGGAGTGTGATCCATGGGGGATGGATATAACGGTTCTTGGGGATGGTAATCCAGATTCCCTCAGTTTGCTACCCCGGAAATCAGTATATATTCTGGCCCGAATATCCGTAGATTCGATTCCACTGAAAGATAGACACAACAAATCCCATCATGACCACAATCTCCCCACACCCAGACGTTACAATCCCAAATGTTGATCTCTGGAGCTTTCTGTTCCAGAGAAAACGGGAATTCCCTGACTCAAAGAGTACCTCCTCCCCTAATTATTTCCTGAGTTGCTTGGTGGGAATGGCCACTAACCTTTGCAGCTCTTCTCACGGATGCCTACACTGGCCGCTCATACACATTCGCGGACGCGCGGAAACTCGGGCTGCATTTCGGACGCCTTCTCCAGAAAGAATGGAACTGGAAAACGGGCGATGTGCTGACCATTTTCTCCCCGAACGCCATTGATCTGCCTCCAATTATCTGGGGAGCCATTTCAGTAGGAGCAGTGGTCAGCCCTTTGAATCCCGCCTTCTCGGCCCATGATCTGAGCCACTATTTGAAAGACTCCGACGCAAAATCCGTCGTCACGCAGCGCGCGCAGTATCCCGTTGTCCTTGAAGCAGCGCAAAAGGCCGGATTGAGTCCTTCCAGAATCATCGTAATCGATGATGCTGCACCGCAGTTGTGGCAGGCTGATCCCTCTATGATTCCCGACGACGCTTATAACCAGCCCCATCAGCCACCCATCACTGATCCGAAGAAGGATCTTGTCTTTTTGGTTTATTCCTCGGGGACGACAGGGTTGCCAAAGGGCGTGATGCTGTCGCATTCTAATATTGTCGCCAATCTGATTCAGTCTGCTGCCGTTGATAACGGCGTCCTCACGCATGAGGACAGGGTACTGGCCTGCCTTCCCTTCTTCCACATCTACGGTATGTTCCAGGGAGCAGGCATTCGCTGATAACCTTAATCGGCTGACTATAACACGCAGGTGTCACATACCTCGTCACGTACGGCGTGTTCATGGGCATGTCCACATATGTCATGCCTCGCTTTGAGCTGGAGAAGTTCTGCCAAACTATCGATGAATGCAGGGTTACCTACGCCTACGCGGTCCCGCCAGTCATTTTACAACTGCTGGAGAACCCCAAGGCAAGAAAGTACAACCTCAGTTCGATCCGCATGCTCAAGTGCTCCGCCGCCCCTCTCTCCCCACAGTTAATTGCGTCCCTAAAGGAGCAGTTCTCCATCAACGTGCGCCAGGCGTACGGCATGAGCGAATGCTCTCCCTGTACCCACATGCAGGTGCGAAATTTCACCCCTCCTTGTCACCAAACCCAAAAACACAAACTAATATACACTAGACATGGCAGGAAACGCAAGAATACCCCGGCGCAGTGGGCCGCCTGCTCCCGAACATGATCGCAAAATATGTTCCTGTCGAAGGCGAGAAGCCCAAACACGCAAAGGAAGGCGAGCTGTGGGTGAAGGGGCCCAATGTGTTCCTCGGGTACTACAACAACCCCAAGGCCACGGCCGATTCGTTCTCCCCGGACGGCTTCTACAAGACCGGCGATGTCGGGTACGAGGATTCACACGGCAACTTTATCATCACCGATCGCGTGAAGGAACTGATCAAGTACAATGGGTTCCAGGTTCCTCCTGCGGAGCTGGAGGGGATCTTGGTGGGTCATCCTGCGATTGCTGATGTGGCGGTCGTCGGCATTCCGACTGGAAAGGCAGGCTCTGAGCTTCCGCGCGCGTACGTCCGGGCAAAATCAAAGGAGCTGGAGAATGAACAGACCGCTCAGAATATTCAGCAATTCTTGAAGGAGCGAGTTGCATACTATAAGCAGCTTCGCGGTGGGGTTCGTTTTATTGATGCTATTCCTAGAAATCCGTCTGGGAAAATCTTAAGACGTGAACTCCGGAAACTAGACACTGCCAAGATGTGATCTGACCATGGGGTCGGAGATGTATATATATCGCCTCAGTGAGGATCTCGAATAGTCTGTGTCCATAGAATTCATTGGTCATTGAGTGCATCTTATTGAACTAGGCAGGCAATCCGTAAAACGTGAGAGAGATCCCTATGGAAAGCCCTGGACCGCGACTTGAAGTTTAAACAGGTGCTGGTGAGGGGAGCTTCACATCCATGCATGCGCCCCCCTCATGGAGATTATTTTTTTCTCAGGACCCAACATGCAATCCATAGCACGCAATTGGGGTTTGAACGAGGAAAATAAGTATAGTAGTGGGGATCGGGGGTGTTTCCGACAAAGTTCCCCGCAGGCGGATGATGAAGCCGGGGGTTTTTCACCTTATATGGATAAAGATCGCGGGATCTCCGCACCAACCGGCAATGACCCCGAATTTTGTAAGTACTTATACCAGCAAAGATGCAGCTCATTTCCGGGTGCTACAATTGTATATTTGTGTCCTTAAAACCAAAAACAAAATAAAAGTGAGATTACCTTGAGAGAAGAAAAAAAAGAGAGAAAAAAAAAAAACGCTAATCCTTGGCTTCATCTTGATAGTGTCTAACCAGCTCGTCCCTCTGACCGTCATCAAAGGCGCCGGCCACGAGTTCATTCCCCTTCCCCAGGGCGAAAACGCAACCACGGCCGACTTTCACTCGATCCGCACCAAAACTGAGTCCCCCGCTTACTTCACTTCCGGGTTCTACAAGATTGAGGCTGGCCCTGCACGACCCGCGCACTACACGTTTGAGGAGACTAAGTATGTTCTGAATGGACAGATTGACGTTTTGGTATGTTACCTGCGCATTTGGTGGCTATTTAGGATTTGCGGCCCTATGTGTTCATAATTCGGACAATATTGATGATCCCGGTTTCATTTGATAGGACGAGGCCACCGGAATCACCCACCACCTAGTCCCAGGGGACTTTGCTTTCTTCCACGTCGGATCTAAGGTCAAGGTTTGTTTTCATTCTCTTTCTTCCTCTGGATTCGGCATATCACAAATATCGAGTAGCTGGCTGACTTGGCTATACTCTCCCAGTTTTCCACAAAGTCCCAAGGATTTGCCTTCTATGCCGTCACTCGACCGGTTCGGGCTCCTCATCCTAACCTCGTGGGGCGGGAGGAGAATAAGTCTAGGCTATAACAAGTCAATAAGGGCTGTGGAAGATACCTTATGCCTAAGATCAAAACATTGATAGAATTGTTCAGTGCGGGGGTTCCTGGTGAAGAACAGATACAGATGTACAAGGGAAATTTGGATTCGGAAAAGCGTTCTTAGTTAGGAAAACTGGTCGGTGATTAGACTCAGGACGTTGAGGAATAAACAATGAGGTCATGAACAGTTGATAAATGTGATCCTATGAGACATCATTCAGTACTCAGGGGAAGCCGTCTCATGCTCCTACTATTGAACTACGCTTGGAGAAAATAAGATACTTGAAGTTGATGCTACTCAATTTGTATGTCTATACATATTCCTCGCACATATGGCATTACTTTCTTTATGCAGAGGATACAACGTGCTATTTTTACTGCTTATAGCTGAACCCTCAAATTTGGATTACCACTGCTGTGGTCTTCGTGAATGAAAGGCTCCATGGCGCTCCAATTTCGAGGGCTTCAGGCTGTGCCGCCCTTTTCTGGCTAGCTCTGCCTCAACTGACTGAAGAAAACCTAGAGCTACGCGTGACCTTAGCTCCCTGATATCTCGAAGGTCGTCATCTGCGTTCAAAACCACGTCAACCTAACGGAGCTGGGTACATAAGGAGTCAAAAAATTCTGCATATGAAATGAATGGAAGAAAAATACCTGTCTGTGTCTTCAATTCTGCTAGTATGTAACACGAAAGATTACGCCTAACAAACATACCCCTAGTAAATACCGTATCTGGGCTAACATCGTGGCGAAAGTGGGGCCACTGATTGATAACAATGATCAGATAATGTAATTATCCGGACTAGCGCAAAATGGTCTCAAGCCACAAAACCAAAGTATCAGAATGGATGAAAATTTTTCGAAGCGAAGCAAGCGCCAGAAAATTTTATGACTGAGGGCATTTTCTCCGGTTCAATCACGTTCAACATCGCGGGCTTAGGGCGGAAAATGCAACTTCGAGCGCCGCCCACAGGCGCTGTCAAAGGATGCCCAGGCATCCTTCACGAATATGTAAGTCCCTTCCCATGGTAGCCGTCAAATGCAACAGTACTATGGAAAGCAAAACGTTGACAGACATGATGCATCCAGACAGAAGATCTGACCGCCTTCGAGTACACCCGCGGCACCCATAGTAAACCCCATACGCTCATCTTTATCGGTGGACTAGGAGACGGTCTGGGAACAGTCAAATATTTAAACGACCTTGAGGTTACGCTTCAAGGAACAAAATGGTCGATATTTGCTCCAGTTCTTTCCTCGTCGTATAATGGCTGGGGAATGGGCAGTCTCGGGCAGGATATTGCTGAGATCGCGGCATGTGCGCATTATGTGCGGGAGTACAAGGAGCCCTTGTACGGTGTCGGAAAGGTCGTTCTCATGGGGCACTCGACCGGAAGTCAAGACATCATGCAGTATCTAAGCTCTGCCAATCCACAGCCGCTTGATGCGCCTCCGGGACGAGACAGTAAGGTCAAATTCAGGAATAGAGCATATCCCGCCAGTTTTACACGACCTCCGGTGGATGGAGCCATTATTCAAGCACCGGTGTCCGACCGAGAGGCCATTCTATGGGAGATACAGACAGGCACAGAGCGCGACAGCCCAGAAGCCATGAAGGCGATGTATGAGGTGGCAGTTGCGAATGCACAACGGAACACTTACGAAGAGCAGAATAGTGACCGTGGCTGTCCGCCTATCAGGCGAGACACACTGGTCCCATTGTCTGTCACTGGTAGAATTGGATACCCGGCTAATACGGCCGTCAGTAGTCGACGGTTCTTGAGTCTGGTCAGCCCCGAAAGTCCCCTGGGTCCAGCCGAGGACGACATGTTCAGCTCAGACCTTGGTGACGATAAGCTTAAGCAGACGTTTGGCGCAGTCCGAGCCCAGAGTTTGCTGCGTGAAAATGCACAACTCATGGTGTTGTATTCCGGGAGAGATCAGTCAGTGCCGCCATGGGTCGATAAGGAAGGCCTACTACAGCGCTGGCGCGCTGCATTGGGAGAGGACCTATGGTATCCTGGCAGCATGGTCATACCTGGCGCGTCTCATTCGCTTAGCGATGATGACCAGGAAGAGCCGAAGAGGATCCTATGTGAAAGGACGCTTATATTCCTGCATGACATAGAAATGAGGGTTCCCTCAGTCTTGCGATTTAGTCTTGCGATTTAGCCGCAGATATTACTACAGAGTATTTCATTTGTATATCGACAGCAAGTACAGGGCGGTTCAGGCTCGGAAGGATTGTCGCAGAAATGAGACAGTGCACCATGTTGAAAAGCAATGCCCGGCTACAACAGCCGGATGGGGCCAGGAGGATTCTCACCCTGGACTCAACGGGGTTGAACTGGCAGGGGAGTGAGTGGCATTCGCAATACCACTCTATTGCGGGTCGTCTCGTTCAATGGAGGATTTATCTCGGATAAAATGACTTGCCGCGCGGGGCTTATGACCAGACAAAGTAAAGGACATGAATCCGATATGCCGAGGGTGGCAGGAGACTGGCACCACTATACTAATAATATCCTCGTACCAGTGGAACTTCTAAATGCGGATGCAAGATAGAATTCAGCTCATGGGATACACTTATAAACTGGAATGATTTCTTGTTATTCCGGTCGTCAAGGCTTCAGGTCAACAGCAAAAACAAACGATGTGGTCAAGCCCCATTGAGTCAGAAAACAAGTGGAGGAATCGAAAGTGCAGGTATGAATCTCTCTTTCCTCTCCAGTGGTCATTATTATTCTCTTCGATGGATTGGAGGAGCCGCTACTGACTTTTGTAGCAACTGCGGCACAAGAAAGACATCCATGTGGCGAAGATCATCAGTTGACAACATTCTCTGCAATGCCTGTGGTATATATGAGAGGACCAGGCTGATTCCCCGTCCGAGGACATCGTCTCGTCGCAAACCACAGCTAGCCGCGACACCGCATGAACACATATCGAACAAGAGCCACCGTGAAAATCACGAAACATTAGACGAGATTTCTACACACTCGACAGACCGTCCGCAGATTGTATCACCAAGCCCTCCGCCGATCCACCACTATTTACAGTCCGCAGAGACAGAGAAATATACCCCTGTGGTCCTACCAGGAACTGACACGGTCCTGGTCTATAAAAGAGCATGCAAAAATTGCGGTACGACAGTTACATCGATGTGGCGTCGGGACAACGATTACAACATGATATGTAACTCGTGTGGTATGCTATATGCCCCCTTATATCATTCCCAGAATACATTAGGCCAACTGGTACCTTTAGGCCTCTTTTTCAAGTTCCATGGATATCATCGCCCCGAGAGGATGTGGTCATCCCGTATTAGACGACGGCAGCGGTCCTACAGCCCAGTTGAGATGGCCGACACCCAGTCCACGCCATCTAATAGGAGCCCGCAGCATGATGAAATAGGCTCTAAGGTGGTTAGGGACACAACCAAGTTGCGTTTAAGTAGCCACCGTGATCAAGACGGCAATGTGAGCTCGACTACCGTAGACGGAAGCTCACGCCGGTCACTTTCGATCGAGTTTCTGTTGACACCGTTGCCCCTCTTGGACAGACCTAAAATGAACCCCGGGGCTGCATCGCTTGATTTATGACCATATCTTTTTGTGGAGAGTATACGTTGTGATATAGAATCCGCTACACAATGTAGAAATTCAGGAGTGCTACGCGTATGAACAGTATCAATGCTCCAGACACCATCTAAAACCGGGTAGACTCTAGAATGGTGACGCTCGTGACGTTGGATAGCCAAGAATTCTTGAAAGGGTTAAGACGCCGAGAGGGACGGCCAAGCGGGCTTACCACTCGCACGATCCATAAAGTTCTAGACAGCTCATGGGCTCAGATGTCTCATGCTGTCATACGGTTCAGAGACCCCCACTGTTTTCGAGTTCCCCTACCGGTCTGTAAGAGACGGAAATTTCCTGATGACGAGGTAATTTACGTGCCGCAAAACATCCCCTGCGTTACAACCGTATCGAGAGGCCATCCACACAGTACAGATGGTTTGTTTTGCCGCCCCCACTGATTGATAATATTAGCATGTAGGATCTGATAACCAAACCAGGTTCTCGCTTGTTCGTCCGGCCGAGAATCCCCCCGACGAGTCTGTTCATGACGCGTTTACCGAGCTAAGGATCTTTGTCTTCGACTAACTCGGGGCCGTGCAGTCCCTGCGGGCACAAGATATCCACTCCTTAGCCCCTCGCGTCAATGATAGATGAGCCATGAAAACTCTTCGGTGGTGCCAATGAGCGTCAGAGCTGAGGGGTTGTTGGTTGGCAATGCCTCATGCCACCCCCCGACTATCGGCGCATGAAATCTCGGATCAACTTATCAGATCCGCAGGGCTGGGTATAGTTAAGGGTGGTTGAATCCCTGACAATCTCTATCTGCGCGAGTTCAAAATATTGGCCCATCTTTTCCTTCTTCAACACATTCACCATGGCAGTGTCTACGCGGCTCCGGACGGCCTTCCGCCGACGGACTGCCAACAGTGACGTGGCTTCGGTCACTCGGAGTACTGTCGGAGAGAACAAGCATGCTGAAGCTGCGCTAAACTCAGGCCCGGAGGAAGCCCAGCCAGAGGTCCCAGAGGAAGAAGTACAGCGTGGTGTCCATGATGTCGAGGCTGTGACTCTCACCTGGTCAAAGGCATCGCTGATTGCAGCCTTTATCAAGTACGTCGTCTGATTTGATCCTCGCATGGTCTCCGCTGATGTCCGTGCCTTCTAGCATTTGGTTCCTCTACCTCGTGAACGCTTTCCAGTCCTCAATCCTCTACAACCTACTTCCGTTTGTCACCAGCGACTTTGAATCGCACTCCCTGCTGAACGTTATTTATGTGGTCGCCGATGCTATGTCTGCGGCCACTTTTATTCCTTTGGCCAAGATTATGGATGTTTGGGGTCGTGCGGAAGGGTTCTTGATCATGACCGTGTTTGCGACTTTGGGGTTGATTCTGATGGCGACCTGTCATAACCTTCCGACCTTCTGTGCTGCCTACGTATGTTACATTACAGACACCATCTTATCGCTGCTAACATGTGAACAGGTCTTTTATAGCATTGGCTTTGGGGGAATGACTTACTGCGTCGACGTGATCACGGCGGATTCGTCCAAGCTGAAGAATCGAGGATTGGCGTACGCCTTTACGTCCTCCCCTTATATCATCACCGCTTTCGCTGGACCCAAGGCATCGGACGACTTCTACTACAACGTCAGCTGGAGATGGGGCTTCGGCTGCTTTGCTATCATCTTTCCAGTCGTGGCAGCTCCACTGTATGTTCTGTTGAAGTACAACCTGCGCAAGGCCGCAAAGCAAGGGTTGCTATCCCAGGAACGCAGCGGGCGAACGTTCCTGCAAAATGCCTGGTACTATATTAAAGAGTTTGATTGTGAGTCTCTTTGGGCATGCAGTTGGAGTGATATGTGACTGACTCTCCAGTGTTCGGCGTGCTTGTGTTCTCGGCAGGCCTGACGGTGTTCCTACTTCCGTTCTCAATTGCCTCAGACGCGCCAAACGGATGGGGAAGCGGGTATATCATTGCGATGATTGTTGTCGGCTGCGTCATGTTGGTGATCTTCATTCTCCACGAGGTGTTTGTGGCCCCGGTCCCCATGTTGAACTTCAGCTTCATATCCGACCGCACAGTCATCGGTGCCTGCTTGCTAGACGCTACCTATCAAGTGTCCTACTATTGTTGGGCCAACTACTTCACCTCATTCCTCCAGGCCGTGAATGACCTGACGATTGCACAAGCAGGATACGTGAGCCACACATTCGATGTGGTTTCGGGGGTCCTGTTGTTGATAGTAGGCTTCCTGATCAGCAAAACGGGTCGCTTCAAATGGCTGCTCTACATTTCAGTACCGCTGTATATCTTCGCACAGGGCCTGATGATCTACTTTCGTCGCCCCAACCAATCGGTCGGGTATCTGGTGATGTGCCAGGTTTTCATCTCCATCGGAGGCAGCATCTTCATCATCATTGAACAGCTTGCCATCCTCGCTGCAGTAGACCACCAGCACGTCGCCGCTGTGCTGGCGCTGCTGAACGTCGTTGGGACCGTCGGTGATGCAATGGGCGCGACCATCTCCGGCGCTATCTGGACCAATACCTTTAAGAAGGCGTTGGCTAGGGATCTCCCCACGCCCGAACTCTCCAATCTTGACGCCATTTACGAAGATCTTGACACACAGCTGAGTTATCCTGTGGGTAGTGCTGCACGGCTGGCGATCCAAGAGGCCTACGGCTACGCTCAGACGCGTATGCTGGCTGCCGGAACGGGCATCATGGCCCTGTCGTTTATCTGGATTCTCTTGATCCGCAATATCAACGTGGCCAAGGTCGCCCAGGTCAAGGGTATGGTGTTTTGAGCGGGATTTATGCCGGGGGATGATGGGTCTGCATATCAGTCATTTGCTCCAACTATGAAGGACTATCAAGCTCTGGGACTTCCCCAAAGCAAGGCCTTCCGTGCCCGCATGGATTGCAGAGCACACTTTTGCTGTCTTCACGTAAGAGGATGTGTTACATATTTTAAAATAAATTACGCGAAATTCCAACGCATGCTTTTCTTTATTACCGAAAAGATATAGGCCTAATTTCAGATCCAAGCGCCGTGCGGTGCAGACTTTGGCCAAGCTCCCCATAATTAAACCTAGTAATAAGAATAGTGTAGGGCTGTGTGATCGGCGTGATACTTGCTCTCCAGTGAGAATGCAACATCAGTTGTGGATGGATACTCTGTATTATTGGGGTTGCGATAAGGAATCTTCGTAATTGCCTACGTAGCTGGGGCGAGGAAATCAGCAGGTAAGAGTCTTCTCACATGGTGGGATCTGATCTCGTATGTAGTTAGATAGTTGAGTCCCAGCAGAACGCCACTGGGTCCATCTTCACGATGGTGCGAACTTTTAGGCGAAGGAGACCAGCCATTCGACATTGCTTGATAGTCTCAACAACCCAGATGTTGTTAGTCATTGAAAGTGAGCGATATCCACTCGATGACGACTTTCCTGCTGTCCATGTACTCCTACATGGCACTTCGCTGTGCTCTCATTTCTATGACACAGGTCCTAAATTTCCGGAGCAACTCGGCCATTCGTAGTGCTCGGTGTCTCACTGAAAGACCGGAGAATACTGCTGAAAAAGTCAAGCTTGAGATCCTTCAGGTCCCACTTGATATATTACATACCGTTGTACTGCCCCGTGAAATATTCCTGTATGTACCGGCCCGTATCTTTTATGACTGGGCGTTCTATACAATTAATACAAAGACCCAGGTGTCATGGCAGATTGATTAGATTGATTAGAACAGATACCTATGCAGTAGCCGGTAGTTGGCCGATTGTCGGATTTGTAGAAACTGGTTCTATGCCTGAAGAGTTTTCTAGAATCCCAAGTTTTTACGTAGCGATATCGCCGTCCTGACTCCACTTACCATCTCCTCAACGATGGCAGGCTCATTGTGAACATGCGCTTCCGGGGGTAACACATCCGAGTGTCGTTGAACAGGTTCTGGTCGAGATAAATCACGTAGCCCAGTGGACTCCCATTGCACTGGCTGGTGAATCGCCGTTTGTCCTGGTCAACTCAGTTCTTACACGTTCTTCAAGGCAATTCGAACGAGGACCGCTTCGCGGGCCAGTCACCATGAAATTCCTAACGAAGCTAGCCGACTACCCTCGATTGCTTCTGGCTGGTGGTCCGTCCAGGCTAGATCTGATCACACTGCTAGGAGGAATTGCCTCTGCTATCGCAGCTGGTGTCCCATTCCCTCTCATCGGAATCATCTTTGGCGAATTGTTGGACGACTTCAACTCGGCCACCTGTGATGCATCCGACTCGTCCGCCTCAGACACCGAGTACCAGCGCAGCATTAACAGCAAGATCCTCCTCATCGTCTACCTCGCAATCGCGCAGTTCGTTCTCATCTACCTCCACCTCACCTGCTGGACCTTGACTGGTGCGCGACTGTCTCAAAGACTGCGCGAGAAGTACCTGCAGAACCTACTCCGGCAGGAGCCCTCATATTTCGATAACGTTCCTCCGGGGGAGGTTGCATCCAGACTCAATGGGGATATTCAAGCTATTCGCTCGGGCACATCAGAGAAAGTCGGCATCTGTCTGTCAAGTGTCTCGTTTTTCGTCACCGCCTACATCGTCGCCTTTATCAAGGACTACACCCTCGCTGCCATGCTTCTATCGTTGATCCCGGCCTACTTCCTCATGTCGTTCGTGGGAAGCCATTATATTGAGAAATACTCTGGGAGAATGTCGGACTTTGCTGCCACCGCTGCCTCGATTGCGTCTGAAGCCCTTTCGAACCTCATCGTGGTACAGTCCTTCCGCGCCAATGCTCGTCTTGAGGACAAATTTTCCAAGGCTCTCATGTCTTCGGAGCAGGAGGGCCTCAAGAAAGCCACAGCAGTGGGAATCCAATCGGGTGTGTTATACTTCATTGCGTATTCTGCCAATGGGTTGGCATTCTGGCAGGGCAGTAGGCAGATTGCCGCCTCTGTGCGGTCAGGTACACACGGGACGACAGTCGGGGCCACTTTCACTGTAATTTTCATATTGATTGAAGGTAGGCACTGCCTGGCAAATCACTCATCACTATTCAGCTAACAGATGTAGCCACTCTGCTTCTCAGTCAGGTTGCTCCCTTTATTCACCTCTTCATTGGCGCAGTCGCTGCCTTTCGCAAGTTACGGGTTGACATCGATCGCGAGCCTCTGATTGACAGTACAACGGAAACTGGTATTCGTCTCACACATGCCAGCGGGGGCTTTGAATTCAAAGACGTCTCGTTTACCTATCCGTCCAGACCGGAGGTGACCGTGCTTGACCGGGTCAGCCTGTCGCTGCCGGCCAACAAACACACTGCGATTGTTGGACTATCCGGGAGTGGCAAGTCGACAATCGCCAGTCTTGTCACCCGACTGTATGACCCTACCCATGGCGACATATTCTTTGACGGTAACAACCTGCGTAATGTGAACACCCGGGATCTGAGGGGTTTCCTGGGACTGGTGCAGCAGGAGCCTTCTCTGCTTGATCGTTCACTCTTGGAGAACATCGCACATGGCCTCATGAATTCGAATAAGCCAGACCATGTACTCCTTCAACCCACGCTTCTGTCGACGAATCTCACTGATGTTGCCGCGGACGTACGCGAAGGCGTTAATTTAATGGAAGCGGCCGAGAAACGTGGATCAGATGTGGTTGAGATCGTCAACTTGGTTCGCAAAGGGGCGATCCTGGCAGACGCAGACACTTTCATCACCGGTCTGCAGCACGGCTATGGAACGATTGTAGGATCCAGTGGCCGGCTCATCAGTGGCGGTCAGAAACAGCGTGTCTCCCTTGCCAGAGCACTCGTCAAAGATCCGGCAGTTCTAATCTTAGATGAGGCGACGGCCTCGTTGGACTCGGCCAGTGAGCAACGGATCCAGCGGGCAATCTCGAACATCGCCACGGGTAGGACCATTATTACGATCGCCCATCGTCTGTCCACCATTACGGGTGCCGATAATATAATCGTCATGCACAAGGGCCGTATTGTCGAGCAGGGTGACCATGCTACCTTGATGGCCCGGAATGGAGCATACGCCGACCTCGTTAACCTGCAGACTCTTGGTTCGGCGTCGAAGGGCAACGAGGGAAGTGTCAGTACCGACAGCATCAACAAGTCGGAAAACACCTCTCGCGCAACTGGTGAGGAGGTTGACCTGGAAAAGACGGCGGCGATTAAAGTCGCTGATCATGAAATACCACAAAGCGACACCACACAGCCAGAGGAGCAGGAGACACAGGTGGATGATTCACCCAAGTCGCTCTGGGCCCTGGCACGAGGATATGCACCAGCCTTAAGGCCTCATCTGCTTTTCATCTTTCTGGCACTTCTCGGATCCAGCATTGTTGGCGGTGCATTTTCCGGTGAAGCTGTCATCTTCGGCAATACCGTAGGCAGTCTCAACCCCTGCAATAGCGCTGCTTTTATTCGGTCTAATGGCAATTTCTACGGCCTGATGTTCTTTGTCCTGGCTATCATCGAATTCTTTGCCAACATTGTCAGCTGGTCGGGGTTCGGCTGGGTCTCGGAGAAAATTGTTTATACAGTGAGGGTTCTATCCTTCAGATCGCTGTTCGAGCAAGACCTGGAATGGCATCAGTCAAAGGGCCGGACACCTGCTTTGCTTCTCTCGTATATCACTCGGGACGGTAATGCGCTAGCAGGCCTCAGTGGCTCGGTGATTGGGACCCTATTCTCCATCAGCGTTAACCTGGTCGCTGCCATTATCCTAACCCATATCATTGCGTGGAAGATCGCTCTGGTCTGTTTGGCTCTAGTCCCACTTCTCCTTGGGGCAGGGCTGATGGAGCTCCGAGTGCTGGGCAAGTTTGAAGAACGGCACGAGAACGCATACACCAAATCGGTCGATATTGGTGTTGAGGCTGTTTCATCAATTAAAACAATTGCAGCCTTGTCCCTTGAGCAAGACACACTGATGCTGTATCGACGCTCCTTGAAGGGTCCGAAAAAGGAAACTCTCCAAGTAACCCTCCTCGCCAGTCTCTGGCAAGCCATGACTTATTTCTTGGGAAACTTAGTCAATGCTCTGGCATACTGGTGGGGTGCAAAGCAAATCATCTCAGGCACATACACGCAGACACAATTCTTGATTGTGGTATTCTCTCTTCTTGTGAGTGCGCTCCTGTGGAGTCAGATGTTTGCGCTTGCGCCCGAGCTATCCAGTGCGCGCGCAGCAATGGGCCGCATCCTGGGTCTCATCGAGATAGGCTCGGACAAGATGCAGGGACATGTTCCTGGGCCTCTGGTCAGGCCTGTTGATGAGAAAGGTGCACATGACCTCGAGCATGCTATGACTGCCCGCAGCTCGTCGAGCCTGTATCCCACTGCATCGAGGGTGCAGATCTGCGACGTCCATTTCGCTTATCCCGCCCGGCCAGACGTTAAAGTGCTCAATGGCTTGAGCATCGACGTCCAGCCGGGCAAGTTCTGTGCTCTTGTCGGCCCCAGTGGCGCCGGAAAATCCACAATCATCTCCCTCGTGGAACGGCTATACACGCCGCAATCTGGGTCTGTCGTGATTGACGGCGTGAACACCACCATGCTCAATGACGATGTCTCATTTCGGGACAGCATTGCCCTTGTTCCTCAGGAAAGCGTTCTCTTCGAGGGCAGCATCGCATTCAATATTGGCCTGGGAGCACGCCCGGACCACGACGCATCCCTGGACGAGATCATCGAGGCCTGCAAACTTGCTAACATCCACGACACAATTGCTGCGCTACCAGATCAGTACGAGACCATGTGCGGACCAAATGGTAGTCAGTTCTCGGGGGGTCAGAAACAGCGCTTGTCGATTGCTAGAGCCCTGGTTCGCCAGCCTAAGTTGTTGATTCTAGATGAGTCAACTAGCGCACTTGATGCGGAATCAGAGAAGCTTCTGCAGGAAGGGCTGGATAAAGCTGCGAGGGGAATTACGCTTATTGTAATTGCACATCGACTGCATACCATTCGACGGGCGGATGTGATCTTCCTTATTGAAGGAGGACGATGCGTTGATCAAGGAACTCACGAGGAACTACTTCAACGCTCGGAAAGTTATCGCGCAAATGTTATGCATCAGACTGTTGCTACATGATGAGGGGACTATTGTGTGTATTTTTAGTATAACTAGGTCATTTGCAGTGGTGTTTAATTTAGAATTTGAAAGCAGTTTCTGTCATTGAACTTCGAGGCATTAAGCAACATCCGGGATGATCTTTATATTTCGCTTTGGTGATCAGACTCTCAGTTCAATCTGGGGGAAACACCAGCAGGTCATCATCCTTGATACATCCCATACTGAACACATTGTTTTTGCGTGTTGAACGTGTTGAACATGCCCATCTCGCATCCTGGACATGGGAATTCCAAATTCTAGGGAGTTATCTGTTCCATATATTCTATAAGTGTCCATCTCCTGCTAATCCCTATAGAATTTAGCAGTGTTGCATATGTTGTACTCTTCTCGCGATACCGACGACATTGATGACGATATATATCACGCAGATCTTGAATTGATATATGGAGGCCTCGTTGATCAATCTGTCTGAAAAGGTCACAGCACAATAGAATCCATTTCGTCCCTTCTTCCACACACCTCAAGTTATTTTACAATATATAAGTTTCATCATGTACAATCTGCGCCTATGGATGATTGATGTTGATGTATACAAAGGGAGGGCAGTTCACGTGACCCACTAACACTTTTGCTCTCTAAAACATTCTCGAAGATTATGATCCAGGATCACCAAGTGAGGCATCTTCATGGTCCCATCTGTCCAATAAAAAGAATAAATACTCTGTAATGGATACAATGCAACAAACAAACAAGCGATTAAACCTTCAATACTTCATCCAACCAAAGACCTAGGTCTTCCACCGCCACCACCAAATCACTGAGAACGCCATCAACAAACATCGCCTGTTCCTCACTACCCACCACCCCAACATGCAACTGCCCCCCTCGAACAAAAGAGACAGCCTTCCAAGGGTATGCCGCATCACCATGAGGATTTTGAATGTCGACGCGGCACTTGCCTCCTGCAAAGTCCATGGTGTCGAAGTCCTCCCAGTCCTGGTGATGGACGATGGAATCGAAGAATTGCGCTCCAGCCGACCAGTCTGTGCACTGCTTGCGTATCGCTTCAAGTCCGAGGAAGTCGTAGGCGGCTGACCCGGCAATGCTCTGCTGAACAGACTGGAGCAGGTCTCGAGCAGTCCAGTCGGGCTTGAATGAGACCCTGATGGGCGTGAGCTGGTAACATGGCCCCATGACATTGTGGACGTTGGCAAGGTCAATATGTCGACCCGATGTCACCCCGCCGAATAACACGTCTGATGTCTGGAGTCGACGTGCTAGGACTAGTGCCCATGCACCCGTGAGCAACGTCGCCGTGGTGATCTCTCCAAGAGAAATAGAAACCCCGACCGGCTTAGTCCGGAAGATAGCCCTGTCTGTAGGATTGACGGCTGGTCCGGCCAGAATGGACAACGAGGAACCGTTCAGTGCGTTGCGCCAATACTTGATTGCTTCCGCTTGTAACTGGGCATCTCGAGACCGTACCACGTAAGATGAGAAGGGAAGAATGTCGGCCACCTCATTTCCACGGTATAACGTTTCCAGATCGTGTAGGAGGCGGGGCAGTGACATGCCGTCGTATTGAGCATGCGAGAGACGAAGAACGAGACAATCCCGACCGTCGTCGGACTGCACATGGAAGGTCTTGAAAAACGGTGACCCGAGCGCGAAGCTTGAGTCAATATCCTTTGCGCACAGGTTGCTCACGTATTCATTGAGGTTACCAGCAGCTTGCAACGTCACTACTGGAGCATCCAGACCACTCATGACAACCTGCAGGAAGTTCGCCTCATGTTCAATGAACACAGTACGCAAGACATCATGCGTCTTGACCAGCGTGTTGCACGCACCGATGAGTCGGTCCCGGTTAATCGCCTGATCGAAATACAAGATCGTGTACTGGACCGAGGTACATGGGGCATGGATAGTTCCCCGGATATCAAGCATCTGGGAATCAGTCACTGGATAGATATCCTGGATGGAATGGGCTGGCTCCGCAAGCTGGGGCTTTACAATCTCTGCGCAGAACTGTTCAATGTCCAGATTTCCGAGAAGGGAAAATTGCTTGTGTTTCTGAACAGAATCCACCGACTTCCGGACTGTCTTCAACCTTTTCGCCGCATCACCGAGCCTCATATGGCGGAAGATGTCGGCTACTGTCAGGGTATAACCCTGTGCTCGAAGATTGGATACCAATTTCATTGCCGAAACCGAATCACCACCACGACGGAAGAAGTTGTCGTCGACGTCAAGTTCATCCGGACTGAGACGCAGTATGTCTGCCCAGGCGGACCGTAAAACCCTCTCTGGACTTGTCAACTTGCTGTCTGCGGAGATGATCCCCCATGCTTCCTTCAGTCCGGCGTTCAACTCGACAAGTACAGTCTGAGGTATCTTGGACGCAAGGTGAGTGAAAACAACGCGATCGGATTGTTGCATCCCAGTTGGCAACTTCTCCACAACAACGTATGCAGAAGGTGCCATGTACGCCGGGAGGGAGTCGCGAACAAATTTATCCAACCGTTTCAGTGACGTGGCAAGGCTCACTGAAACACCAGGACACACTGCCGTTTCGAAGCTTTTCAAATCTGCCTGGTCAAACGTGATAACATGCTTCCTACGGAGCAGCTGAAACTGCTCTTCGCTGGAAGGCTGTTGCTCAATGAGGACAAGCAGATTTGAACTAGTCTCTTGCTGTTTATCAGGAGACCCTGGGGTCACAACAGCAGCAGCTCTAGTTTTTGGTGAAAGGTATTGTTTGATGTGCTTGTCAAGTTCCGCGATATCCACAGCGTGCCCCTGAACTGGCAGGACACTCTCCTTTCGACCTACGAAGAATATACTGCCGTCTTCCTGCAACCGTACCATATCACCAGTCGGTTGTATTCTACCTTCCCGACCGGAATGTGTAGAATTTCCAGCTTTAAGCCAGGCCGGAGCTTCACCTAGAACATCTGAGGTGAAGTCCCCTTCGAGCCAGAGCTCCCCCACACAGCCTATAGGAGACAGCAGATTGGGGTTGCGGGGGTTGCAAACCCATGATATCATATCTTGCGGGTATACCGACCCTTGATTAGTGCACACGGTGCTGCGAGAATCCCTTGGTGAGCCATTTGAGGCCAATGGTGGTATCTGATTCCATTGCCAGATTTGGTCGAGCTCCTCAGCCGGGAGGCAAGATATCTCATCCACTCTCTGCGAAAGGCCGTTGACCAACTGCACACAAGTTGTCTCAAGTTGCGCCAGCACGTGTTCCATCTGCGCCGTCTTGATCAATTCAGTGTCGAAGCTTGCGCAGATCCTGAAACCCCCCCTCCGAATCCCACAGGCCAACATCAACGGATACGGGTTGAAATGAAGGGCCTCACGCACAACATCTCCGTGTTCAAAGCCCAACTCGTCCCCGATGTACTCCGGATCAGGCTGGATAACTAGGCCTGTGGGCGCTTCACATGCATGTTGTGCATCTTCGCTGACCTTTCGAATGTTCTGCATTCCCATATGCTGATAAGGCGTACGGGCTAGGAGGTCTTGCTGCACTGCCTGCAGATAAGATTCAACCGAAGAAGTGCGAGGAACCTGTATCCGCACAGGAACAGTTGCAATAAGTGGTCCGACGATACTCTCTACCCCGGACAATGGGATGTCACGACCGGTGAGGGTCTCACCAAACACGACATCGTCACTTCCCGTATATCGTGATGCCAGGAGCGCCCATGATGCGCGTATTAAGGTCGCCAGAGTGAAAGTCCCCCCAGAACTTGTATGGACATGTATTTCTCGCTCAAGGAAGCCGTCTGGGTTGGGTAGATAGTCTCTAGAAGGCAGAGACGGGAATTGGGGTCCAATGGCTCCTTTCAACTCTTGTCTCCAGTAGTCTCGCATGGCCTGCTCATCGGTCTCACGCACATACTTGACGAAGTTATTGATCAGTGCTCCTGATTGGATGTCCGCATGACTCCCCTTCAAAGTATCGCTAACTTGCTTTAGAATGAGAGGCTCGGACCACCCGTCGTAGAGGACGTGATGGACAGTCCACACCATATATCGCTTGTTGTCATCACAAGGCTCAATGATTGCATACCGAGCAAGACTCTGCCCCAAGTCCATCCGTTCCTTGCGATCGCTTTCGAGGTAATCTGCGAGGCTGGTTGAATGCTTCCAACAGATGCCTGTTCCTAGTACCACCTGCTGGAGGCCGGGATCCTGCAACTGGGCCAGTCGTGTGCGTAGAATGGGGCTTGCTGCAACGACCTTCTCCCATGCTCTCTTCCATGCATCGAGCTCAATGTGTGATGGGATACATGCAACTCTTTGAGCAACATACGGCGTGGTTGATTTGAGGGAAAAGGTGAATAGGGATTCTTGCGTCGGAGTGCAAGGGTATATGTCTTTGACAGCCGTCTGGTCTACTCCGCATGCAATCGCCGCCTCCCGCACAGCAACATCAACCGGAGTGGCTATCAAGGAAAATGGAAGCGTTTCCGTCCGTTGCTCTACTTTACACGCTTTGACAACGTTCGCCATGTCGGACAGCTTAGGGTGAGCGAAAGTGCTGGCAACGGTGACCTCGAAGCCATGTGTCCTGCATATGGCCACCAGTCGCATGGCTGACAATGAGTCTCCACCAAGCGCGAAAAAGTTATCCTCGGCTCGAATAATTGCAGAGTCAAGCTTCAAAGTCTCTCCCCAAGCGTCGCGCAGCCGCTCCTCGACATCAGTCAGATCCCGTATAGGAGTGCGATTTGCGTTGAGGTCCAGTCCCCTCAGGTCCACTGTGGCGCCAAATTCACGCAACCCCTTGCGATCTGTCTTTCCGGAAATCAAAATTGGAATGTGGCTGACGGGTATGTACGCCGTGGGTACCATATATCGAGGCAGGACTTTCGTGATATCCATGTCTATCGTGCTCAGCATAGTGCGCAGTTCAGTGCCGAAATCTCCCAGTTGAATCTTGTGATCCTGGCCACGGGTCTCGGAGGATTGAGTCGTAATGAACGCGACCAATGTTGGCTGGCCGGCCGATTCGAGGGGTTTTATTACCTCAACTATCACGGTCTTGTCTGATGGAAGTCTGGCTTTGATCTGGCTCTCAATCTCTCCGAGCTCCACTCGTTGTCCTCTCAATTTGACCTGCGTGTCTTTTCGTCCCACAAAGACAATCCCACCGGAGCCGTCAGGGTCATAGCGCCCCAGGTCTCCGGTCTTATAGAGACGACTTCGACGTCCAGCATGGCTTTTATGGCCCGCGACGAGCCAAGGCGGGTCATTAATGAAAGCGGCTGCAGACTTGTCGGGGTCATTGAGATAACCCTGCCCCACGATCGGGCCTTCGACTAGTAACTCGCCCACTGCGCCGACAGGAACGAGCGCATTGTGGTCGTTGGGGTCTACAATCCAGATAGCGGCCCCGTTGCCCGGCCCGATGGAAATGTACTCCCTCCCAGTGGCAGCGCTGCTATTCACGGTACATCCAATCGTGCACTCACACGGGCCATATCCGATAATGATTCTGGTGTCTTGCCCCCAGAGCGCAACGTCTCTCGCAGACACAGCCTCTCCGCCGAGCCCTAGGCCCATACTAAGCGAGGCAATCACGTCCGGTTCTAGAATGCGAGCCACAGAAGGAGTGAGCCCCGCGTAATTAATCTTCATTTTCCGGAAGACACCATTAATATCATTCAGTCGGTCCTCGTCTGAGGGGATACACAGACAGCCGCCGTACCCGAGCGTCAAGAGCATGCTGTCGATACTAACGTCGAAGGCATAGGAGGCAAAGTCAAGCACCCGAGAGGTTTCACCGTATCCCACAGCCTGACCACGCGCAATGGCACTGCTGGTGTAACTTTTGTGGGATACTGTGACACCCTTGGGTGTCCCCGTGCTCCCCGATGTGAATATGACATACATGAGGGTTGAAGGTGACACGGTGGGTAATTCTGGACGAGAAGACGGTATGGAGGCAAACCTGTCGGCGTCGACAATAAGATGACTTCCACTCGCCAATATCTCCATTGACAGGTCGTATTGGAGTCGAGATGATATCATAGCAGTGGCAGCCACTTGCTGGGCCATGTTCTGCAGACGGGCCAGAGGAAGGGCCGGATCCATCATGACAAAGGTAGCCCCGGACTTCATCACAGCCAGAACTGCAACGACGGTCCATTTGGACTTTTCAAAGCATATCGGGACAATATCGCGGGCCTGTACCTTCAATTGCTGTTGGAGTGTGCCGGCAACCATTGTGGAGTATTGGTCGACTTGAGAGTATGTCAAGTCGCCATCCCAGGACGAGATGGCCACTTTATCTGGGCATTTCTGAGCTCGTTCGCTAACCATGTCATGCATGCAAAAGTGGCAGGTCGGAGGTAGGTTCTGATTCCAGCTCCAGATCTGGTCCAGGTCGTCGACAATCGGTCCCATGAGCTCTTCGACAGCTACCTCGAGGTTCGTAGAGCATTGTTGAACAGTGTGAGACAGTGCTTCGATGTATCGCGTTATCGTGAATTGGTGCATATTCTGGGTGAACCATATGGGCCGGATCTCCAGGGTGTTGTCCACACAGTGCATTTCGATGTGAAGCGTACCCTGTTCGTGACAGTCAGCAACCGCACCTGCTTCTTGACATTGAAGTCAGCTCTCCTTACTTACCCCATCCTTGTGCAGATTCGAAGATTGAGACATAGAGCTTGTACTAAAGACGAGAGTGACGGGATCAGATGGCGACGAGTTTGCAGCTTGCTGAGAGATTGCCGCAGCCACCTGTCTGACGGAGCTTTTTAACCCAGCTGGCATAAGCTCTCCCATTCGCAAATACTTTGCTTCTCTAGAACCGTCCGGCGTTTGTGTACGGTCGACACGAGCCCACTCAAACGAGATCTGGCTCTCCTCCCGAGTTCGTAGGAGGACTACGAGCCACGAGAGCAGTAAAATGCCATCCCTCATTCCTGTTGACGCAAGACCGTCGACTGTCACAGAGCGCAGATGCTTTCCGTCCAAGGTATTATCCCAAGAACCATCTATGGCTGTGTCTATTAGCTGGTTCTTGGGGTGTATATCGTCGGCCTCCATGTTTGATTCACCCAGAGCTTGGAACGGTTAAGGGAGGTATATCGAAAGATGACGCTTCAGCTTGCAAGAGTCTAGTTCACACCACAGCAGGAAAAGGCTCAGAAATTGTCTAATAAGTATTACCTCACGTCTATCCGCATGTTGGTTCACTCGCAACCGGACGAGCCGCGACAGATCATCGACTGCTCTTTTGCTCCGTCCACCTCATAGTCCGAGATCGCTGGAATCGGATAAAGATAGTGGGGTCTTCTTCTTCAGGCCACTTGAGACAATAATTTCTCCCGTAACCAAGAAGCAATCTTAGTTACCTAACGAGCTGCCTGGATGGGATTTGGAAGCTTGGTGATACCTGTTTACTTCTAAGGTTCACCAGGTAAACTTTCAGTTGTGGTATTACAAGCGTCATGCACGCAGCCATGTATATGTGTAAAACATGTGAAAAACGTTGCGAATACCAGCTACCTAACTGCAGGTGGAATCCCGATGGATGCAATGTGGAGCAAGCTAACCGTTGCAGGATCAAACTTCCTTGGTCCTACAACAGCCTTCCAGGAAATACGTCCAATATACATCAATATCACCACCGTACGACAACATCAAGTCCGTTTCTACCTAGTCTCATAACACCAACGCCTCGGCTACAATAACCCATCCAGGCTAGCTCCATCTACAGCTTGCAGGGCTGCCACCGAGGCTCTCGTTTCTCCACAAACGCCCTCACGCCCTCGTGGAAATTGGCCCCAGCAATGAGTCCTCGGTACCAATTGTCCACCAGCCTCGTGCTCGCCTCCTCAACACTCGCCATCTCCCAACCGAGATGAAGCCCCTCCAGCGTAACGCGTATGCTATCCGGACTGTTGCTCGCAATGTCCGTAGCGATCTCCACCGCGCAGCCCAGCAGTTGGTCCGCCTCCACCACGCGGTTCACCAAGCCCCAACTTTCGAGCTGCGACGCAGGGAAAGTCAGGCCACTCAGTGCGATCTCGCCCGCTCGCTGTCGGCCCAGAATACGGACTAACCGTGGAAGCGAACCGGCGACAGCCGCAATCCCACGTTTGACCTCGGGGAGTCCGAAGGTCGCTTGTTTGCTGGCTATCACGAGGTCGCAGTTGACTACCATTTCGAATCCTCCGCCGAGACAATGTCCGTTCACGGCGGCGATAATTGGTTTGGTTCCTCGTCGGCGAGGCAGGCCGGCCAGCCCCGGGGCGGTCATCTCGTTTACGGTGCCCGTTTCGTTTAGTCGGTTCCATTCTGTAACGGGGGTTTAAGATTAGCCATGGTAATGGAAGTAGGGTAATTTGAATGATCTATACGAGGTCATCTAGTTACCTTTCAAGTCAGCTCCGGAGCAGAAGGACTCTCCTGTGCCGATGATAATGGCGACACGTAGACTTGGATCCTGATCAAACCATTCCCACAGTTGCTGGATCTCTGCGCTCATGCTCAGAGATATGCAGTTCCTCTGTTTAGGTCGGTTAAGCATGAGGAGTAGCACCTGCGGCGTAGGGAATGAGATTAGACAGTCTTGTACTGAGGGGTGCGACATTGTGAGGGTGCTGCAACGGTCAATGGCATCTGGTGGGTGAGCAGCCGGCAACCATCCCACCGTTTAAATATAGCAGAGAATAGTTTCGAAGCCCGTTCCGGAGAACGATGTCGGCGTCCAGAATGTATGGACGGCTAATCGAGGATTCATTTCTCCACTTTGGCTAGATGTCCCTCGGCTTCGCTGTTCATCTGCCTTGAGCGGATTATATCTACCAAGGCTACTCCTTCGTCGATGGGGAACTGGTTCTCTGCATTCTCATACTGGAATTGAGCTGTTTAGAATGGCCCAAACTACTATCGTTCAGGACAACACGCATACCTCATCGCCGTCTCCTCCAGCGATAAAATATCCCTGGGTAAAGCTACCCCATCCATATCTCACCACCTATGCAATCAACATTCTTTCCGAATCCGTCCCACGCGTTCTCCAGCTCCGACTTTACGACTCTGAAATCGGGGATTCCCTCCCCGAGCCCCTTCACAATGACTCACTCAGCTACACCGAGCTGTCCTGGGATTCCTCCGCAGCAACAATCCCGTCAAACGACAACAGCCCCTGGGCACGCAGTCAACGGTCCCCGGGTACTTCCTTCTCCTGGACGACCACTGAGCCCCCCACTCTCGGTCAAATCTGGAACATCATCCACGCCATCTTCCTCACCCATCCGAAATACGAGACGATCCGTCTCGAACTGAACGGGTCCGGCAACGCAGTCGTGCGCGAAGAATGTCTCCGCACAGGCCTCGCTGTGCCCTTCCCCAGCCCTCGGACGCCATTCGGAGCAGAAAGCGAGCTTTCGGACATCAACACCATCATCCTCCTCCGCTCGGCTTTCTGGCAGGGGGCCGGCTCTCCACTTGGCCCGCGTCCTATCTGGGCCGTCGACCAGGATATCCACGGCGCCCTGCGTAGGTCAGCTAGTCTGTACCCGCCGCTGGCGCAGAACTACGAGTTCACAATGAAGTTTCCCCGCGAGCGGGTGTACGCCCGTCATCCTGTTCGGCCCGTCAAACCGGCCCCCGGCTCGCTCGTGTACAGCCGGTATATTCCGCATCTGGATCAGCATTTCTCGCTGATGGTGGTCGACTGGAAGAACCAGGAGCACCTGGAGCGGTTTCATAGATGGCAAAATGACCCGCGTGTTGCGAAGGGATGGAATGAGACTGGTACGCTGGACGAGCACCGCGAATATCTGCGGAGGCTGCACGAGGACAAGCATGTGTTGTGTTTGTTCGGGCGGTTCGATGATTTTCCCTTTTCCTATTTCGAGGTCTATTGGGCAAAGGTATGTGCATCCCGCTACAGTATACCCCTTTGAGATACATATCTAACCTGCGAGTTCTGGTCAATAGGAAGACCACTATGGCGCTCACTACGACGCCGGCGACTACGACCGAGGCCGCCACTCGCTGGTCGGGGAGGAGAGCATCCGCGGCGCCTATCGCGTGAATGCGTGGTGGTCGAGTGTGATACACTATATCTTCCTGGATGAGCCCCGGACGATGTGCGTGGTGGGCGAGCCCAAGGCCACAAACACCACGGTGCTTTCCTACGAGAATGCGCAGGGATTGAGCATTGAGAAATACGTGGACTTGGGGCATAAGCGTTCCGTGCATGTTTTCTGCAGTCGCGAGAAATGGTTTCAATTGTGTCCGATGTTCTGGGACGGACGGGATCGACCACTCGAGAGTTCGGATCGGACAGCGTGGGATGCAAAGCTTTAGACACTAGGGTGTAGTATATGGTACTATGTATTGAATGACTACGTTGTTTCTATGTATGCTCGTCCCTTCTGGAGTATGTCCGATTCTATGTTTACGGGGTAGATGCCGAAGTAGAAAAGGGATACAGGGAAAGCCAGCTGGAGATACCGGATAGCTACAGAACACAATATCCCTATCGGCTGAATATTGATCAAATCAATTAATATTCCAATGTCTACAGATTCATCCTCGGACAACAAGTCGGAACCGAGGATACGGGAAAAGTAAGACATGGCGTGAAACGGGCCTAGATCTTATCAATCAAAACGCGTCTCGATTCCATCAGGATCCCATAAGCTTGAGATTGATAAGGCTATGACGAAGCGTCCTTGGTACTAGGCTTGTTTAGTGGGTAACCGACATCAACCGACATCCCCATGGTTCCAGAATACGAGCCAAGTACCTGTTTTCTGGAACGCGTGGCTTGACAAGTCTCAGAACCCCACCTCATCACCCACCGTTGAAAGCCCTATGCTCGGAGGTAAAGAGAAAATATGGAGGCGAGGCCCGTCACTCCGAAAGGATTCCACGTGGCAAGGTGAGATGGACCTTCATTTCCACCTTGTATTCTGGCCCATCTAATCTGATTAGATCCACTTGCCCTTACCAGTCTGTACCGGTATTTTAAGACATGTAATTTCAGCCCGTATTACATGTCATGTTTTGATCCGTCTTGGGGGTTGACAAAATTTCATGGACAATCTGCCATCACATAAGGCCTAGCCCCGAGAGAGGTGAGACATGCTAATAATTTAATTTTTCTGGAGCTTCCCTTGGATCGGGTATACGGCATGATAACCAAATCTAATCAATCAGCAGACCACGTGTCGGAGCATCCAGAGTCCCGGTCAGCTTTGCAACGACTGCCGATTTCGGGCGAGTAGTCGACGGCTGTTCATCTAGGACACTCTGGACGTCCCTTAGACTTCCTCCTGAGCACTCCTCTCGCGGTCTCAGGCATTCAAATATTCAAACCGACAATGTACTCGAAGTTCTGGCCAAAGGGGGGCCTCCCTGGCATCCTCCACCACTACGTTAGTCCCTCATTTCCACCCCCAATGCACACCACTAAGTCAAACCACACAGACCGAAACCCTCGTGACCTTCGAATATACCCCGAGTACCACCACTCGCAAACCACACAGTCTTCTCTTCGTGGGCGGCCTGGGCGATGGCCTCGCAACGACCTCTTACATGGCCGATCTAGCCCGCGCACTCCTCCCAACAGACTGGTCCTTGTTCACGCTGAATCTCACCTCATCCTATCAATCCTGGGGCCTGGGGCATCTGGACCGAGACACCACCGAGATCGCGGAGTGTATTCGCTACATCAAGGACTACAAAACAACCCAGTTCGGGGACGGGAAGATTGTCCTCATGGGGCATTCCACTGGAAGCCAGTGCGTGCTGCATTATCTCTACCGACCAAATCCGCATACCAGCGTGCCTGCTTTCGATCGGGATCTGCAACATGTGGAGCGGTTGCCGCTGGATGGAGCTATCATGCAGGCTCCTGTGTCTGACCGGGAAGCTATACAGTGGGTGTTGAAGTGGGGGATTGGAGATAGGACTCCTGAGGACTGTCGGGAGGCATATGACAAGATGGTGGCTATCGCCAGGGGAGCGGAAGATTACCCAAACACCGCAGGATTTGATGTCATGTTACCCCTCGAGCTGACGTCTACCATATACCCGGCAAACACATCCATCAGCTGTCGGAGATTCTTGAGCCTAGTCAGTCCGGAAAGTCCCCAGCACCCGCGAGAGGACGACCTGTTTAGCTCAGATCTAAGAGACCAAGAGCTGGAGAAGACATTTGGAATGATTCATGAGCGAGGGCTTCTGCGCGGCAGGATGATGGTTCTTATTTCCGGGGCGGATCAGGCAATGCCGGACTGGGTTGATAAGGAGAAACATTTGGTACGATGGAAGAATGCTACGGACAGGAATGGTCAAACCGCGATTTGGGACCAGGAGCATAGTGGAATCATTCCTAATGCCTCCCATGCGTTGAGCAATGATGACCAGGCAGAGCCTCGAAAGTATCTAGTTGAGAAGGTGCTGGGATTTTTGAGACCGCTTGAGGATGGGCCACACAAATAGATAGAGTATGGGTGCAACCAGATATATATCCCCAAAATATTCCAATGAATATGCTTCCCATGTGTACAGAAGGCTCATGTATCGCACCGTAGCTTTATATGTACGAACCTGTTCTTTGCCTCAATATAATCAGTCGTATATACTGGCGTGTGAAAAAAACCAATAATCTACTACGTAGCTAAACTGAGCGAGGCCTTCTCTTCCCCACCCGAGAGCTCATATTATCCCAGGGCCCAACGACTTACAGTAGAAGGAATGACATGAGCGCATAGAATGAGATTACTTAGGGCTTCATTGACTTTGCTCAAATGCCATGTCAGTATCCTTATCGCCTGTAGGTGAGCACTGCGCCCCTTGTTCAACACACCGCCCCTCATGTTTCTGTGGCCATATTCCGTGGCCTGCCTCGAGGAGTATCCCTTGCAGACTTCAACGTGTCCTCACTATGGGTAGGGCGTAGCAATTAGCGAGGGGCTTCCTGCCGAATCATGTGGGGTATGCCACTGCCGATGTGGTTCATTCGCATACAACCTGCCGAGGGAAGACTATGCACAGGGGATGGGTCAATTATACTCGATATGAAGTATGCTGTCAAAAGCAGGCCCTTACTGGCATGAAACCATGACCTCTGCCCTTAGCGGCCTTTTTCTGTTTTGGGCGTGGTGCCTGATTGCAACAGCGACGATCAGTGGTCTTTATGATATACAGTTCGTGATAGCTGACGAGACGCAATAGGCGGCCATCCCTGTTGGGTGCAGTCAGGATTTGCGAATTCTAATACCCACCGGCGGAATGATTCGTCCCAGCATGACAGGAAGATCACTTGGCTGCAGTGAACCACCTGTACAAATCATTCTCAACCCTCGCGTTGGAATCTCTTCGAAGAGGAGATGAGCAAGATATGACCAACTCTTTGCTCAACACTTCCCTTTCCAAAGCCAACCCCGCTGAGGTTTGGGTATTGTTTGCATATCGAATTTTGCTGGACGAGGATGGTATAGTCGCCTAGTTCATGTGAAGTTTGAATAAGCGAGTGGTCTCTTTAGCCGCAGGACGCCTAGATTGGAAGCGGCCCAAGGTTCATCTCTGCAGGCAGCTTGACTATTATGACGTCTGATGACTACCCAGATAGTGTTCCACTGGTCGTCAGGCGAGTCAGCACTCTGTAGGCGTTCGATTTCGGTAAGAAATGTCCAGTACCATTCCATCCCCTGGCTGTTCATCAAAACTCCCTTGCGGTTCTGTGTAACCGCACGCCACCTCAACCGCGTACAATTTCTCTAGCATGACACTGTGATACTGCGAGCTGATGTGTTAGCGCTAGAACTGCGACGAAAGAACGTGCAGATCGAGGAACCAATTTGTGTATTCCAAGGCCCAGGATCGCCTCAGATACTATCACAAATCGCTGTGCTCCGTTCCGGAGGCACATGCGTGCCCATTGACCCTTGCATGCCCGATTTCCGGCTGTCCGAAATGCTCGCCGAGCTAGGTGTCCGCGTGGTGATAACGACAGATGAGCTGCGGTCCAGACTGCCCCCAGTTGACGTCCTCCTCGTCGAAGCGGCTGTGCAATATAATCCACCCACTGAAACATCCTCTACGGAGATACCTCTGATGGCAGGATGCCCTCCCACACACTGCGCGCATCTTCTCTTCACCTCGGGCTCGTCAGGCAAGCCCAAGGCTGTAAAGGTATCTGCTGCCGGTATCTTGCATCTCGCGACACACTGTCCCATGTCCTTCCTCCCGACAGATAGGATGGGCCAGTTCAACAATCCCGGATTCGACATGTTTCTGATGGAGGTGTGGGCGACCTTGCTCTCTGGCGCGACGATTGTCTCCATCCCCACCAGAATCATCACCGATCCATTTGCGGTGGGCGAATTCTTGCGACGCAACCGCGTCACTGGCCTGATTATCCCATCCTCCTTGTTCACTGTCATCGCGACTCACACGCCGACAGCATTCGGGACGCTTCGCCATCTGTTGGTAGGAGGTGAAGCCGCAAATGTAAAGGCGTTTAGAAAGGTTGCTGAGTCTGGCAGCCCTCCAGAGCATTTCTGGAATGGATACGGGCCAACGGAATTCTCGTGCGCGGCGACAGTGTTTCCCGTCACTAGTGACGAAGTCAAGCGCTCGTGTATCAGCATTGGGGGCGCGTTTGGAGAGAACAAGGTCTATCTGTTGGACGACGAGGCGCAGCCCGTCTGGGAACCGGACAGAGAAGGAGAGATATGCCTAGCAGGTCCGGGGCTGTCTCCTGGTTACTATAATCGCCCTGAGGAAAACGCACGAAAATTCCCCGAGCTGGATGCGAGCTTGTTTGGAGGTGAGCCCAACGTACCCATACGTCTGTACCGCACAGGGGACTTGGGAAAGTGGAGACAAGTTGGTAGGATGTTGGACTTTGTCGGCCGGACTGATGGGCAAATCAAACGGTTCGGGTTTCGAGTTGAGTTGGGTGACATCGAGCGCACTCTTGAGAAACACGCCCATGTTGAGGCGGCCGTCGTAATCTATCAAAAACCATTGGGACCGGATGAACCCGATCTCCTTGTTGCCACCGTCAATGTATCCAGCAACTACGCTGGTTCGTTCTCGGCCAGCGATATCATCGACTGGGCCAAAGGAAAGCTTCCGTATTACATGATTCCCAATCGAGTCTACAGAGTGGAAAGGATTCCAACGACACCGCAGGGCAAGGTAGACCGGAGGAAACTACTTGATATGATGGACAAGGAAATGAGAAGCACCAATGGGACTCAGCGAAAATCCGCTTGGAAGTTGTCTTCGAGTACGCTTTGTCGTGATGAAGACGCTGCTGCCACCCTGCGGTCCCTGCTGCTGTGTGTTCTCGGCATTGATGACATTGGTCCTGATGATGATGTCATGGCCTTGGGACTGTCTTCACTAGGAGCTGCCAAGTTGCTAGGTTTGATGCGTGCTCACACCGGTGTGGTGATTTCCATGCAGCAGCTGCACGAGAACCCAACTCTCCGCCAGCTAGCGCACCTTGTCAATCCTCGACCCACGGTCAACTACGGGCCCTCCGAGATCCTACAATGGGAGGCGGACAGCCATTTGGGAGATGGCATCGACATTCCCCGCCAAACCGAGGGCGTGCCGGACTGGCTGTCAGAAGGAAAGGTGTTTCTGACAGGCGCGACCGGCTTCATCGGCGGCCACATCTTAGCCCAACTTCTCAACATGCCGAGCGTCACGGAAGTAGGATGCCTTGCACGTGGCAAGTGGATCCTCTCACCAAGGGAGCGTATCGTGAATAATCTCAAGAAGTATGACCTCTGGGACGAGGAATCTCCCCGCAAGATGAAGAAGCTCATCATACTCAATGGTGAGATGTCACAGGAGCACCTTGGCCTGTCCAGTGAGGACTACGAATGGCTAATCAACTGGGCACCCGCGGTCTTCCACGTCGCTGCCAAGGTTAACTGGTGCGAACCATACAGCAGTCATTTCAAGCCCAACGTACTCGGAACCAGAAACGTCCTGCGCGTCGCGGCTGAAGGGCGGCGCAAGTCGTTCCACTACGTGTCGAGCATTGACGTCTACGCCTTCACTGGTTCCATTCTGGGAACCGAAGTAGTCTCTGAGGACGGCCCTCTCAAAGTACATCTTGCCTCTCACCCGTTCGATACTGGCTATTCGCAGAGTCAGTGGGTGGCTGAGGAGATGGTCCAACGAGTGCGCAATCGAGGGCTACCTGTTGCCATCTATCGGCCCGGTTTCGTCCTCGGAGACAGCAAGACGGCGGCCGGAAACCCAGATGACTTCATAGGCCGCATGGTTATGGGCTGTATCCAGCTGGGATACTGGCCTGATCTTCCGCAGTTGAATATGGAATTCGTCACAGCCGATTACGTTTGCGATTGCATCCTGCATATCGCAGCGAAAACGAGTAGTCTTGGAAGAGCGTACAATCTCACGTCGGGAGATCCGGCAAAAGCAACTTTCATGGATGAACTCTGCCTCCGCATCAACGAAGCCGGCTTCCCTGTGAAGAGGATTCCGTACGGTGAATGGGTCGACCGGCTTCGAGAATGGGACGGACTTTGGCAGAGTCCCCTGCTACCGCTGATGCCTATAATTACGGAGCCTGTCTTGCGTGGTGCGACCCGTGTCCAGACAAGTAAATTCTCGCCTGTATATGAATGCATGAACACCCAGCGAGCCGTGGCTGACCGTCAGGATATTCAGTACGTGCGAGTGACTCCTGACTTGGTGAAGCGGCATGTGGATTTCTGGTCAAAGAAAGGCATGCGAAAGATGTATAACTGATAGTTGAGCCGACCCCTATCCCACACTGTGGAAAAGTACTTCACAGGAAGATGACCATAAAACAAACTATACATAACCTGGACGACAGTCAGGGTCACAATATTAGATATAAGATATTATCTCTATTTCCAAGTCTACGGTAGCCGCTATTTCAAGGTCACCTGCACTACGTAGTAGTCTTTTACAGCGGATACTGAGCACATACGACCGTAGGGTATAGAAGCAGGGCTTCCCGTGCGCCAGCTGTACCTAAACCGGCATTATAGACGCGGGTAATCGATGCCTGAGCCCTTGGGTGCTTGCCACTTTGTGTGTAATAGTAATAACTAGTGGATCACAGGGTGAGTGCAGGAGTGATGGGGGTAATTGCTAGTGACGCTAACCCACCTGAATAACACGGGGCATGATCTCCCTCCATCTTGACGCTCATGATACGGAAGCTTCTGCCGTCCATCAGTTCGTGTTGTCAGAAATGGCACATTAGACTGGCTCGTCGAGTCGGATAGCAAATTCGGATAGTAACCAACGAGCTGTCCGTGCCGAAGTCGGCCAGCATCTTGACCATCTACCCAGCCGGATCCTGTACTGTGGGCCGGCCGGGTATTCATCGGCTTTTGCATCGCATGTATCCCCAAATTATGACGTACTGCTGCTCGGTTCATACGGCGCAATCTGGAGAGAATATCGAGGCGGGGGTATATAGCGGGCTATTAAGCTTGTGGAGGCGTACACCATCCCGGGAAAGGAAGCGCCAAGCATGATCCTTTCGGCTTGGTATATGCTGAGTGCTACTGGACGTAGGGGAATGCATACCCGGCCACTGGTAGTGAGAAGCAGGGTCGACTACTCCGTATAGTCGGGGTCGGGTCCGGAAGAGTGGAAGAGGCCCCGTGGAGGTGCGGAATTGATATCTTCTTGTCCGAGATGAACCCGGAAAACAAATTCAGTTCCCGATTAGGTACGTATAAGCACCATAAAGTCTGCTCTTCTGCTTTTCCTGTGGCTGTCTACCCCCACTCGATCTCTTGGAACTTGCCTCTTTTTCGGAGTATCTTCGGGTCATTGCCGCAACCCACCCGTCGACTATGGTACCGCATACGAGAAGACCCCACGGGCAGAGCCGAAGGCAGCCGGATGACGCTTGGCTTGCCGAGTTAGTAAATTGTGCCGAACCCCTGTTGGATGCTGCATGTTTTGCGGGGACTGAAAATGCGGAGGTAGTCCGTGGGGTGCGGGGCGTGCTGAGAATGCCGTCTTTATAGTACCGGAAGAAAAGGGATCTCAGCGAGATGAGAAGAATCCCGGCACTCTTTTTCGGGTATAAATAGGATGGTTGGGCTCCCGGTCTTGGTGAAGTTTCTACAAAGCAGTCCTTCGGGTTCCAGCAAAGTATACCTGCAGAGATGGCGAATATTGCCCATCTGATTGTCTCGGGCCTGCTGGCGGCTACTGTTGCCCACGGCCAGCAGTACGAGGGATCTTCTAGAAGCGAGGATGCCTTCTCCTACATTCAGCCTCGCAATACAACGATTCTTGGACAGTATGGGCAGTCACCTGCCGTCCTTCCCTCGCGTACGTTCGCGATCCATCTACAATCATGTATGACGTTTACTGACCCACGACAGCCAACTCCACCGGCTCGGGTGGATGGGAGGCAGCTCACTCCAAGGCCCGCGAGTTCGTTTCTCAGCTGACATTGGAAGAGAAGGCCGACATGGTGACCGGGCAGCCCGGGCCATGTGTGGGCAATATCGTGGCAATTCCTCGTCTGGGTTTCAACGGCCTTTGCTTACAGGATGGGCCGCTGGCAATTCGTGTCGCCGACTACGCTAGTGTATTCCCTGCGGGCGTGACTGCGGCATCGACCTGGGATAGGGACATACTGTATGAACGAGCCTTCGCCATGGGCCAGGAATTCCGGGCCAAGGGTGCACACATCGCCCTGTCGCCTGTCGCCGGCCCCCTCGGACGCTCCGCATACGGAGGGAGAAACTGGGAAGGCTTTGCCGCCGATCCGTACCTGACCGGTGTCGCCATGGAATTGTCCGTTCAGGGCTACCATGATGCAGGTGTCCAGGCCACCCCGAAACATTTCATCGGCAATGAACAAGAGGTTCAACGGAATCCCATTTACAATCCCAATGGCACCGTGACCGATGTCACACAAGAAGCTCTTTCCTCCAACATCGATGACCGCACCATGCATGAACTATACCTCTGGCCGTTTGCAAACGCGGCCCGTGCCAAGGCAGCCTCCTTTATGTGCTCCTACCAGCGCCTCAATGGTTCCTATGCCTGCCAAAACTCGAAGGCTCTTAACGGCCTGCTCAAAGAGGAGCTGGGTTTCCAGGGCTATGTCATGTCCGACTGGGGCGGCACGCATTCGGGTGTTGCCTCCATTGAGTCAGGTCTCGATATGAACATGCCGGGAGGTCTCGGTGCATATGGAATGGTTCCTGAAGCAGGTTCCTTCTTTGGGGGCAACGTCACCCAAGGCGTCAGAAATGGAACCATCGATGAGGCTCGCGTGGACGATATGATCATCCGTATCATGACACCTTACTACTGGCTCGGGCAGGACAAGGACTTCCCACCTGTGGATCCTTCTTCCGCCGACCTGAACACCTTCTCTCCTCGGTCGACATGGCTTCGCGAATTCAACCTGACTGGAGAGCGTAGCCGTGATGTCCGCGGCCACCACGCCAAGATCATCCGTAGACAGGCAGCTGAGGCCACTGTCTTACTGAAGAATGAAAACAACGCCCTGCCGTTGAAGTCTCCCAAGTCCCTTGCTATCTTTGGCAACGACGCCGGTGAGCCTACCATGGGCGCTGTCAATGAAGCGACTTTTGAATTCGGCACCCTCGCTGCCGGTGGAGGGTCTGGAACTGGTCGTTTCACATATGTGGTTTCTCCTCTGGAGGCCATCAAGTCCCGCGCCAAACAGGCCAAAACCTTGGTCCAATATTGGATGAACAACACTGATATTGCAACCACCGACGTGACTACCCTCTGGGTCCCCACACCGCCTGATGCGTGTCTTGTCTTCCTGAAGACCTGGGCTGAAGAGGGTGAGGATCGTGAGCATCTCAGCGTCGACTACGATGGAAATAACGTCGTCTTTTCCGTCGCCCGGAAATGCAACAACACAATCGTGGTTACGCACTCCTCCGGCATCAACGAACTCCCCTTTGCTGAGCACCCCAACGTCACTGCCATTCTCGCTGCCCATTACCCTGGCCAGGAGTCTGGCAACTCCATCGTCGATGTGCTGTACGGCGACATCAACCCCTCTGGGCATTTGCCGTACACTATTGCCAGAAACGGGAGCGACTACAACGCTCCTCCGACAACGGAGATCACGACAACTGGGAAAGAAGATTGGCAAGCGTGGTTTGACGAAAAGCTCGAGATCGATTACCGCTACTTTGACGCCCACAACATCTCCGTTCTCTACGAGTTCGGGTTCGGTCTATCGTACACGACCTTCAGTCTTTCTAAGATCAACGCCGAACCTCTGGTCGAGTCCATCTCCTCTGTCCCCGAGAAGCTGCCCATCCAGCCCGGAGGCAATCCGGCCCTGTGGGAAAATGTATACAACGTGTCTGTTGTGGTGACGAACACGGGAGACGTGGAAGGCAAAGCTGTTCCCCAGCTCTACGTAACCTTCCCTGAGAGCACCCCTGCGGGAACTCCGCTTAAGCAACTCCGAGGATTCGACAAAGTGGCTTTGAAGCCGGGTGAGTCTGGAGCTGCGAGCTTCCAGCTGATGCGGAGAGATCTGAGCTACTGGGATGTTGTGTCTCAGCAGTGGCTGATCCCGGAGGGCGAGTTCGTAATCAGGGTGGGTTTCAGTAGCAGGGATTTGAAAGAAACGGTCAGGATCACTCCTGTCACTGGTTCGACATGATTGATATGAAGAATACCACCAGACAGATATATAATTGTAGTGGTTTTTTTTACTTTACTCCAATTGATACCGTGAAAGATGAGACATGTTACACAACTCGGAGTATGTAGACATGTGGTATGTTGTAGTCATCTAATGGTAAAGAATAATTCATTCTGAATTGAAAGTATCGAGCACAATTTCCTACCAATTCGAATCCGTTGTTATTCTACGTTGATGACCGAGTGCTCACTATTGCAGTGCATGTTGAGAGTGGATATCTGATCGGGGTCTCGTTCCTTCTGCCTGCCTGGTAGGTGTCACTCACCAATGAATTCCACCACAACCAGACACAAGCCGATGGAAGAAATCATTTCGCGGATGCTACCTCAATGGCCTCTGTGACAAGGACCTTCTTTGTGTGTTTCTCCGCAATGATTCTCCGCTCACCAGCAGCCCACGCCTGTAGCTTGGATGCATTCCGCACGCACCATAATACAACCTCACGCGTCGCATAGGTGTCTTCAACACAGTCATGACCATCATTTCCAGCTTGGATATCCCGATCAAGAAACTGCCGAACGAGCGTCTTCAGCGCCCACTGTCGCCGGCAATCCTCACCCACCGCAAGTCGTGTTATTATAGCCGAGTCAACAATGCGGGTGTGGACCATGCCGAGGACAGCAAGATCGTTATTAAGACTGTGCCCGATGAGTACTGTTTGCGCATCAATGAACTGCCATAGAAGATCCCTTGCCGCTTGCCAGCCCATGATCGATTTCCCCTCCTGCTCCTTCTCCGCGAGAACGGATGCATTGACGCCGCTGAACTTTGTGCGCCAGGATATTACAAGGCCCTGCGGAGAGACGTAGGTATCGATGATCACTTCGCCGCTTAAGAAATCGACTGCACTCAGACGAACAACCTCGCTGTGTTCGCGGCCGCTTGCTCCGAGGACTCCGACCATTTCACAATCTAGCACGATGGCCTTGCGAGCGCCCCGCTTGTATGCTGGCGTACGTGCCATGTTGCCCAGTTTTTCGTCGGGTGCTGCGAAGGCATGGGCGGAGAAGATAATACAGCCCTTTGAACGACCAGGCTGCTTGCAGTTAAAGCACCGTGCCTTCTTTTGGGCCCCTCTGCCTCGACCACGTATTATCCCTTGCTAGCAGCAACCCTGTCAATTCATCATCAAGGTATCAAAGGTGCCCATTTTAGAACTCACCTGAAAGGCCTTTTTTGCCGGATGAAATCGGCATACCGACTCCGCGGGATCTTTACTGATGTCTCGCTTTGCAGCTTATGATGGTCATGTCAGTGTGAACCGCTCAAGTGGTTAAGGGGGCTCGTTACCTCCACAATTACGGCACTTTCTTGTCGTGTCAATATCCATGGGCGATGGCGTCTGGATCCAGTATCGCTCCCCCGCCAGGCATTCAATGGGGTGGCATTGCGCTTGCAGAGCATTCAGCACCACATCACGCTCGCTCAACGGGATCATCGACCACGGTGCAGGAACTTCGGGCCCGGTTAATTCGTGGCTCTCGGAACTTGTATCTTCCTCCTGACACTCCACTGATACCAAGGAAACCAGGTTCTCGATCTTCGCCTCGTCGGGGTCAGTCGCGGTGTAGGGTAGTACCAAAGGACCCACCGAACAATCGTACGCAGTATGCTGCGCCGCGAGGGCGCCCGTAAGACCAATGTCAATATTCGCATCGCCTTTCAAAAACGATGTTTGGGGTGCATATGGCTCTAGGCGTGGCAGTGGGCGAAGGCATGGTTGATCCTCCAAGTCAGTCAGCGGCTCTTCCATGTTGTCATTCGCCTTTGCGGCGGTTTCGGCTGCTTCTGCCTCTGGCGCTGTTACTGTTCGTTCCTCGCAATTTCGGCTCGAGGCTGGTGATTTCGCGGTGCTGGATGAAACACTGCGTGACACCCGTGGGATGCGTCTGTGTTTCGGAGAGTACTTCTCGTGCCTCCGCAATACTGCTTTGTTTTTGAACTGCCTGTCGCAAAGAGTGCACACGGACTCTTTGTCTGTTGACGAGACCTTTGACTTATCCGCACTGGGTGCCGAAGGCGATAGGACTAAAAATGAATCAATTACCTAGCCTGTCGCATGATCGGAAAATTGGCCTGGACACAGGAAATCTACCTGATGCTTTCTCTCGATGCGCTTTTGAGTTCTCACAATGCATGCGGAGAGCTTCTGTGTTGACGAAGGATCTCTGACAGGTTTGGCAGGATAGAGTCCTTCCACCGCCGGAGGGTAAATCGGTCGTTTGTTTTCCTTTCGACATCTTGTACAGCAGATTAAGGCGTTTCGGGTTCTGGTTGAAGTAGGGTACGCCTAAGTAAGCGATCAGTGGTTATTATCCCGGCGAGAGGAGAAACGCATGTTTATATACTTTTGCAACATCACAAGGCAGCCCGTCAGACGACACACGAGGCAGATAGGATATCTCCCTTGGACATCAACCCCTCTTGCCCAGCAAGTTCGAACCGTATCCAATCAATTCATAGACAGGCGCTGTGCCGCAAGCAGGTGCTGTGCCGCAATACGTTTCCTGCATGCTGTGGTGCAGAGTAGGGTTGCGATTGGAAGAGAGCGCCTGCAGTGCTGTCGTGTCCTTCCTGGCATGAGCGGCACGGCGCGTTCGCAGCTTACTGTACTGTACAGGAATGCCTGCTTATCTACATTGGCCAGATTAGGATGCGATGGTTTCGTTAAGGTAAGCTCAGAGCACATTTGACTATTTGACTATTTGACTATTTGACTATTTGACTATTTGACTATTTGACTATTTGACTATTTGACTATTTGACTATTTGACTATTTGACTGTGTTATTCGCTTTCTGTCTCATCGTCAAGTTTCCGGGCTTTCAGAGAGGGTTTGGTTTGATTACGAGTGAAAGACAATCCGCTCAGACGTATTCGCGATCGGCTTGAACCACATCAGGAAGGCTCGGCGGATATATACAATCCGGGCACATATATAATAAAAAATATTCCTGTTGTCGCCTACACCAGCTTGTATGACGTCTTTAGTTCAGACAAACCAAAGTCCCAACTGTAATGGCTAGCGCAGTCCCAGAGCCAGGGGTGAATTTAGTAGGGTGAGTGCCCAACAAACAGGGCGAGGAAGCACCGAATCGAACACACCAGTGATGCTGTAGACACTGCCTCGTCGAGGTCTCTAGGCCCGATCCTTGGTATAGTTCTCAAATATGCACCGAGTGAGATTAGTACAGTGCATATGAGCAAAGCAGACAGTCATAGTGGTGGCTCGCTTTGGAAGAAGTACTCTGTGCAAGCCTGCTCCATAAATTTCCTTGCTATGAACATTCAACGACGAGTACACTGCAGGGGCTTACAGCGCACCCAGCCATATACTATGACACCAATATAGAGGAATCCTGGTGGAGCTCAAGTTTGTCTCTATAGAGTAGGACACGTACGGTCTAGAGAAAGGTAGATGGCTATAGTGGTTGCCTGTGTATCGCCGTTAGAGGGCGAATAATCAGCGTATAAATCCAACTCAATTCTGTGGCTGGATAAGGAGGCACACATATTATTATAACTACTAGTGCAGGAGTAGACTATAAAAAAAGAACTTTCAACCAGCAAAGGAACACCTAACGTACGGCTTTATTAAGTTAAAGTGAGTTAGATTTATAGTTCGCAAGACAATAGCTTTGCAGACACAGACTCAGAGTTGTTAATAACAGCGACTGAGTCTGCAATATAAAGATAGTCTCTTACCCCAGTACAACCATATTTGATCGATCAATAAGTACTAGAGCGGAAGCATGGTCACTAAAAACCTTTATTATAGTCTAAGAAATTTAACTATGATTGTACATATAATCTCTCGAGGATATGGCCCGAGTCGGCAGGAATTAAAGGAGGGACCGGATCTAGGGATATATATAAGAATCCAGGGGCATAGCGGTCCAGAGATTGAGGAATCTAAGGACAGCTTAGGCATGGCTAGTTCTGTACCCCTTGAAAGGTCCTTGAACAAGTGGTATTGAATGTCTTTGGTCCCTCGTATCTAGAGCGATATGCCGGCTACCCCAACTATTTACCTACTCTGATTTGTACATGTAGACTGTACCACTTCCTGAAAACGGACTTGGGGCGTCGTCAACACCTTGCGTGGCCTAGTTATCGTTCATTTTGTTAGGCTACCCCTTTGGGCGGTCAACTTCGGAACCGTTGCGATGCCTCCGCAAAGTCCAACACTCCTTCGATCGTGCTGGCTCACGTGGCAGATCCGGAGAACGAGCTTTGAGTCCTTTGGATGGTTGTGACAAAAAGGCTTTGGAGGGTTGGAGGAATGTATCGGCAAGGAGCATTTTTCGAAAGCTTGGCTGGATCTCTAGGGATCTTCAGGATCTCCAAAAGAATGTGCCTAATCTGTTTCTATACCCTTATACCGTACGTGTATTTCTGTGCAAAAGCGATCTGGCTGTCAACGCGTGCAGTCTTTGCTAGGTTGATTTTGTGTTCAGAAGGACTGCTACTAGGACTCGGCTTTTATTTTGACCCTTCCGTCGCCCGATACGACCGACGACAGAAGCGGCATCGAGGTCCCCTCGATTAGGGTGAAAAATTACCTGCTTACGAATTGTCCACCCTGGAGTGATGTTTGTTGTTTTTAGGACGCAGCTTAATGCCGCAAGGGAAGGTCGAACATAATTAGTATTATCAGCACTATCAGCCA